>JACATO010000312.1:600000-1200000 GCA_018389105.1 Nautilus pompilius | reverse complement strand
TAATAACCAATGTAATAGTATTAAAATGAATTTTTTTGTTTATTATGACCCTGAAAAAGAGAATGTAACTCTTTCATTTTAGCCATTGGCTGAAATTCACAAATTGGCTTTGTTTGTTGACTTTTCTCACTGGTTTCCCTTGAATATTTCTTTAAAAAGACTGCAGGTAGGTTTTTTTCAACCCATTTAGGGTCCACATAAAATGAAAGTAAAAATGATAGTATCTCAATGACTGGAGTAAACCTGTTGGCCAGTGCTCAGTCTTTTAACCTGAGACATTGACTTGAACAAACAGCCTTGTTGGATAATACGACAGGCAGAATATCAAATATTGACTTTCTTCCAGTCAAACCATGGTCAAGCCATCACCAGAACTGGTTATTAAGACCAAGAAACATGCCCAGAACCACTGGGGTGTAAACTGAAGCTCCTAGCATGACCAGTGGCCATGTTCCATATGACACCAACCCATTGCCTGCCCTACCAATGTACAAACAGGCAGGAAAGAGGAATTACTGAAAATAATTGTAACAAATCCATAAAATAATATGTTGGCTTTTTTTCCCCTCATAGGTATATTTAATTAATACTATATATTTTTAAAAAGTAATATCTTTAATCTGCATTGGAAGAAGACTTGATTATTGTTTAAGAATATCTTGAGCAAAAAAAGAAGAAATGAAATCCATGCGTTATGCAAATTTTACTGTTCTCATAATCAGGATAAAACTGACATAGAAATGATGATAAACTTTATCAAAGATTCATGAGTTTCACTGAATATTCTATTGTCAAAGTAATGAGAATGTACCATTTGCTATAGAAGATGCTAAAAAGTTTGTAGTTCTGTGATCCAGCTCTTCCACCATCCCTTTAAACTAATTAAAAAGAAATATTTTTTTCTTCTCACTTCATGCCAAGTTTGTAGAGTCTGAAGATTCTTTGATTCTTGTAAAGATGAAATAATCAAAGATTAAAGGTAAAAAATGCAAGATTTGTAATCTTTTAATGCTTATTCTTTTCAAGAATCAAAATGATAAAAAAAGGAAAATATATATTCAATACAAAAATGTACTGACAAAATACTGGGCTAATGAAATGATAATAATAATTTTACACACGCACACACAAAGAAATCTGAAAGAGTAAAATTTAGGATTTTAAAATATCGGTAGCAAAAGATAAAAAAGCAATTTTTAATCTATAAAAATAACAACAAAATTACTAGGAAAAATTCAAGTTTCATTTTTCGATATTTTATATTATAGAATAGTGAAAGATTAGTTTTTATTTTGGTTTACAAAGTATTTCACATTAGATACCTGCTTAGATTTCCTTTACTCTCTTGGTTTTCTATAACAAACTTTTGGTCTATCTGCAATGGGATCAACTGAAAATATGCTTATCTTGATGTCATTAACATTAACGATCTTGTGAAAATTTTCACTTTAAAACATGTTATGTTAAATAAGTAAAACCAGGTAGGAAGAAGAGAAATTGAGTTGGTAAGTTAGTAGCTGTTGCTGATATATCCACAAATGGTACCAATGAAAGGTAATAAGAGGAGGACCCAGAACAGCAGCTAAATGGAGGAAAGAAATTGTATGGCATTAGAAACAATGGATGGCATTAAAGTGTCCAAAACACACTGGCTTCATCTACCAATGAAGAGCCTATAAAAAAGTTTTTTTCTGATCAGAAGTGAAGGAAGCCAGAGAGCTTGGAAAAAAATGTGATATATAAAGAGGGTTAGGAAAATCCACTGAACTGGCTATAGCTGCCAACAAAGACCAGGACAAGCAGAGAGTATTAACACTGCCTTTTACTAATGATCAAATCAATAAACCTATGCCAACCCACAGTCAGAGACATAAAAAAGATAAGCTGGAAGAGAGTTAAAGATGGTAAACTTAAAACAATCTCCATAAGGCAATCTCTAAAAAAACTGCTTCTAACTGGCTGAGAAGAAGCTACTAGAGTAGACACCATAAGACCATTACTTGAAGCCATGTGTTGTTCTATTTTGTTTATGTATGTGTGACTAAAGCATTTCAAATGATAAGTAGAGCCTACATTTTGACTTCCAAATGATTATATTTAAATACTTCTGCAAGACTTCATTAACCAAAGTATTGCTAAAAGCAGTTTGGATGTGGCTAAGTCATTCAACAGTTTTGTGAATCACAGAAGATTATTCATAAAAATTAAAATCTTGAAAAATGTGGCATCTTATCCAGCATAACCCTTTCTGGCAATTCAGTTTGTTTTCTTCTATTATTTTGTCCCTACAATAGATTTACTGTTTCTGATAATCAAATAACTATGATAGTTTTGGATGAGATTTTCGAAGCCTGTCATCATGGCAGGTTTAGGAAAAAGTGAGAGTTTAAGTTATAAAAGACATGAAAAGAATAATAATTAGGACAATGGCTTCGCATCTTTGAAGATAATAATGCTAAAGAAATATTTTTTAAAGTGAAACACTAGAAAAGGGGGAAAACAAGGAATCATCTGCACAGAATAGAATTATTACAAGTCTGGTTGGAATGGGTCAAAAGTAAATTTCAGAAAAAAAAAACATTACTTAAAAACCTATAGAAGAAGAAAAAAGATGATAGGTTTCTGGCAACATCCAAAAAGCTAACAATAAAAGTAAGACGATGTTTGTTTAGTGCTTGTTCATTCTATAGATGTTGGTGTGTATGTATCTATACATTAACAAAACGTTCAGAAAGTTGAGAGTTGTTAGAAAATTTTCATGCACTCAACAGATTTAAAAATAAAAGAAAAAGGTGGTTTTAAATGGTGGTTTCACTGCATTCAAGCAACAAAAATTGTGGATATTAGAAACTCATATTGCTGTAACTGAGCAACAGATGTTCTAATCCACACTGGAACTTTTCCCCCCCAGTGGATGGATCGAAAGAAGGCTTCCTGAATACCTCTTCTGCAATAGTTTGCAATATGAACTACAAACACACAGATGATTCTCAACGTGTTACAGTTTCAATAAGGGAACCTCCGACTCATGTCGATGATAGTACTGTTGCTTAGAAATTGACTTTTTGTGTTTCAAAATTTAAGAGCCTTGTGTACACATAATAGAGGAAGCAGGAGGATATGTATACTAGGTGACAACTACTAATAAAAAATAATTTTCTTTTTTTTTTTTTGAAAAAGAACATGCAAAAACCTTGTCATGATAGCTCACAACTCAAACTGTTACGGAAAATAAAGATAAAAAGGAAAAGAGGAGGAAAAATCAAATTGACACAAGGTTTCTTTTTTTAAAAAAAATCTTATCAAAGCATTTTAAATGACTAAATTCATAAAAGTTTGAAATTCTGCTTGGTCATCCGGATATTTTGTGTGCCATTAATGACTGCCTTGGGTACTTAACGACATGTACAAAAGTCTCCTATTTTGAGAAAAATATACTAAAATATTAAAAGTTGTAACATTAAGCAACAAACTGTTGCTGAATTCTATGTAACCAAAATTTGACTTACTGAACAAGGGGTATCTGAGGAAAATTCTGAGCTATCGGCATGATTTTACTTATTAATTCAGAATTGTGCAAGTTTTATCACTTAAACAAATACTATAAACTTTGATAAAACGATAGTAAAAATTCACAAACAATATTTTTGGTACAATCAATTACTGCTTTTGTAAATGATAAAAGAATTATATATATATTAGAGAATGTGTGTTTTTAAATGACTATTTCAAGCTACAATTTTAGATGCTATTGTTTATTCATGTTTAATGATTAAAATAAACAGAGATAAGTAAACATCTTTATCATGTCAGCAGAATGTATGGTACTCGTCGGCACAGCACCTAAAGGCATTCATCGTACTACAATCTCATGTCTATTACTTCGGTATAAACATTTTTAAATAACAATGAAATATTGTTTAAAAAAGACATTTTCTCCATTTTACAAATATGCTTTCTCAAAAAGTTAATTAAAACCGAAAGAATAAGCATACAAATTAAGCAAGAGTCTTACACCTAATGATAATGAAAAACAAGTTCATTATATGAAAATTAAATTAAAAATATAAATAAAAACAATGGTTTTCAGTTTTCAGAAAACAAATAGTATTTTTTCTTGCAAATTAGATTGCAATGAAATATGCATATGTTCAATTTTTAATTTTTTTGTATGAATAGAATACACTGATTTTAGAATATCAATCTATGATTAATTATTTAATATAGAAATTAATATTAGAACCAAATGCTGGTAAGCTGGTAATAATCAAAAAATTGTCATTAAAGGAATAAAAGAAAGCTGTTAATAATCTGAACAAATAACATCATACATATGCAAAGTATGCAGATAATCCGGTGTGTTGCCAGCATTGAGTGGATGAGGAGGGAGGAAAACAGTAATGAGATGCATAAGCTTATTCTACAGGTGTTCCATGCAGGTATCTCAAGTCTGACCAGGTGAAAGATCTGCTGCACAGGTGGCATTACCAGATGAGTTAACTGTCCATATGGTTTCAATAAACAAATGTAAAAATCTATTGATTTTGTAAGTAATGGAGTATTTTACATTATAGATAATGTAGAGGTAGATAGCTCAAAACATGAAGAGAGAGAGAGAGAGACAGAGAGGGGGGAGGGAGGGAGGGAGGGAGGGAGGAGACAGAGAGAGAGAGAGAAGGGGGGAGGGAGGGAGGGAGACAGAGAGAGAGAGAGAGAGAAGGGGGGAGGGAGAGAATTCTGCATGTTAACATGGATGCAGTCACCTGTGAAAATCTGATTAGATCTCTCTGGCACCATGCTCTTCCTTGATTGAAAACCTTTGAACATATGCCATGAAAAGCTGACAACATACAATAAATAATTAAGTAGGTACAAATTCCAAACAACAGCATAACCACTCAACCATATCTGATCACTGATCTATCACCTCAGTCTTAACAATGTACAATATGTACCTGTTCAACGATGAAATACTCACCAAAAACTGTGATTCAACCCGTAGAAATGGTTTCTACTCAGGGAATAAGTTTAACTGCTGGCACCCACATCACGCTCATAAAACATCCATTATAAACTGTTTTTTTTTCTCTCTTTTTCTCCCTCTCTCATTCTTTTTCATTCATTCTGTTTTTCTTTCGTTTTTAAAACTGTCTACCATCATACAGATTGTTGCACTCTGCGGATGGTGTGGTCAGCTGCTAAGCCAGCCATACTGTGCTATAGCCATCGCATCACCAATAGATGACCAAAATGGTAGCTAGTTCCAGCACAGGTTGGTGGAGACATACTGCACTGGAGTAATTTCACGAAGACTGCATCTATTCAGATACTGCAAGCACACAGTATTTAAGAAATGGGTTCTACCACAGGGAGAAGAGGAGGGGCAGGCTGAGCAAGACCCAATTCCTTATTTTCTCCCCTTGCTGTGCAGGTGACAAAGGTAGAAGAGCCAGCAAATCATGAAAAGCATCCACACCTAATCATGGATGTCAAAGAGAAAGATAAAACAGAGACACACTTTCTGACAGCTTGCATTATCTCCAACCTAGTCTACCCTTGAGGTAAACATCCAATATGGTCTCATTACCAATCAAGCTATCAGCTTCAGTTCATATAATCTACCTTTTACAATGCATGCAATAAGGCAATTAAAAAAAAAAAAAATTTGTGTTTTTTCAATAATTGAATTCATTACTTTACTTCTACCACTGCCACCTAACAGCTAGGTAACCTGAACATTTACAGAAGCCATTATAAGGTGTGCTAACAACCAGTCCTGGAAATTATAGTTGGGTTTGCAATCCTTCCATACTAAGATAATCTGCTGCAGCAATGGAAATTCAACCACAACTAGATATTATTGACATGTTGCCCAGGCATAGTCTTGACGTGGAGATTTATTAGAACCACGACCCAGAGACTAGAGCTCGTCTTCCACATGACAAGCAGCTATTACCGGAAACAGTTCTATAAACATATGCACAAAAGCCGGCCAGATTCAAACAGTTGAACTCCGATAAAATTGATGTGCAGTCAACACAGAAAGAAATTTAAGCAGCATGCATGTAGTAAATATCTCTAACAATATAAATAAATAAGTGTATAAATAATAGAAAAATTTTGAGAAGAAATATCTAGTTTTTAACAGAAAATAAACAAACAAACTAATGCTAAAAAAATTTAAAAACATATAGAATGACATAATTAGTTTGTTTCCAGTAATCTCATCAGTTAATAGAAAACCCTACTTAAGAGAGTTGGGATTAAAGAAAACATGTCTACCTGAACATAACACACTGACAATACCTTTCTGTTCATAAATATATGCAGTTTTTTTGGGAAATGGAAAAAAAAGAAGAGATATTTGTAATGGTTTAACTATGAATAAATCCAAAAAGAAACAACTCACTTCTAGTGTAAGTTAAGATGAGAATAACGGATAAAAAGAAGACAAATACAGTACTATTTTTTTTTTTTTAAGTTGCAAAACTCCAGGCAGATGTACCTCAGGGTTTCTGGAGTTTAAAAGAGATAAATCCAGGTAAAATTAAAATAGTCAAATTATGTGAAATAAATAAGAGGTATCCAATGACAAGAAAATTTGGTTATTAAAGATAGTAACAAAAAATATATATGATATTTTGTGTGGTGTGTTTCCAGTTATTCTAAAATAAAGATCCCTGTATACTGCTGGTATGGATGGAATGTAACAGGGTTAGCTGGAGTGCAGCTAGAGCCACCTGCAAGTAACAAGTAGTGCTCTGAAATGAAAACGACAATCATCACACCTGTAACTCAGTAAACCAGCCAATCTTTGTTTCATTAGAGTCGTTCAAATGAAACTCGGCCAGATACCATCTTATTTCAGCCAGGTAGGAGGACATTCATTAAGAGGGTGATTTTACACCTGCTTGCTTACTGTGATTAAGTATCCACTATGCAACCTGAAACACATTTCGATCTGCCAATAATTAAGAAAACATCCTCACCCACACAGAAACTAACACAACGATGCTACATCTGCAATAATACAATATTGTACTGAAAGTAATGAGCCCAAATTAATTATAGAAAAATCACTATTTAGACAGATTGTAATTTTATTCATAAAAATGTTGTCGTCGTCGTCTTTAATTCTTGACATCAGAGGTATCGTTGTTTTTCCACAAATGTCTGCACAGTAGCCATTGCACATGAAGTATACAATAAATAGTAAAGTTCCTTACAAAAGAGGGTGCAAGTACCTAAATGCAAAATCTGGATGGTGAGTCCACCATCAATTATACAAGCATGAAAAAATGGCATTGAGTACAAGCTATGATGCTCAGATAGCAGACCAAGAGTTGTGAAACCTGATAACTAAATACATGTGGATGAACTAATCTGAATATTTTGTTTGGACTTTTCTTCATATTTCCATGAGGCAATATATTGTGTGAATAAAATCATACCTTTGTCGAAATAGTGGTCCACTTGTAATTGATTGGGGCTCCTTGACTCTAGTGCAACCCTCTTATTTACAATTTTAAAAAATAATCAAAGTGATTTTACCAATGTTGTTAACTTTTTATTGGGATTGGCTGTCAAAGTACCACATTATCATAATGTTTCCTTAATAACCAATGGAAGGAAGCTCCATACTAATTCTATAAAATCTCATTTTATTAATTTTTTTCTGAAGAAACAAATGGAAATAGAATTCCAACTTGAAATTTGCCTTAGCTATTTTGCTACTAAGTTTTACCAATTAAAAACACTTTTATCAAGTGTTGTTAAGGTTCAGATTATGTAATAAAAATTTCTATTAACAAATCAAAGTGGCTGTTTTACAACAAGTCCGGCAGGCCACAGTGTTGGGCCTACCAGTTTTCATTGATGTTATCCTGGCCTCCCTCAGCTTACATTTGGGCCACAATGCTGAGCCCACTACAGTTAATATGAAATTATTCTGAAAGTCAAAAAATAAATAAATGCCAATAATCTAAAATATGGAACACTGAAACATAAGAAGACATATTTTCCTCTGTGAAGTTAAAGCAAAAATTAAAAGTCTGCTGCTCTTGTACTTTTTAAAGCTAATTTTTAACACTATAGGGATTTATTTTTGTTTTCTTTCACCTATTGTGCATACATATATAATTTTCTTATAGAATTACTCGAGGTAATTTTGTTTTTATTTTTCTTAGTTTTCAAAATGTTTTAATAGCTTAAGAAAACAAAATCTCACTGTCAAATTTATTGAGGTTTCCCTCATCACATTTCCAGCTTTACTTATCAGTCCCAAAACAAACCAGAAAAAGCAGAATGGGTGAATGGGAAAGAAAAGAATAATGTTCAGTTTTTATACAAAATTTATTTCTAAATTATAAATTTAACGATTATAAATATGCTATCTTCCCTTTTGCCAGTTAATAGATAGATGAGGTATCTTCTATAATTTCCTACCCAGCCATGAGAGCTTGGAGGCAATAAGAGTTATGTAAGACACTAGCTCTGCTGACCATTTGACTTGTAATGGTTTTAGTGCAAGAAAATATGTACTAAAGCTTTGCTGATTAGTAGTCAGGGAAGAGGAGAGAAAATTAGTGACCTGCTCCCCAAAAAAGAAAAGAAGAATATGCATGCAAAACAAACTGCTACAGATAAGTAAAGATAACCCATACATTAAATAAGAAAGGCTATAAACATGGTAATGGAGGCAGGTGCTCTAGCCTACTGACAAGGAATTTTATATATATATAATCATCTCTACTGCCTAATTTAGCAATGAGTGCTTTTTAGAGTTTATTTGGAATTATGACTTTCTCTGATGACATTACTTATACAATATTCCTTGTTTTTGGCAGTTCTTGGTAGGGAATTCAAAAACCTTCAATAAAATGATCTTGAGTGAAGAAGTGAGGTTCTATTTACTTTAAAACTTTTGGGGTCTTTGAGAATGATATTAGCAGAAGCAAAGATCTTAATCACTTATACATACATATAGGTGTGAAACAGTATTAATCAAGAAATATTTGTACATTAGAATACACAGGTGTGCAGACAATATGGACTGGATAGCTACAGATGTACATCAAGTACTAAAGACTAATACTGTCTGTACTATGTGGACTGAAAGTATGTAAAGTATTCATGAAAAATATAATTTTGTGATGATAATTTACAATTAATTTGGATTTCTGCTATACTGACTTATGAGAAATACTTATGTGTATAGGATGTGCAGCACTGGTACATGCTAAAGGTATGATACTAATTAACTATCTGCTGAGTTTCTGAAGATATTTTTGTTAGTACATTTCATTAGAAAATTGTTTTAAATTTATGCATAAAATGAAATAAAACTTTCCAAGCAATCTTACACATAAGAGCATTTAGCAAATCTTTTTTAAAAAAGAAACAGAAAACAAATGAGGAAAAGCAATCATTTTGTCAACAGCTTGCAGTCTTAAAGGAGGTTCTCTATGCCAATGACTAAGGAAATGTTTCCAGAATGCAATGCTACAAAAAATAAAAAAATGGCGAAAATATAGATTCTGGAGCTTATATGAAAGATCTCAAACAAGATGCATGTATGAGAATTTCCAGTGATGTCCGGATGAAAACAAGCTACCACTAAGAACCCAGCATCACTAAAGATAAATACACTGAAATGCAAAGACACTGGAAATTGCATTGCTATCAAGATAAGCTTCCAGTAAATTAAAGTTGACATGTTTTACTTGCTGTCATAAAAATTGACATTTGCTTTTATCTGTATTATTACAACTTTTAAGGGCATTTTAACATTAAAGAAAGGGGAGAAAAAGAAAAAAGGGAAAAGGAAAGATAGAAAAGAGATAAGGCATTTGACAAAGAGAGGGAGGGGCAGAGATGGATGGACTGAGAGAGAGGAGGGAGAGGGAGGAAGGAGATAGAGAGACAGAAGGAAGGTGTAGGAGATACATGGAGATATATGAACAGAGAGGAAAATATTGGCGTTAAAAAAATGAAGTGCAGATATAATCATTAATTTTGCAGAAAGAAAACCAACCCTTTTCATTGCAACTTTAACACTGAAAGAAAAAGAAAAATCTTCTGTATCCTCCACAGTATGCCACATACTGATATTCCCTTCAGCAAAGTAACCAATATAAATCCATTAACCAATCACCTGTAGACTAGGAAACTATGTCCTTAGTCTTCTGGGGGCAGTTATTGAGCACTTTAGTTACCTATTTTCTCAATTTTATATTTTGTCTTTTTAAATACAAAATTGTTTGTATGTTATGCGCACACAAACAAATGAATATCTACAGATTTCAAAATGATAGACTAAGGAAGTTTTCAAAGGGTTACTGTGCACTCTTAAAATTTCTCTCCTCCCCCCACATATGAACATTGACATGTTTATATCTTCAAATCAGAGATGCAATGCTTACGGGCACCTTTCTCAACTTCTGCAAGACAATGCTTTATCCTGTTTTTCGGAAATCAGATAAAACATCCAGATCTTCCATTCATCAAATGACAGCCAAACTAAACTCTTTTATGAAGCAAGGGGAATTTTTAGAGCTTGAGAGGCAAGTACAATAAGAAAAATGAGCACAGAGTAATTAGAAAAAAGATGATTAACAATTTGCCTCTATTTTTAAAATTTTTGATTTTTTAAATCTTTGTATAAATACAGTATAAAGCAGACTCACACATATATATATATATTACTACCTGTAACTTTAATTCCAGTCTAAAACAAATTGTAGTAATTTTTATTTTTATTACTCTTATTTTTCTCCATGCATTGGAAAAAAGGAGAGGACCTATCATGCCACATGTAACCCTCTCCCCACCAACCCATGAAAAGACAACTAGCTCTGTTAATTGTACACTTACTCCCTTTAATCTAATTCACTTCTTGTAAAGTTTGAAACCTACGAATATGCCAATTCCAGATTAACTTCTATGGAACCCTGTCAAGAATTTTGCATGCTAAATTCTTTGACTTTTTTTAAAACTAACTATTAAACCAGAACTTAAATTCATATATTGTTAATGCTTGTCATGCAAAAGTTGCTTCCCTAGTTCATTATTGAAAAGATGGTAAATTATCTCTTCTCTCCTCATATATTATGAACTGATGGTGTTAACATTGATTAGTCATCTCTCATGCTCTAGGTGTTGGTGAGGATGGTCTCAATGTACTTAATATGAAACCATTAACAACAACTAGTGGTGCTGAGGTTGGTTGGGTCTTATGCCTATCAGAATGATGTTGGTGAAGACGTAAGTGGTCAAATTCAAAACAATTACCACAGCAATCAGTAGTATCTCCATCTAAAACAACACAATAATTCAAGAATGGGCAAATGACAATGAACTTCTAACTCTCCTACCTTGAAGTTGAATACACAGAAAGTTCTTTTAAAAAATTGGACATCTTCCATTCATCAACAAAGCATAATGCACCCACCACATGCACTAAAGCTAAAACAAAATATAGAAATGCAATTATAAAGGGACCAATTCACAGCTCTTGCTTGTCAATGTCCACCCATTCTGTGGTGTCATTCCTAACAAAAACTAAAGTATCCCCACCCCACAAGTGTTTGTCATTAAAATTAATTTTTATAATGTGAAACTTATGTAATCACATTGGTTTTAGTTCAGAGACATGTCATCCACTAGTTTATCAACTGACAAATAGCTGCTATAACCTCTTTGCCACTTTCCCCCAAGACAAGATTTATCATTATTTGAGCAATTACAGAAAATTTACATTTTCTTCTTGTTTTCAATGTAAGGTGGACATGTGTGCTGTGTTTACATGCTGTATTACAAAAGTAAACATTTAAAAGTCCATTATTTAGAATCAACAAATTCAAAGAAGGTATGCTGGTCTTCTTTGATCCCCCCTCTCTCTGTGCACCATCTCAATGCACTTTTAAATAGAATTAAAAATGTGACATTTTCCAAAAACACACACTCCTGCTGAATACCCTAAACAATGTCCTCAAGAATGCGATGGCAGGGTTGTGTTAGTTTCTTGGCATACATGCAGATACTATAACACAACACAGAAGCTGAGTACTACTTCGGTCAGTTTATGAACTCGAAGTGCTCCAGACTGCTGACTGAAGCTATACAAAATAGGGTCCCTCAACAGCATCAACAAAAATGGCATTGTCATACCCCCCCCCAGCAAATCTAGTTCTTGTACACGATATACAGGTTCTAGTACTTGTTCCAAGCTGTCTTTTCAATACAGTCGACCCCCACGTAATCACGGTTCGGCATTCGCGGCCCCAGTTATTCGCGGAATTTTCCTTAGAACCTAGCTAATCATTGTTCATGGAAACCCCCGCATATTCGCGGAATCGCAAATATCTTCCGCGATTTTTTATGGCTTTTTTCGTGTCAATATATTTTTTTCACGCTTTTTAACGCTAAATTATTAATAACAATATAATTTACTAATTTTGTAATATAAATACTAACGTAAATTCAGCAAAATATCAATATAAAATAAATGCTATTGGCTGGAGGTTTGAAAGTAGCCAATCCGAGAGCGTTATTCATGTCTCCTCGCTGCTGATTGGCTGCTGCCCACGAGGCGCTGTCTCAGGCAAATGCAGCCCCGCATCATCCCAGACCGCATGTAGCTATCTCGAGTGTTTCACCGAGTGTTGTATTTTTTATTAAATTATTATTATATATTTACTTATATTTTTTATTATATTTTATGCTATATTTTGACGTTTATAGGCATTTTTACAGACCACGTCCAATATTCGTGGTTTTTCACTCTTCGCAGGTGCTCTAGGAACGTAGGGACAACTGTACTTTACCCAAGTGGAGAAAATGAGAGGAAACAACAGAAATCTTTGTGAAAGCGAGTACAGCACCCACTGTTAAGTATCAGAAACGACAACTCTACACTCTTTTATTTATTACTATTTTTTTTAAACGACTGGTCATTTTTGTCATGTTTCTAAATGAAAGCAACTAACATGTAGAATATTGCGGCTGTAGAATTTAACCAATAAATGGTTACCCAGGTAATAACTATGCTAAATTGCTAATAGAAGATTAAAAACAAACAAGTAAAATGTTATACTTTCACTGCAAACAGGAATTAGACTGAAGGAAACCGACACCAGCTCCCCTACCAGAGCAGCACCACTTAAAAATCCTTAAATACAAATAATAAAAATTACACAATAATGCAAGTGCAATGCACATGAATACATATTGCCAAAGATTATTCTACTTAAATAAATCCTTTTTATTTGTTTAATTTTTTTAGGGTGTGCAATCTTGTTATACATTGGCATTTGCTTCTTAATGCATTTTTGGAAAAATGTATGTATAATAGCATACTTCCATTTTTGTTTTTTTCAGGATGTTCCAGAAATGGCTTTACAGTTTCTGTTATCAGTATTTTTCTCTGGTATACAGTATTTCCACATTCTCCTTTTGTTTGTTTCTTGTGCCTGTTCCCCCCACTTCCTTACCCTGTTTACATCCTTATTTCCAAGCCTGCTCACTCACTCACATTCATGCATACACCAAGGCTATAATTCACAAAGCTGCAGGATCAAATGACCAAACCTAGTCTCTCATCTGAGATCCTGCATTCCTTATCTGAAGCTTTCTGTTCAGCATCATGTAATCAACTCATCCATTCTGCCTTCAATAAACTATGGATCATTATTTTTAGTACTTTGTACATCCTTTCTTTCATCTCTTTCTCTCTCATCTGTGTAGCATTTACTTCTAAAATGTTTCCCCCCCATCAGTCTGTATCAGAATCATTATTATGATTGTTGTGTCCTTCAATTTATGAAAGATGAATTAATCTCTCTCCTTACTGTTCCACTCTTGTAATGCAGACCAAATATCTTTTTCACCTTCTTGCTAAGATAAGACAAAGATGATACAGATTTTGATTTTCCTGAGATTCAAACTCAGTTATCACATAACAAAAATTTATACAAAGTCAAGATAAAAAAATAATCAACATATCTACTTCTTGAACTATGTACCAATACTGACAAATGTACAGGTAGATTCAAGTGAAGATAAGGCATTCATCCTCTCTAATTCTAACAAAATTGATGTGCTTATCGCTCTCTTTCAATGTCTAAAATGTGAATAAATCATTAAAACAAACTTATTAACATTTGCTTTATTACCCTGGCACACACACACAAAATATGTTGTTTTACATTCTTTTTCCCTTCGTAGATTGAATTTTGAGACTGGAGAGTCACACAGCTGACAGAAACAACAAATCCCTGTCCTGCTGGAGCGGCTTACTTACACATGAAAGAGCACCGGTGATATTAGTTTCAAGCAGGTTATTTGTGAAATGCATGCAAAGTAAAATAATCTCTTTTTTTTTTTATAAACTAATTTCACTTTAGCCCAGTTGGGAGAATAACGACAAAAAATATTACAAAGCAAAGTGGAAAACGATACTGAACAAGAATCTGACGTTTTTTAAAAAAAAGCTGACTCTTTGTGAGAATCTGTCGTTTTTGTAGTAGTGGCCATATTTCTGAAAATAAGCAAAAATAGTTAGAAAAGCCATTAATCACAAACAATGAAAATTTTCATTACTTTTAACACGCAGGGAGATGTAGAGGTGTGTGTGTGTGTGTGTGTGTGTGTGTGTGTGTGTGTGTGTGTGTATGTGTGTGTGTCCAACCCCATCCCTATTTCTTGAAAAAGTTTGTTTGGACCAGCTGGCAAAAGTGATGTAATCACATGAATCCAATGATCATGACTTCTGCACTTTTGAAGCAGCAGCTAGTACAACAAGACTGCAAAGAAATTCTAGAAACCAGTAGAAGATGAACAGGTGCTATAAACTTTAATGGAAGTCTTAGAATTCAATAATTTGTTGAAGCTCTTGCTACTGATAATTGTTGTAGTGTCTTCAGAAATATTTTAAAAAATCTTAAGCCTTGTAGGCAGACTATGTTAGATTTAAGGATTAAAAAAGTGTAGGGCTTTAGTATGTAGTTTTAAGTTCTCTTATTCTTTTGGCTACAATTTTACAAACAGACCCTAATGATGGACACACAAAAAATGAAATCATTTTAGACTTGAACGACAAAACTTAAAAGTGACAGCCCAGCTGAATAATGCACATAATATTAATTGCTTTTTTATGATGACACATTAAATTTGTATCCTCTATCTGGTCACTTCCCAGGCTGGCAATATCTTGATATAAAAACAACAGGAATACTGATTGGCCGAGCACAAAGATATAGAGGAGGAACCCTGTTAATGCAAAACATGGAATCACACAGATAAAGCAACTTTGGAATGTGGAAGAATGTATGACTTCAAATACTGGGTATCTAAAAGTTTTAAATGCAATTGCTTACCAAAAAATTCTCCTGTAAACAGTCATAAAAATAAAAAAAATTCATCAAAATGGTAATCAGATAATAATATAACAGCAAAACAGAGGGAAGAAATGAATCTGCTGTTACTTTTGAAAAGATTATATTTCAAGGTATGTCAAAGGTAATTCTCTGAAGTTGACTGTTAGTTATCTTTTAAGAGCTTTAAAAAATCATTAATTAGTTTGCATTAGAAAGTTGGTTGTTTTTTTTAATTATTGTTCAATAACATTTAGCTGAATTACTTTTTTTTTTTACTGACTGGAAACCTAAGAACATGTAAATCCCATCCTTTGAAACCAGCTGAATGTATTGATAATGTTCAACTGAAGGACTTTATCAAGTAGAGACTGTTTAGCAATAGAATGAGGTGACTATATGAGACAAAGTTTAAAACATAAGAAATATATAAGTACAAGTAAAGACAAAGGGCACCAAAGAGAAACTATTTTCTTTTATTTTTTCTCATCTGCTTTATATAATTTTTTCTTAAATTTAAAAAAGTTATAATAGTAATTAAAATTGATTGTTTAAGTTTATGTTACAATGATGACTTTTGTATACCTGTTTATTAATCTGAATTTATAATACCTCATCCTGAAATTAAAAAAAGATCAGTCCTTCTTAGAAAATGTTATTCCTTAAGGAAATTATTATCATTAAAGGGAAGGAAGCTTTACAGAAAGTAGACTTAGTTTGGGTATTTCCCATCTCCTTAGTAGTAAATGAATAAACATTTCAAAATCTTTCTCTGATGCTAATAACAGAGAATGGATTTGAATAAGGCACTTACTGTTAATTATTAACAATGCACAAAAGAAGGTGTTCCTCAGAGCTAAAAACGATAGTGACATGGAAAGATCACTGAAATCTTTATCCTTGTTAAAATATGAGCTGTCATCATCATTATAAAAACAATGTTGTTCAATAGCAAAAAAAAGGTGTCTTACCTATTAATAGGGGCCAAGGGCTGAGAATATAGCATTCTAACAAAAATAAAAAAAAAAAATAATAATAAAGATGAATCAAATTATGAATTCCTACATACTGAAACAAAATGACTTTCTGCAACATATTTTCAAAGATCTGGATATCAGTTTTATGCTAATAACTGAAATTTGGTGCCAAGCTATTTCTCTCGAGTGAGAACTAAAAATATTAAAAAATAAGTGGGTTAAATTTGACTGAGCCAGAAGCATACACAGGCCTGTATGTTTGGGCAGGGTATGTAACTCAGGAATGAATACAAATCTGTCAATGATAAACACTGCTAGAGGTAAAAATAGCTGGATGGTTTTATTTCGCTGAAACAACTCACAAATAATTTACTAATACTGATATTTTATTTTAAATAAATAGAATAATTTCAAGCACCATCCAATATGCTGTAATTGTGGATATGGAATTATTTTGCAAAGTAGAAGTTTAGAGAGAGAGCATTTGTATCACAAGTCATCAATTTTAAGAACATTAAGCAGAAAAAAAAGATGAGGCGAACAAAAACAAGCAATTTGGTCCAGTACTGCGATTAATAGAGTAAGCATAAAACAAATAAATGAATAAATACAATAAAGACTGGTTTTGTGTACATGATGATTCTGATCATAATGTAGAGAAAATTGTGTATTTGAAATCTTGCTCTCTTATTTGAAGATAATTTTTTTTTACATATGAAAATTTACTACTATAGTCTGCATTGTTATTCTCTGTTTCTATTAATTACAATAAAGTTAAAATATGTATATATATACACAAAGAAAAAGAAACCAATAAAAACAGCATACAAGTGAAATGTCTTCTTTTGAAAAATTGCAATATTTAAAAACAAACCATACAGAAACCGCTTTGGTGTAATGTGAAGACTACAGCAATAATTTGACATCTGAGCATTCAATATATGAAGTTTTGGTATAATGAACTCTTTAATTTTTACCAGTGTTTTACATAGAAACCTAATAATAAAGTAAAATAATAAATAAATACAATGAAATTGTATCTGATAAATATCAAGTTGCTTTCACTGAGCATCATAGTTTCAAATGAAGACACAAATGAACTATCAAACTTACTATCCACTTCTAACAAAAGCCCAGATACCTGATGCTCCCTGCAGTACATATGCTCTGTTAGTTGCCCACAGAACCTGAATCAATAGGGTTAGTAAGTGAATGCGGTAACCCCCAGACTTCCAAAAGTGCTATCTCTCCATGTTATCACTCAACTTTCATGAATTCTCTGCCTCATAGAACAGAGCACTTGAAACAACAGAATTTTCTGGTCTGGTGTTTTCCAATAGGTCATCCAATTAACTGGACAGTCTCTTGCTCTTTTGGAAGAAGTCCAGTTATCACGTGACTCTTCTGTCATAATTGTGCGCTTACTAACTTGCTCACTACAGCCTGTAACTCTCAAACTTTTCTCAGTTATCTCCCTACCACTGCTTCCGTTAGTGTGATTTATGGAAGTGTTGTTATTTTTTGCTATTATCATGTGTCCAACTTTCTAAAATTGACCTTTATTATAAACAAATATTGAGTAAATTTATACCCAATAAGTCTGCGCAAAGAAAATGAAGTGATGATGATAGAGCAGCTAAAAGACAAAGGCAAGTTACCATGTTAGGGCAGAAGCTGGAAGTTATCCACTGAGTTGAAGCTGGTGAGTGTCAGGCAAATGTTGGTAAGCATTTTGATTTATCTGACTCTACAGTTAAAACTATTCTGAATAGTGCTGATAAAATTGAAAGTGTTGGTTGGTCTGCCATCTTTTAACTGCTTCAAAATTAACTTGTACAAGAAGTTTACATATGTAGAAGATAGAGAGAATGCTAGCAATATGGGTCAGAGATCAGAACCAGCAAAATTTGCCCTTAAGTTCTGCTTTGATAACTGCAATGGTAAAAGGCATCTATGAAATTCTGAGGGATGAAGGTGAAGGGACAGAGGCTGAGACTTTCCTAGCTAGTAGGAGTTAGTTTGATAAATTTAATAAGAATGGTAGGTTATGAAATGTTGGTAGTATGAAATGGTAAGTTACAAAAGCTAGGAATGAATCCTCATAGTACTAATGTCATAAGCTATTCAATATACAGTTTCAATATACAACAAAGCTCCAGGAATGATCTACTTCATAGATCGAGGTATTACTGTATACATACTGTTTTATGATATGAGAACATTAAGCATATGCTATCTAGAGAATATTCACATCTGGTGATAGACATCACAATGATTGTAAAGGTCTCCTCTCAAGTCACTATTAAGTGACATAACTTTATACATCTTACATTTAGTTTTAGAAGTATCATTCAATGCATTGTAAAAATAAAGCATAGATTTAAGCATCCACTTTTAATAAATAAAAACTTGACTTATAAGCTAGTTGGAAAATCCATATTGCTTGACATGATCTGGCCCTGAGAAAGGGATCTCTCTTTTATACCAACTGGATGTTTCAGTGGGCAGTCCAGTTTCTTTCTTTCACCTTCTACCCACAACTATAGATATTTTACCAGATATGAAATACTTTCTTAGCATCTGGTGATCTATCACCAGATCATGGTGCTGTATAAAGAAACAACATACTGAATTTCACCTTAGTAATGTGAATTACATCTAACACTTTTCAATACATGGCATCATTCTACTTGATTAGGAGATGGACAGACAAATAGTCTAAACCAATTTATCAGCACAAGAGATATTAGAAAAAATGTATTATGGATTTCTTTTCAATCAGCCATCATTTACAGAAAGTTATATTATTGTTGTTCATAAGATTGTGTTGCTATTCCAATGAAAATTTGCTCTCCATTATTTTGTTAGTCTTCCTTATTCCTGTTTTTATTTCATTTATAATTTCATCCTGTATTTCTATCAAATTCATCAATACCCTCTTTCTTTTTTCTCTCTAGAATTTCTCACACCATTTTTTCTCCTCACTTTGCTTATTATCCACCTACTGGATCATCTATTGCATTCTAACTGAGTATTTCAGTCTCTAATTAAAAACTTTACTTTTGAATGTCCAAATCTGGTTTTTGCTTTCAACCTCCATTCTGTTCTTTCCTATCCCATTTTAGTCCTGTTATGTTGCCATCATGTACTATGCTTATTTATTGTTTTAATCCCTTGGTAATAATTGTTTATATTTAGGCTAAAATGATCTCTCTCCCTCTCTCTCCCCCTAAGATTCAAGATATTCATTATATTTATCACCTTTACTTTCACATCATTAAGTATCTGTTGGATGCCTAACAGTATTCTGGTAACCTAAAAGCCTTGTAAACACCATTTTCACTGCAATATATATGGGTTTTTATTTACCAAGTGGGTAATGGTAAAAGCATTTCCCATCTTTTCAAATCATGTTATGGATAGACTGCTACAACTAACTTCTACACCAGTCTATCTTATACTGAGGATGCCATTTGGCAATTTGAAAATGTTAAAAGTAAAAAAAAAACAGTTCCACTTCATTTTTAGGTATCAGAATAATGTGATTAGTAAAGGGGTCTATCAGCATGCTGACAACCAGGGAAGGGTTAGAGAGAGTGTAGTGCATCAGACCAACAAGCTGGCAAGCAAGGTTTGGTGACAAACCAATGTAGTGCTTTCTTTCACTCTTTTAATCCCTCCTTGATGGTGTGGTTTTCACCAAGAACTCCAGCTTCCCCAAAGTGAGAACCCTCTGGTTTTGGTTTCTTAAACCAAGTCAGAGTTAGCCATATCCTTTAACCAGCATTAATTACTACTACTGAGGTGACAAAAAGTGCTCAAACAGCCTTTTGCTTTCTAGTGATCTATTTTAATTTAAAGTAACCTAACCTCTAGTTATTTATTTGTTTGCATTATTAAACTTGAGTTATTATGAGAAAAGAAATTCTTAAAAAATTATATGCAATAACTGTGATATTTTCTGCCTAGTGTGTACTACAGGAGCAAGTTCAGCTAATTTCCATTAGTTCTTTACTGTTGAGCCAAAGTAAAAATCTAGAACAGCTCTGAATAATCTATTTCATTATTACTCGAGATAGACAAATATTGAATGAGTAATTTTAAAAAAAAGGAAATGAAAGGTGAATAAGACAGAAAGTACTGAGCAAATCGTTTACTTTCAATACAACCAAGAACAAAAATAAAATAGTTAGAAAGTGAAAAAAGGCAACAGTCAGCTTACTATACTGAAATTAATGCGATAAAGAAATAACCATACAAATATAAATATTTGGGGTGAATAAAAAGTCTGCATGAAACTTTAAACTTTAATAACTTTGTTGTACACTTCATAGAAACAGACAGCAAACTGCATAAGAAAGCATAAACATTAAAGATTTCCTTTATGTTAATTCGGTTTACAATCTAAAATCTGAAACTGAAAATGGTGGCAGTTGAAAAAAAGGTGTAAATTGCTTTATGGCTAGAAATACTGAAGTCCATAAAAGCTGTGAGAAGAAAATTTATTGTTCATTAGCAGGAACTGAATTAGCAATTAGATTAAAAAATTTAAAGAAACTGGATTGGTGATGGATAGACCTTGATCTATAAAGCTGTGACCATTGTCCAGGAAGCATTTGATAGAAGTCCCAAAAATAATTTCTGCCACATGCACCAAATGAATTAAATATTCCAAGATTAACTGTACACAAAATTCTCAAAGTGAATATGCATGAACATGCTTACAAGATTGTGATGGTTCAAATGTAACTGGAAAAAGACTATCATGTGAGGTTAGATGTCTGTGAACAGATCCATTAAAAAAAAAAAAAATTCTCCTGGATTGCTGAGTGAGTTGACATTTTTGGATGCATCAGCATTTCAAATTAGTGGCAAAGTTAAGACACAATTTCTGCATTTGGAGGACAGAAAAACCATGCAAAATCTGGCACATGAGAGAGACTCAGAAGTCACTGTTTGCGTGCTCTAATAAAGTCATGCATGGTTCCTTTTTTTCCTGAAAACCCAACAGGGATGTTACCATGCAATGCTTCAGAATTTCATTATACACAAGCTAAGACAAATTACAATTTTTTTTCAAATAGCAGATTCTTTCAGACAAAAAAGCCACTAATGTTTTGAATGTGAAACAGTTCTTATCTGAAGTCTTACCAACCAAATGGATTGTTATAAGTGGTCCAATTACTTGGCTATCTTGTTCATCTGACCTGCATTTTATGGGGCCGTGCTAAAAGTTTTGTATATTCCTCAAAAACACATTCATTGGCCAGGATCACCAAAGCAATCCATGTAGTCAATCAGAAACATTGTTTTCAGACAATTGCAAATCAGATTAAACAATGCAGCCAAAAAGATGACAGATATGTCAAGGCCTAGAAGTTTATAATGTAGTAGTGTATTAAAAACTTTAATACTCATGTCTTCATATGCTGTTTACTGTTTGTTTCTGTGTATACATCAAAAGTTACTAAAGTTTAAACAGATTTTTAGACATCCTTTATGTATTTGCATAATTTTTGCTGAAAATCATTTGCAACAGAAAATAATACTCAAAACATTCCTTGGGTAAATAATTATTTTCTGATATCCATATTTCAAAGTGTCTGGTTCTAGCAGTGTTTCACATAAAATTCCAGTCCCTTACTGTACATTCAATTACATCAGGGCATTTTCTTATTAACCTGTTGCTTTCTTTTTTTGTTTTTTTTAAAGATACCTTGGTGAACCCTGTGCCACTTCTTAGTTTTAGTTCCCTCATTCATCTCCGCATTGAAATTGGTAAAATAATCTGCAAGAATGTATCTAATAAGTATATTTAAATTTTTTTGCCTTTTCAATAAAAAAGCCAGTATTTTGCATAAGACAAGTTAGACTAAGGATATTTTCTAGCTGCTGCCAGTGAAAGTGTGGAAATTTTCTCTGTTGGAAGGTAAGTCAGTGGTTCAAAATGACTCAGACCTGTTTTCACACTTCGATAAAGAGAAACCAAACCATATGCTACTGAAACTACTGTTGCCAAAAAAAAGAGAGAAACATTTATTTTCTTTTCTCTTTTTTCAAGCCTGTTTTCTTTTTTTAATTCAAGAAATAAACATCGCAGCTTTTAGTCTCACAAACTCCAAATGTTTGCTGCAGTTCTTTTCTGCTTGGCTTTTAGGCCATCTTTGGTTTTCCTCAAAATTCTATTTACTTTCTGCACACTGTTTATATGCAGCATTAAAACAGACATTAAAGAACCCTTACACTGACACATTTTAAAAAATATTAAACTTTATTATTTCTTATTAACACTAGAACTAGGACAATTTTTTTTTGAAAAAATATTTAAAGTGGAATGTGAAAAAAACACATTTGTCACTGTACTTAATGGGGTCTGTGGATGTTTCTTGCACATATGCAGTGCACAGCATAGTTATCATGCATCTTGTACTCCTTGCCCTTTGTGACCTGGGCATTGATGTCATAGTTTGAATTTGTCTTTCCTCAACATGTGTTTGACGAAGTTCCTCTGCCAGCTGCAAGATGAAGTTTCTACTACTAAACCACTTGCCTGCAGTTTCCTTGTAAATGATCCAGGAATTGATGGTTGTGACCTAGCTTTCAAAGCAAAGTACTTTTGCATCATCTACTCTAATATATCATCTCTAAACTTCATGAAGTTATAAAACTAGAGCCTTTTGGATTTTATTTGCATTATTCTAAGAGGCAACAGAAGGATGAAATGTGCTGAGGAAAATGATGTTTTTCCTTAGATTGCACCTGAGAACTGTTAGAATACAGCCAATGTTTCATTAACCTAGTAGAGCAGAAATCTGTTTTTAAGTCCACTGCTACTTATCCTCTTTCTTATAACTATTTCACCAATTTCAATTTTGTAAAAAATGTAAAGTTGTCATCAATGGTAACATTCCTACTTTTTCCAATGTAGGATTTCATTAGGTAAAGAACTACACATTCATCCAGAATTTGATAAGGTATTTTGACACAATATCTGCTATGAGCCAAAATTTAATCATAAATCTCTCTGTATCTACCAACGTTGCTTTAGTGGGAAAACGCTAGCCATCGATTGTGATGTTCTCCCAGTTTGTAGCAACAAAAATGCTTTTGGCAGTAAACTAGTTACATACCTCAATACCAGGCCAAATTTGTTGTTTAGATGCTGGCTTCTGGATATCTTCATGTCAAAATCACATCATTTCAGAAAATCTGTTCTATCCTATGGTTTGATGACAAAACATAGCGGTGCTCCAGGTACTACCACAAGCATGCAATAGTGTGATAAATGCATTCAATTCCTCAAAAGAGACTGATTACAAGTCATCTTACAGCTGTTGGTGGGCTTCAGCTTAAGTGTGTGGGTATATGTGGAAAAGCACAGGCTCATCTGTCAAGAGTCAGAAAACACTTAATTTGCTCATTTAAGTGATGTGGACTTTTGTATATGGGATTGGTCTTGGAATTTCCTTAAACATGTTCTGTTTATCCATTCCTTGTGCAGCTTGCATAACAGGATTTAACATAATGCCAACATAAGCAGGTATTCACACCAGGGTATGAGTTGGTGCCATCATCCAAGCCTCTTCTGTATCCATATGTTGCTACTCATCTATTCAGGTGATCTCTCAGTATCTGGTATAGAAAATTTCTGTCCACAGAATAGCAAAAATATGGGCTTTAGTAGGCAGCTATGGTTGTTTGTCCTTATCGCAAAATATTTCCATCTTCATTTTCACTCTTTCTGGCAAAATCATCACTATTACTGTTGTTATGTCTTTCTCCTAGAAGAACCTCATCTAATCAAAGCAGTTTTTATAACTATCTAGGCCACATCATAGTCACTCTAGATAAGTCCTGTAATAAATGTAAGTGCTGCAGCATAATCATATGTTGTTTTCTTGGTCTATTCATTTTCATTTGCATGGTAAATTTCATAGAAAAAGCACAGAAGTTGTAGAATAAATAAATCTAAATAAGTCTGAAAACATTTCCTGTTGTAGCACATACAAAATGCACACTGGTTTGAAGTTCAGGTTTGAGCAAATAAATATGCTATCGCAGCAGGTCAGATTCTTGCTCATTACGCCAAATACTATGATTTCTCAATGCTGGTCAAAACGACCATTTCAAGCGATACTTCTAGGTATCTCCATCTGTTTTGTAACCCCATGTCTATTACTGTTTCAGAATTTTTAATACCTAAGTATGGGAAAAGTAAAAAAAAAGAAGAAAAAGCATAGGTGGTTAGTTGCCAAATGAGAAGAAGTAAAGTGCAGCGAGAGGTCAAAATGACCGCTCTGGGAGGTAATGTGTTAAAGGCTAAAATAACCTGATAAAAGGAAATCAACCAATTAAATCATGCAGCTATATTAAAAGCTCATTTTTCTTCCTTTAAACGCAAAAGATTAAACAAATTATCAAATATCAAGTGTTTAACAAACTTATTAAAAGAAAAAAAAAAACAACTTAGGATAGACAGAAAAACAACTCCAACAAAGTTAAATTCCTATGCTAATGATATTTTGGAAAAGACTGAATATTTTGCATTTTTTCCCAATTTAAACTCGACATTAAACCTAAGAATGTTCAGTATTACTTTGTAATAAATGATATAAAAAAAATTAATTAAGGCAACAAAAATAATCAAAAACCAAATCTAGAAGGAAAAAAGCTATTTTTAAAAAAATAACCCTGAACTAGATGTGAAATTTATAGCTTTCTTATTTTAAATTGTGAAAAATAATTTTTAAAAAAATCAGGTAAATGCAAATGATTTTTTTTGCTGCCATTTTTAAATTTTAATTTTATCAGAATCATTATATAATGCACTACAAAGATAGCTTAAAACAGATTAGTCAGAATTTAAAATGGAATTTGTTAATGACAGTTATTTTGAAATATATGTACTTTTATAATGAGTTACCTTTGTGTTTATGTAACTTATAAGCTGCGTTTTGTTTTGAAAATGGAAGTCTTATACCAGACAGATCTCATGAGGTCTGATATTTGTCAACTTGACAGTAATATCTGCTACCATTACACTCTCTTACACAACTCTATATATACAAATGAGATTCACTTAATATCTAATCTGACTGGTGGAATTCTCCATTAAGTAGTTACAAGATTTTACATAATAAAAATAATTCCCTTTTTTGTGTGTTCACATCGGCCAAACAAATTATTAATTTTAAAATCCTAATAAATATATAATATATTATTCTAGGAATGTTCAAATGAAACCTGCTGGATACCATTAGTAGCTACTATTTTCCATCTGGTAGATAACTAATCAGTGATAAGGCTGATTCTTGATCTACAGATCTTTCAAAAAAGATCAAAGTGTTACTGTGATGGTTTTCCAGCCAGTTTTCATGAATATCACTGGTAAAAGTATTTAAAAGAAAAACAAACTTAAATTATTATTATTCTACATGGAAGTGGTTTTAAATTTGGAATGGAAAGCAATTCATAAATATAAGGTTTTCATATTTATTTTTTACATTGCTATTTCCTTCATGCTTAAATTTGAATTAAGAACTAGATTAATTACTCTAAACAAGTTAAGCACTTTTAAAAATTGATTTCACTGCTGTTGTTCCATATATTAATTCAATGTAAAATTCTAACAATACCAATAACAAAAGAAAATAGTTTTAATAAAAAAGTCTACTCTCTATCTGCTGCTCTCGGGCACACAGCTGAAAAATTTTGTACATATTAAAAATCAGGAATGAGGTCTTCCATTATGCCACAGAGATACTACCTTTAATAATAATCCATTATTTCTGAAAACATTAGCATTTTAATCCCTGGAGGAATAGCACAATGCTACAGTTCCAACCACAAAAGAAAATATCAAGTATTGAAAGAAGTACATTCAAGTAAATCATGGTTTAGTTTAAAATCAAACATGCAATTTCTGGAAAAGGGATCTTTGAACTCCCAACCACATCTGCCAGAATCTTCCAAAGATTTAATAAGCTATTGGTAAATTTAAATTGTTGTGCATCATCTTCACAATTCTCACTCAGATTTACAAATATAGTCCTATGGAGGAATGTAATATAAAATAAATAAATACGATCCTGAATTAGTTCTCTTATGTAAATAAAGAGTTAAAATTTGATTTATATTGATTGCAATCTAATTATGGATTTCACTGTTTGCTGGTTGACTTTGTTTTCTATAACTGTGAAAACTTGGGCATTTCTTTAGCTGTAATACTTCATCACCCAGGAGGAAGAAATATGGAAAGCTAAGATGGCATAAGTATATACTCAACAGGAAAAAAATCGTGGATGATGGGGAGGTGCACAGAAATACTGTACTGCATTTTCTTCAAAACTGAATTTTAAATGTACACGAATTTTTAATATATTCCCTGACAATGCATTTAAACATATTATCCGTTTTTTTGTTTTGTTTTGTTTTTAACAAACATTTAACTTAATGTAACAACTAACTTATTAATCTGGAAGTTGTGTTACCTAAATATTTTCACTAATCAAGTCAATGCTCTCAAAGTAATAGATACAATTGGCAGTGATTCCTGTGTGATAAGTTTAGACATGAAGATGGCTGTGGTTCCTTCTCTAGAATTCAGCTTTGTTTGAAGTAACAACAGGTTTGCATGTGGTCCTCTAAAAATAAATTTATGCTCAAAATTAACGAAGGCAGGTATGGCTAAAGACCAATCTTACCAACATAGGCGGCATTTCTGAAATATTTATTTAGGTTTGCACACAGTTCCGGTTTGATTTTTTTTTGTTTTTGTTAAAATTTAAGTTTACTGCTACTAAGTTTAACAATAATGACAAGATGCAGAGAGTCTACAGAGGAATGCCATCTTAAATGGTGTAAAAGCAAGCTTTTAGTGTGGCACCACAGATGATAAAGAATCCACAGCCATATTTTCTTCAGATATCTGTCAAAAATGTCATTTTTTGGTTGTTCTTTAGTAGAATAATTACATGGAGAATTACTTTGCGATAGTGGGTGATGCTGTAAAGGACAAATATCAGAATGATAATGCTACAATTAGCAAATGTAATCCACACACCAGTGATGGGAGAACAAATTTACTGACGACCATGATTGGCTTTCAACTCTACTTTCAGGAGCTGGGATGTTTAAATTAGCTTAATCTAGAAAGAATAGTCGAGTGATTGAGAAACATTTAAACTTTGTAAATGTTTTAATCTTGGACTTGTTGAAATGAATCACTCATATGAGACTGTGGTACAACAGAGAAGGAAGAAAAGGATTAACGTATGAGAATATCTCTAACCTGTAGAGCCTTCTAGTACACTAAATCCAATCTGTACTAATAAAAATTCAACATTTCTGGTTCCCACACACAAATTATGTGGCACATGCATTGCAAGCTTAAAGCCTACAATATGCAAAATATATAGATATATTGTAGAAGAGTTCACAGGTTCATTAGGATATATTAAAAACACCATTTGTAACTTTCCCTTTGCAGCAGCAGACGTTGTGATAACTCCTACTCATAGGGAGTCGAGATTTTGTTGCACAATATTGTGAGAATTTTTTATATATTATCAAAAAACAGAAATCAGATTTTGTTTCCATATTAATTATTGTCCAGAATATAACAAAGTAACAGTGTTATGTTCACCATTATTAAACATTTAGAAAGGTTTATTTTCAGCTTTAAAATATTTTGATATAATAATAATAATAATAAATTTTCAATTCTCTTTAATAGTTTACTATACAATATCACAATTATTTTAGATTGACAAAATTGTGTGAAAATTGTATATATTTTTAACATAAAAATGTTTATTTTCCATGTATTATGATGATTTTGGTAATTCTGGAATTGACAAAATTCATTTTGACCAAAGTCATAAGAAAAATAACTGAACTGATGCATAAAGGACACAAGACTAACTAGTTTGAGAAGAACAAATTTTAAAGGGGTACAAGTCTGCCATTTTTGTGATGAGTCAGCTGTTAAGGGTGGTACTCCAGTTTTTTTGCCTCTGTAATCAGGAGAGTTGATAGTCCTATCTAGTTCAGGAGATAAGATAGGCTACAAAAGAAATCAGTGAAAATCTGGCACTGGCTTCTGGATGCTCCAGGTGTGCCAACAAAACTGTCTCATCAGCAAGGCTAACTTCTCACCCATAACCCCTTTAATTCATGCTACAATAAGTTGGCAGATTGACTACCAGGAAAGCACAACAAGCATCAGCAGTTACAGACACATACTTTGGTAATTAACTCTTCTTTTTCTTTGAACCTGCATACTGATATTGGCACATAAAGCATCCACCAGAAGAAACTCCCTGGTTTCAGTTTCCTATGAAGTGGAGAATTATAGGGTGGCT
Source organism: Nautilus pompilius (assembly GCA_018389105.1). Taxonomy (NCBI): domain Eukaryota; kingdom Metazoa; phylum Mollusca; class Cephalopoda; order Nautilida; family Nautilidae; genus Nautilus; species Nautilus pompilius. The sequence continues at coordinate 1,171,290 of JACATO010000312.1, read as the reverse complement.
GAGTTAGTTACACAGCATGTCTATTAATTAATTAGAGTAGGTTTTTAAATCAGTCAACATCATAAAAAGTGGGGTTAAAAAGGTGAGTTCTACAAAGCAAATCGTTATTTCAAAAAAGAAAATAATAATTACTAAGTAAATTTTCAGAAATTTATAGTAATAACTGGGAGGTGAGTTAGCTGTGGTAGGGTCACGGTTGAATCCCTGGTCGGTCCAAGGGCTCCCTGAAACATCATCAAAGGTGAATTTACTTTTCTGTAACAACTTCCACTGCACAAGTTTTCTCCCACTTCTAATTAGAAGAAACGTAGCAAGATTTTCTGGACTATTATCTGAAAGACAGCATTGGCCAGCTTATCAGACCATAGATTGTAACACCCGCTCACCACACCACTGGTATGGACAATGTAATCATTTTAAAATCAGCCTGCCTGATACAGAAAACAAAGGAACGCGGAGCCACCTTCAGACCTGTAATACTAAAACAAAGATAAAAATTAAAAATTCTAAACTACTGTGTTGCACAGGAAGATGTCAGTGCAGCCTCCCAGATTTTCCCTTAAAAGTCTTTGACAGGGCTATTAAGTACTGCTTTTACATGTCCATTGTATATTTTTCTTTTTGTAAAGCTGATTTTTTTTTTCAGTTAACCATAGACAAGTGGAATTCATATTAATTAAGCAAATATTTGAGAAATCATATTTCTTAAAATTCAACTGACAGCAAAGTGTTGGTTGGAATATATATTGTAAGTATATAAAACTAGTTCCTTTCATTTTTTTGAAGATGATTGACTGGGACAAATTATCACTAATTATTAGCAAATGCACTGAAAGGTCTGAATGAAAGGTATATTCAGCAAAACAGTCAGGGTTAGAGAAACAGGATTGCAAAGTTTTTGGAATCATACCATAAACTAGGTTGATTGGTTAACTCTTCACATACCGAGAGAAGAAAGATACTTTTAGCTTAAAAAAAGAAGAAACCTCTTAAGATAATTCCTTTAGTAAAGTGAGGGAGAAAAGTCTTAAGAATAGCTACTTGGACATTGTAATTGAGTAATCCCAAAGAAACTTGACTAAAATGCAATTTCAGTTTGATGGTTCATTAATAATGTCCTTGGAACAGATAAATTCCCAATAAAAATATCATCTCATCAATTAGTGCCCTGTCAACTCTGTTCTCTCATGTAGAACATCTTATTTTCGTTAGCTGATATGGTCACCTGCTGCAGACTCCAGCTTGTAGGATTCACTTAAACACCATCATGTCTACCATCTTTTAAAATAGCTGAGGACTATCCTATTGTACTCCTTGTTGTTTAACAAGACAAGGCAGATGATTTCTAACAATAATCTGAAAGGAGACAGTGATTAGAGCTTAAAACAAATTTCATAACCAAATATCACCCAGCGATTTGGACTCCTTTTTAAATCAGTGAAAAATATCAAAACAAACACCATCAACCACTGGATGAGTGAGATGCATACACACTCTTAGCCTGTAAAAAAAAACGTTGGTATCTCAACTCATTGCTCATAATTCTGACATAATAGTAATGCATTCACTTCACAGTTTTGCCATGGAAACAAGTTGTCAAAGTTTTATTATATTAGAGGGTTTCTATCTGAAGGAAAGTAAAATTCGCTGAAGACCATGCATTGCTATTTCAAAATATATTATTTTGTAAATGAAGTCTTTTAAAAAAAGGAAAGTAGAGGGTTGTCTCCACTTGCCAAAATGGCGCTAATGTTGTGTGTGCTATGAGTTGTATAAAACACTGTTGGAAGTAACTGGAAAAAAAAACATTAAAAAATTTTTTTTTGTGGTTTCTTTCAAACATTTTATTTTATTCAGAAATGCAAGCAAAAGCAAAATCTGTTAATCGTTTTACCAGTTTGAAAAAAAAAAAAAAATTCAAACAAATTTTATTCCATGTTCCAAGATCTTGTCAGCAAGTTAAGAGTTAATTAAAATTCTTACTAAAAATTAAATAACAGCTGATAAGTGTTATTTACAGAGGCTTCCTGACTATAGTTTCTCCCTAAGGCTTATGCTTCCCTTTGTTGTTAAACAATATCTTTTAGTACAAAAAATAGACAATTCACAGCGAAAGTAAACAAACTCCCTGTGGGTGTCACACATGACCAGTGAACATCTGATATGAAAATTTTTATATTTGGGTAATGGATGTTTAATATTTGAGTATTTCTCTCTCTTTTCAAATGCAGGGTTAATTATGTTCATGTGCAAACTCCTCCCACCCCATATTTACATTCTAGTTGGGATAATTTCCCTTTGTGTGTGAGTGACTTGTAAATAGCGATACATACTTTCTGAGAGTTGTTCCGATGGTTTTGTAACATTCATTCTGAAGCCTCAAAGTTTTAGCTAGACTTTTTCCTTATACTAGGAATCTAGAATTAATAACCCTGCTTCTTGTTTTGCTAGAAGTACCTAATCTCCATCATGAAAAACAGACTAGAAAAGGTTCCCTTTCCTTCCGACTGAACATCTGGATTCTTTATTACTAAGACATATCACCAGAGGCCATAATTAATTAAATGAAGCTGTTGATTAGGAAAGAGTTTTCTAGTAATCATAGAATTAGTTGCAAGAACAAAAAAAAAACAATATTTAGTATTTTTATGAAGTTGAGTACATGCCCATCTTTTTATAGCCCCAAAAGGGGTGCATTTAAATTTTAAAGATGTTCTGAATTACCATATCCATATCTAAGCAAATATTGGTTTGAAGTACATGGCCTACTGCAGAGAAAACACAATCAGGATGCTTTGGGAAGACTGTGTGTGTGTAAAGGAAGGTGCATGCTCAAAGCAGCTCCTGCTTCATTATAAGTAACTATGCTGTAACCAACTAAAATGCCAGGCCACCATTAGAAAGGCCATCTTTACTTGTTCCATTTCTTACTAAAAAGAATATTTTTTTTTTGTAATAAAAAGTATCAAAATTTTAATTTCTATCTCTGCTTAGGCAGATATAGGTTAATTAATTTACATTATAGGAACATAAACAAAAATTTTAATATAAAAGTAAAAAAAATTTGTGTTTAATCTGAAAATTACCTGCATCTGCAGATAATAGCAATCTCATAACACTATAAATCAGAATTTTTACTTTCACTATATTTAAAATCTCACTGTAGAAAAGAAAGAATTACAAAAAAGACTGAAACAAATCAGCACTGCACTACATGCAATCTTACACAAAGCAAAATTGAAAATAAATAAGTAAATAGTTTACATAAAAAATAAAGATTTCAAGTAAAATATTTTTTTAGGCGGTACTATTAAGGGAATAAGGGAGATAACTCTGAGAAGGATAACCAGCCAAGCAAAATAAAAGGATAAAATAATTGCAATCAACTTTTTAAAAACTATTTTTATTTTGTTACTTTTATTCAAATGATAATAAATCTCTCTTTTTTGGGGAAAATATGTAGAAATGTCAGTATAACAAATAGATTTTTAATTTTAGAAGAGATCTCTGGATAAAAAAAAGCAACAGTTTATATTCTTTTGTCAATGGACGGACGGATTTCAACAGGTTCTGTATAAGAAATTATCTGGTATTTCTTCTCACCTGATGGGAAATCAGCATCCTATGAAAATCCGTTCTCACGAGCATTTCTAGTCTCAAACTTCCAAGTTTCTTCACAACCATCTGCCCATTCACTTTAATCATAAAATCGGACATAATATTTTTGATAAAGGACTAACAAGGCTTAGAAATCTGTTCTTGTGGCTGTATTTAAACTGTTCGCTCATTAGATCACTGATGGTAATGAAAATAACATCCCAAAATGTTGTAAGCCATATACAGAGTTAACCATATGCAAAAACATGTAGCCATTCCAGTAATCTTTGTGCAAACATTAGCATTTCTTGTGGAATTTAAATCAATACACATATTTTGATATTGCTGGGTAAAAGCTGGATTTATACTATAAATATTTTATCGCATCAAAGATTAAAATGCAAAAAATGAGAAAACATTTTAAGAAATTAAAGCAAGGTTAATGCTGTACAAATGGCTATAGTAGTTTGATCTCCTGCCACCCCACCCTCAGCTAACCTTTCCTGATGATCAAGGTATCATTTTCTAAAAAAATTACATGCCAACAATAGCATGTGTGTTTGTTTCGTTTTAGAGATTATATTTAAAATTACAGCTACATCCAGACATTAGTAAAAACATCCAAAAATACAGGTTTGACACTAAATGCATTATACTGCTATGGATCTCAGTATTCAGCCGATACGTGTGAATCATTTCTAACTTTATCCACCCACTGCAAGTTTTTGAGTCTATTATTATTTTTTTTTTTTTAAGAAAATCGATTTTAAGATTGTTTTTTTCTCTCTTAATCTCAAAGAACCAACCTTTTCACAATTATTCTTTCCTCTAAGAACAACAAACTCATTTTATTTTAAAATGTAAATGCCCCTCAGCTGGAAATTCAGAAGTCCTTAGTAGGTTACCACAATGTGGTCATCCAGAGAAACTCGTACAAAAAGAAAGACATTTTCAAGTGCCAAGTTTCTTTCTTTTTTTCTTTATCCTTAAAAAAAATCTCAGTATTTTGTGGAAAAAAATTATTACTACTTCAGAATCTTTGATGATTAATATTCTTTTAAAAAGAAACTACATTTAGAGAATTTTTTTTTTTTTAAATCAAATTCATCATTTTCTTATTTCCTGTATTTCAAATTTATTTCTCTACAGGTTGAAAGAAAAATGAAGAAAAAAACCAGAATAAAATCCATGATTAATATATAAAAAGCTATATTCTGCTGAAGATCATCACCCTCTGATTTCAGAAGAACAACTCTGATACACAATAAGAAAAACGATGCAATTGTTTTCTGGATTTTGTTAGTTCATGACATCAGATGAACTTATTTTCAAGTCAATATGTAAAAAGATTTCAAACCAATGTTTTATAACCCATTTTAAAATTGTTCCTACACATTTAACTAGTTAAAATATACATAAATAAGATTCTAAACTGAATGCATAATTTCTCAACTTAAAAAAACATAAATAATTGAAGCTTTTCTATTAATATATGTAAAGAGATGAATGTATGTGCACTGGTAAAAATTTTCAGTATCACTTGATATTAGAGGAAAATAGTAATTATACATATAATTTTAGTAATCAGATTGTAAACAATTGGGATAAAGTAGTGAAATTTTAAATTAAAAATGGCAGTACTAATTGGTTGAAAATAAAATTATTAATCATTTATTTTATGCTATGGTAGTTTACTGCTTCTTCCTAATATAATAAGCTAAATCAAATCTTTAAGTGGCTATTTTGAAGCACCCTCCCCATTATCTTATAAATCAAATTTTTCTTTTTCAGTGTTATAGAATTTGTTTTTGTTCTATGCATAAGACAACAGAGATTGTCACATACTGTCCATGATATTTCAATGTGGCAGTAACATATATTGTATTTTCTCATGACACTGACCCGGATGACAATATGGTTTAAACTGTTGTGTCTTTGCCTACAATTTTAGAGTATATGTGATGACCCTACTAACTTTCTCGTATTAAAACCATGAAGTTTCTATTAGGGACTCTACCACACGCACATGATTCATGCACCGTGGATCTGACTCAGTTACTCAGTCTTGGAAAAAAATTTTAAACTATTTGAGCCAAGTGCATTCCTTAGCTCATGCATTCTAATACATGCAAAGTCTGCACAAATTTTCTACAGATTAAAAAGGCTACACAAATTAAAACTGATATGTATAAACTACATGAAAATAATAAAAGCATTAAGGATTAAAAGAAAAGGCAAATGACTTAAGACCTTAAAACAGCTATACAAACTAATATCCTCCATAGTAGTTCTATTTCACCATTCTTTTCTCAGTGCCTTTTATAAAAGTTGTTATTAAATCAATGAGAGTTTGACAAGGTTTTGGTTCTGAGAGAGACAGCAGAGAGATTTTCCAGTTAGCCAATACTACTTGTCTCCAAGTTGGTGCATGGAAAATTCCATTCATTGAGGTTGTGTCATATATTTAATGTGCATGTAGTTTATATCACCTCTTGATAGCCAGCAATTGTATCACAGAAGAAGAATGACTGATTAATGATCCTTGTTTTAAGATCCTGCCAAACAAGGAAACTGTCCAGGGAATTATCCAAAATGAGTCCTCTGATGAGAGTAAAGTTTTTGTGGCCTAGAGTCACTGCCAAAATGGTCCATTGCATGCCAGTGTCAAGGAAATGGCAAGGAAGATTTTCAACATGGCTTGAATGGCAACCCAATGCCAAATCACATGCTGCAGTCTAAGCATGCTCAAGACAGTACCAAATAAGTTCAATCTGTGGCAGGTGATGGGATTTTTTCTAGCCTCTGGTCCAAGAAATAAAAATTTACACTGATTTTTTTCAGAGCCACAGGACTTATATGGCTACTATAGCTCCAAGTGCCTAGTCTGTCTTATGCCAAATGTTTTCTTTTATTAAGGTATGAAAAAAATTTATTTATTTAAGCTTCTTGGTTTTATAACTCTTTTAGTTACCTTTTAATATAGTTTTAATACTACACTATTATTATTATTATTATCATCAATGTTGTTGTTATTTTTAAAGGAGCATCAACTAGTTGTTCCTCTGCAATTATGTATCCACGTGTTTTGGCCTGTTATATCTGAAAATGCAGTACTTGACTGTATATTCCTAGCAGTACACACAAAGTTGAATTTTTAATTGGAATTTGTTGCATGTTTGTTAAGAAAACATTAATTTATTTACTAATTTATTATCAGATAATAAGAGAATCTTTATTGTAATATTTTGTGAGTTGTAAATGCTTAATATGCAATTAAAAGAAACAATAAATCGAAGTTTAACGCTCCATCTATTATAAATATGTGCAATAACACCTTGCACATAAATATGGCATCGCAAAACAAAGTGTGGATTCATAAAACTGAGATAAAGTATCAGGCAATACTCAAAGTTGAAAATGGAGCTTGACATTCCTCCAGATATTCTTTTCAAATAGATTTAAAATGCTGATAAGGCCAAAAAAACTTACCAGAGTGAAGAAATTGCAATAAATGGAACCCAGTAACTTAGATAAGAAAGTCAGCATTCTGACAACTTGAGGTATTCTGAGAGTCCCTGCAAACCTCAAGTTATTGAGAGAGTATGGTATATACGCGAATAAAAGGCTTGTATTTGAGCCACTTCTTCCTGTTTACTTTAATAAATTTGAATCTCAGAAATGAATAAGCAATGGAAATAAGGTAATGAGATAACAATAAACAATCTCTTAAATGTCAGCAATACTATATATTCTATTATTCCATAAGAGAAACTAAGATAATTAGTAGCTGCCTTCTTCGAATAATTGTCGTTACTTCCTGAAGTTCCAAAAGCTAACATTCTACAGTTTATGAGAGAAAAAACTTTAAAAAAATCAAAACAATACTCAATAATTACAAAAACAAAAACAGGAAGACAAGTTTAGGTAAATGAAATATAAAAATACAGTACTGCCCATAAAAGAATTTCAGTTGTTTTGAGTGGAGAGAAAAATGTAATTCATCAGAATTTCTAAAGCTTCTACAACATTCTAATATATGAAAAACAAAATTAAACGAAAGAATGAAAGAATAAAAATTACTTCCATGTCTTCACCTAAAGTAAAATCATAACCCTATTAATTTGTTAAAAATAAAATTGTAAATAATCCCTATGATTAAGATAACAGAAGCCTGCTGAATTTGTTTTCACACTTCTTATCTTCTACACAGTCATGGAGACTGAAGTATTTATACTCAACTAAATATGTTCTCAATTGTTACTAGAGCTCATTAGACATTCTGGAAGCTGTCTTTATCACTCACAGTGCATGGCATCTATGCTGACTCCTTGTAGCCAATATAGCCACTTTTTGAACAGAAAGACAAAATTGTTACCATTACCATTAAGAGTATCAGATAGGCAGGTTGGCTACAGAGTTTATACAAGAGTTATTTAATGGGTATTTTTTATCACTATTTGTTCATGAATTTCAGTGGCAGCCTGCTATACATATACATCAATGATGTAGCCAAGACAGAGGAGCAAAGAACCAAGTCTAAGTTTAGGATTAATAATAATAAATTGCAGTCACTGAATTCTTTTAATATCATTGAAAAACCTAAACTTTAGTGTAGAAAGAAAATAAAGTAAGAAATGCAAGAAATTTTTGGAACTTATAATGTAGTATCTTTTACCAAAATTTAAAGAAAATATAAGTCTGACATATTTTCATATATTATTAAATAAACCTTTCATTTTATATAATCTAGTTTGGTAAAATATCAAAGCAGATTCTACATAAAAACTCATTTCATACTGTCTAAATAAGAGTACATAGGTATAGTAGCATATGACACATCATTTATATTTATAAGGACAAGAAAAGTTATTTAACTTTAGATATAACTTTATAGGGAAAGAAACTTGAGTATTTTTAAAGCAACATTTCCAACAAATCCATGAGGTATACGAAACAATGAAAGCCTCATTAGTCTTTCTTCTTTTGTTTTTGTGGTGTGATGCATGTAGGTGCAGGTGTAAAGTTCGTGTATGCATGGTTATCTCCAAGGAGAAGGGAGTGGAAGAGGCCAAAGCCCTCTGGTGGAGCTAAGCTCCTGGAGCACCTCGAGTAAATGGCCGCCAAAACAGCCAGCGCTAGGGACATGTAGTGCAACCTATGTTAGAAGAAGCCGAAGCTTCTATCTTGCAGGGACCAAAAACCTATCTTGGGAAAAATGGCCTCGGCACATCAAGTCAGAAATTCCGTTTTGATGTGCCTGACCTTTCCAGCCAGACAGGCGGGCCAAAGGCAAAAAGCGCCCCTCACCCCCACTCTTTTCAGGTAGGGGACTTTCGGTCTGCTAAGGCCACAAAACAGAGTTCTAGCCCCCCCCCCTTCCAGGGACCATCCTAAGTGACCACGCCCAAAATGGGTGTGGTCCTCAGCCGGTTACCCCAAGTGGAAGGTTAAGGACATGAGCCTCCATAGCCACTCCTTGATCTTAAAGCTGAGTTTACATATATTACAAGTTAGCAAGGTAAATCACCTATAAATTAAAATGCTATAAATTCCATTCATAAACTACATATTCAAAAAGAGGGGTAATTAACAGTTTGTAGAGTATATGTTTTAGAATTTGTAGCATGATTCCTTTGCTTTGACAATGGCTGCAGTCTGAGTGCGCAGCATATCAGCATGTTATTGTGTGTGTGCTATTGTCTCAAACATTTAAGCCAAGTGGAGTCATGCATGCAGATGGCAGAAAAATCAGCTGAAATCATCTTGAATTAATTCACCGCGTAGGTGCTGATCTCACAATGAGAGAAAATAGTGGCCAAAGTCAGATATAATGTGGCAGCCATCAATACCACTTGTTCTGAAACAGTTCTTCTTTTACCATTCCTATTATAACAGTAATGTGTTTATGAGTAGCTGATAAATGCTCACTACAATGATTACATAATAACTAAGCTTGCATAAAATTTAAGATATAATCTTCTTTGTTACATCTCCATCTCCCAGATAAAGAAATGTATGTTCTCTGAAATATCAATTTTATTCCATTCTTTTGTATCACCACTTTTGTGGTTAGTAACCTTGGCACCTGAATAACCAGCATAAATTGTTAGTCTTCCCCACAAAACTCTGCTTTATATGCATCCTTTAGAAGAAGAAAAATCCTCTCTGATTTCACTTGTATCACAGCTGGCGGGCTTGCTAGACAACTTTGCCCCTTAGGTAGAAAGTTTTCATTAGTCTTATGGTGAGTATCATCTCCACTTATAATAGACAGTCAAATCTGGAATGATGAGCACCTGCTAAACAGTCACCTCTGCTATTACATTCTTCTTTCAATTTTTAACTGAATAATGACAATGACTACCACTATCAATTTAAGGACATTAGAAATAGAGCTATTTAGTTCCTCATGATCTATTGCATGATTCACTTGTAGAGGATTAGTGAGGATGTGGCTTTATGGCTTTTAATTTCAAGTATGTGCTATCCTAGATAGTGTTTTCTGTCTGTGTTGACTAATGGAGAATAAAACTGAATTCACAACAGACTAGTTTTCTTTAGACTTATGTGTTTAAACATCTCAGCTACAGTACACAGGCATTCATTCCTTCAACGATGGCTTCTTTCCTGGTATATGGGGCTGTTTCTTTGCTTTAAAAAATGTGTCTCACATTTATGTCTTACAATTCTTTTTAATGAAAGTGACTTTTGTAATGAGTTGTAGCAAGTATTATCAACCCTTGTAAGCCAGAGACAGCTCAGTATAGTAACCTACTGGTGTATGCATAAAATTCTGTCACAACATATGAACTAACTTTCAAAATGGCTGACCAACAAAAGCTTGTTGCAATAACTCTTGAAAAGAAAATCTATGGACATTGCATAAAGGAAAACAGTAGTTTCATGATACCACAGGCGATGACGTAAACATTATTGGGGAGAGAAATATTAAAAGGGAAAACCCCAAAATTTGCTAACTAAATGAGAAAGGAAAATTTCAAGGAAAGCAACAGCTGGTTTGAGGCCTTCAGGAATGGGTACAACATAGTGATATCCACCCTCCACCCATCTGTACTAGATGGCCAGCTAAAGTGGTTGTCAGAGATGACAAAGGGCTATTCACTGTAGAATATTTTCAATAGACAAGTACTGAGTTTTTTTTTTACCAAGACACTTTATCAAATAAAACTTTGCATTTCAAAGCAAAGCCATGTGCTTCTCTGTAGCTGTGGTAAAAGAAAAACAAGCAACTCATGGTCAATGGTAAGCAGTTGTCTACATTGCTTTGGCCAGATAGACATTAAATCTCTGCCCGTAATATATCTGCTCTAAATGCAAAGCCAAACCAGCATACTTTCCCTTTCCTGGATAATGCACTGGCTCACTCATGCCTGCAACTCACAAACAAAACTACAGATTTCTGAACCCAAACCAACTAGACATTCCCAGTCCACAGACCAAAGTATTTATCAAGCATCTAAGCTGAAATGCCAAATATGGTAGATGTCATACATCAACAAAATGGACAGAGACACTGTTATCTGGCCAGCTCTTCTAAGGAAAATTTTTATCTTGGAAGCAATAAATTGGTTGGCAGTCTTGTAGAGTGAAGTCAGCACAGCAACAATTATGAAGTACTTCTGAAGCTGCTGTTTTAAACAAATGGCTGCAAAAGAAAACAAAGTTGAAGACCAAAAAAATGTCATGTTCCACTTATTATATTAGCCAAGGATATCTTTAGCATGTTACTTGAAAAGACAGATAGCATAAAGAGACTATTAGTTGGCCATAAGTGAAGAAGAAAACAACTTTAATAGACTAGCCAGTAAATATGGCACCAAAACACCCATTACTGATCTTGGCAATAGCCAGGAGGCAGTGTTCAATTCTATGAATGCTATCAATAGTACCACTGCCTCCACCTGTCAGTACATCAAAATCTTACAAAACAGCCAATGAATTCAGGAAGTTTGCTATCAACAGAAACATTAAGTCTATATGACAAACCCATAGCAGCAGCCGAGAAAGTTCAAGCCCACCCACATATTTTACGTAAATATGATTCTACAGAGAGGACAGTTAATACCAATGCTATTTTCAGTATCACAATTAATTTCCACCCAGCAATAGATTTATGTAGAAGTAAGACTGCACTTAGAAATAATGCTGACATAAGTAAAATGAGAGAATTACTGGGCCTACCAATCATTCATTCATCACATACTTTTTGTGTGTAGCCAGGTTGGATTGCATCTGGATAGAAAGGTGTACCTTTACAAATTAAAAAAAAACAACAACAACATACACTTTATTTGTAATAGTATAATATCAAAATTCTAGCAATCCAAAAAAAAAACAAAAAAAACAACAGAATATACCAAAATCCAGGACCCAGAGAACTCAAGATTCTTGCCAAAGGTGGCTGTTGAAACCCACACACACTAATGTCATTGCTTGGTCACTGTTTTTATTCTTTGAGTGCATGGCAGTAAAGCTGTGCAATTTTCTCAACTAATTATAAAATTTTTTTCATAAATTCTACCTCTATAATGGCATCAAAAATACCTCCTTCTGAGTGATAGTGTAGACAAGAGAAAGCATGTTTCAGTTACCATAATTGAGAAAGTGGAAATATTACAAAAATTATATATAGGTGCATCTTGCTTCTTCAGCTGCCTCAGACTCAGATGTACCTGACACTACCCCCAGCAATTCATCTTCAATGTAATGTGCATTCTCCATGTATACTATACTTAGGGAGCAAAACAAGAAAGATTTTTGCTAAGTACTAGGCAAAATATTCAGTAAATCTTTATTATATGTTTTATACACAAGACATTTACATATATTACAAACAAATAATGTCTGAAACTTGCTTTTGAGATATAAAACATCATTTAGGTTACAATAGCATCTGACAACATTCTGATGCAATGGTATTCCAAAAACTGGACAAAAATCACAAATCTGGCATTTTCTTGGTCCCAAGATGTTGGGGTTTTTTATTATTTAATGTAATCAACAGCCTGTAAAACATGCAGCCCAACTACATGAGATACACTAATCTGCATAACTGCACTAATCTACTAGTGTTATTCAATGAAACATGGCTGACAAAAAAAAAACAATTCTCATAATTGTATGTGGCCAGGTTTTATTTGAATGTCGTCCTTGATAGTATTTCTAAACTGTAACCTTCAGCATTGCTGCAGGACTTTGTGATAATTTAAAAAAATAAATTAATTTAAAAATTGCAAAAAAAAAAAAAATTCACGACAAACTAACAGTGGACTGAAACTTCAGGGCAATGGAAACAAATTAAGTCACAACTTTCTTCAATACTTGCCAGCAAAGTCATTACCTAAAATTTCTATAAATGGCCCTTAATGGCTAGTAGATGAATTAATGTTGCAATTAAGATTGTCTAAAAGAAAGAAAACAGCATAATGCATGGTGGAGAGAGAGCAGAAGATATTAGTGACAAAAATTTTAATGTGAAGTTAGTAAATCCCTGATTGTGAAATTCGTTTTATTTGTAGCTATCAAAGGCAACAGGCATGTGTGAGAGACAAATAAGATGCAGACTATGTTAGGCTATTTAACATAAGAGCACTGGGCTTGAACCAATAACTATCTAAGCACCGGGCTTTTGATTCTTCATGTCAATTACCAGAGATGGCTTTTTTCCACTAAAAAAATACTCTAAATCAAAAAGAAGAGCAGCAGATCCAAGAGAATGTATAAAGACTTAAGAGTTCAAATAAATGAAAATAAAATAAATAAGATTGTATCTGGAATGTTCAACTGGTTTCAAACTAAATAATTCCACATATAAGTAAACATGAAAGACTATGTATTAGTGACTGGAGAGATACAGGATTACTTGACTGAAAATCACAGGTACTTTATCATTCATGTCTTGACTGCCTACTGTTAAAAGATGGCATATTCCAATTATACACACAAAAAAAAAAACAATATGCAACTTGTCTGGCACTGTTGACAAAAGGCACCAATCCATATTCATAGTAATGCAGTAAGAAAATACCATGAAATGACATTAAGATTCCAATCCTATTTACTACTAGTGTGCTGCATTGGGCAATGAAACCTCCATGTTTGGGACTATCCTCAGAAAACACTGCTAACTACAGTGAACAGCAAAAAAAATCCTATTAATAGTACATCAAAAGACAGGAAGTTTTCTTCTGAAATTAAGATGATGTTTTCACACATGCACAGCAATGAGATGTACTTAGGAAAAAGTAAAGTCTCTCCTTCATTCATCCCTTCCATCATTTTCCACATGATGAAATACCCAAATGGGTTCTCTAACAAAGCCTGTTGGTCTTTCTTTCTAAACCAACTTACTTTGCAGCACCAGAATTTTCAGTGAAGCACTAGGAAACTCAAATACACCTTCCATGTATAAGCAGAATATTCTCAGCTTTTAGATGCTACCATCCATGTTTTGATTCTACTGATGCAAAATGCAATTGAGTAATCAGTCATTGCCACAACATTAAGATCCAACAAGGCAGATCCACAGACTCCTATGATAATGAGTAGCATACACATAATGCTGCACAGGCATCTTTCATTAACACAAACAATAAAAATAGGCTAACTGTAATCATTTTTGGCCATGTACTTACATAAGTGACACTGAGGGATGAAGAACTGTTAATGTATGACAGGAGACAACCTTCATACTTTGTTTCCTTCCATATGCAGGGATCCAAAATTAATAGTCTTCAGTAAATTTTATAATTATTATTTAACTCAATATTTAATGTATCAGAGAGAAAGTAAAATTAACATCATTGAAGAGGAGGGGTTAGGAGAAGACTAGACTCATAAAACCCAGTATTTTAGTTAGTTTCTTTTTTTTTACTCGATTATTCAATTCTACTTTTTAAGCAGCAAGAAAATCTATTGCATCCCACCCTGTCTTTAAAGTGCCAAAGTAACCATACGCAATTATATATTTTATATAAAGCCAGATTAAACTGATTAAATGGTAAGGTATATTTAGGATGGCAATTTGACATGCCTTTGTGTGCAAGAATTAAACTTTAACTTGCAAAAATTGTATTATTTTACCTTTGGAACAGATTAAACATTATTCTCCAGTTAACATAGACAGAGGAATTCATTAAAACCAATGTCAAAGATTTCAAAACTGTGAAGAAAGGATTTTCAAAGAGAGAAAATTTTCCAACTTAAAAATAGAGAGATTAATATTTTTAAAATTGCACTTATAAGTCTTATCTGCTTCTGTGAGAAAGCAAATTTCCTGTTGTTACACTCTAATAAGCTTAATTTCTCAAACCAAGAGTATCATGTTCAATTATCATCATCTGAGTTATCTTTGTACTTTTAATGGAAACCAACTAAGGTAATGCGAACTTTACTTCTTTCATACAAATCTGCATCCTTCATAATTTATTGTGCCTTGGTATTCAAACATTATAACTATGATAATGATACTACTATTATTATGCCCATCCATATTTCTGTTTCACTGTTAAATTACACTGGACAACAAAATGAAATTTTGTGTCTGTCACTGAGCAAATTGTGGGTGATCTTAGCTAAATTTTGGGTGCTGATTTCAAATCTAAAGTCGGAATTTGGCTAGGTCATCAGGTTTTTGAGATATGCATAAGGAGGAATTTCACCACTAACGCTATATTATGACTTATGTTATATGAACTATATAAAGCTTGAACAACAATATTTGGTATTCAAATGTTTAATGTGAAACATATTTGCTATGATCAGACAACAGATGCATGAGAAAAACTGATAAAAGCAGTATGGAAGATATGGAATGCATTTAACTTACATAGTAGGTACATTCCAAATGTTTAGAAATGTTTCAGACACTTGTTCTCACGCTCCGTTTGGAGAAACCAACAGTAATCACCCATCATGTTGGGATTAAATTTGTCCTGATAGCTATTTTTAATCACCTTTGTGTCTTGGTTGAACCTTTCACCATGCTCATCACTGACAACCCCTAGATTGGTTGGAAAAACATCAAGATGTGAATGCAGAAAGTGCATCTTTAGAGACATCCTGGCCCCCATTTGCTGATATGCCATTAGCATGTTTTCCGCATACTCAGCATAGTGCTCAGCTTCAAATAAAATAAATGTTTCCCATGCTGCAGACTCCAGTGGGTTCAGCTAATTTTTAAACCCGTCATCATGCATGGGTTCTCGAATTTTGGGCCCCACAAAAATTCCTTCTTTGAGTTTAGCTTCACTTTTGTCAGCACCAAATTTCTGTCTTAGGTATTTGAAGCCATCACTGTCTTTATCCATGGCTTTGACAATGTTTTTCATGAGGCCGAGTTTGATATGAAGTGATGGAAGGTAGACATTCTGAGAGTCTATGAATGGCATTTGTTGCATATTGTACCTGCCAACTATAGGTTCCTGACGCATAGGTCAGTCTTTTCGAGTGTAATGGTTGGCATCATCACGGCTGTTCCAAAGACACAAGAAACACGTGTTTTGTGTACCCTAGCTGCAATCTGAGGGGACAAATAACTTTGAGATCACCACAAATTTTCCATTGATGATCCGAATAACTCGTCACTTTCAAAAGGAGTTCCATCGACTCGTATGTCTCTTTCAAGCCAACTGCATGACCCATAGGAACCAAAGGTTTTTGGTTACTATGATGTAACAGCAAAGCTCTAAGGCTTAGTTTGCTACAGTCTATGAATAACCTCCATTCATCAGTCACATGCCATAACTAAAAAAAAGTGATATCCTAGAGCAAAACGGTTTTCAGATTTGAAATCAGTGTGCAAAATACTACAAAGTAAGCATGATAGTGTTCCAGTGGAAAAATCATTACTGTCCAGTGCAACTAATCAAGTTGTGTGTTGGTGGCAGTGTCTCAGGTCTGTATGATATGTCTAGTGTGTAGTGGTGGCTTCGGGTGCTTTCTGTCTGCTATCCTCTACACCACTGGATAGCCGCAAGGTGAAAAGAAAGCTGAGTGTGTAAGTCTCTCCTGCCAGTACACAATCTCTCCATAGTCAAGACTTCTGTAGTGCCTCCTCTTGGCAACGCATGGCAACTGGACACCTTTTGGCTCCAGGCTAAACTACAGAGGCACTCGGAGCAACATGGGCCCTAGAGAATCACCACGCAAGCCCACCAGTGTGTAGACACACCCTGATGGTGATTCAACCATGTTCCTGCTTGGGTTATAGCACCAGTCATGGTCTAAATGGCAGGAGGGACAGTCTCTCTGAGCAGAAGAGACCTACATGGTCCAATGGTCAAGTGTTAATAAGAGGTGCTAAGCACCAGAGCAACTTTATTAAACAAGCCCCAATCTTTTCTTACATCATGATAGTCAAAGTCAAGTCAAATCCATGCCAGCTCGGACATCTCCCAGATTACCAAAGTCCGCACTGTGAGGATAGTGGGCCTTGCAGTGATAAATCAGCAACCACTAAACTCACCTGCTAGAACTGGGGGAAAGTCTACATCAGAAAGTAACCTTATTTGAAACACCAAAATGTATGTACTACAACTGAAGCTCCAAGTACAAATGAGACAACCCAGCAGCACAAGTGCAAATACTGTAACAAATCTTACGAACTTGAAACTTAGCCTTCAGTCCCATCACCTGACATCAATGATTGCTCACAAAGAACTCAGAATACCACATCCTCCAGACTACTGAAGATACTTCAGTGGAATGCTCAATCTCTCAATAACAAACTAGATGAATTCAAACTTTCTCTTACTAGATGAAAATACAGATATTTCCCTCATTTGTGAATCTAAAATAAAGGAAAGTGATGCATGGACAAAAAGAGTAAAAGGATATGTTATGCTCTCACCAACTTTGCTAGACAAAACATGGAAGGTGGTGGTGTGTGTATTCTCTAACATATGAACTCATTACTGTGAAGTGGCTAAATACATCAGTGTTCAAGTAACTGTAAAGAAGAACTTCTCCTCACATGTAAAATCACTCTATACTCATGAAGGATGCAAGAATATCAGCTCTGAGCTCAACAGCTATGGAAATATCGAATACTCATTTTTGGCACGAGACTTCAATTCAAAAAACTCCCTGTGGGGAAGCAGCAAGAATGATACATCAGGCAACCGTCTCCAAGAATGGATCCACAACCACGACATTGTGTGGCAATGAGCACACTTACCAAAACCACTCCACTAGACAGACAGATACTTTTGATATTACAATGGCCAGCCAAGATAATGCTGCACGACTAGTCAAATAGAAGGTTCTGGATGACAGCCTAGGCAGTGATCACTTTCCAATAGTCATACAACTTGAGTATGCAGGGCATGGAATTGCCAGTACCAGTGCATCAAGACAGAATATCAGAAAAGCAGACAGGCTACTTTATAAGACCCTAGTGGGATGTAACATATCCAGCAACTCCAATGCACTGCAACAAGAGGATACCACCAAGCTTGCTCAGATTATCAATACATGTATAAGTGATGCAGTGAAAATGAGCTACCCCCAAACCAAAGCTCACAAGAGACCTCCAACCCCATGGTGGACCAAGGATATCGCCTCAGATAAAAGGGCAAAACACAAAGCCAGGTGTAAATGGAAAACAACCAAATGGATATCAGACAAGACAGAATATAAACGACAACAGGCAAAGATGAAAAGGAATATTAAGCTGTCCAAGAGGCTTTCACAGAGGAATTTTAATGGATCCTTGAACAAAGACACTTAATCAAGAATAATATGGAAAAAAATCAAAGCTGTCAATGGAAATTCCAAAGATGATCAACCAGCAATTTGTCAGGAAGGCCAAATAATTACTGACTTTAAGGAACAAGCCAATCTCTTTGGTGTTCACTACTCATCAAAATGCCACACAGGACACAACCTATGATGAATGTTTATTCAATGAGGTAGTCAAACTAGTAGCAAACAACATCAATCTGCTATATAAAAGTGAGGATGAATGTGATGCTCTCTTTACCATGCAAGAGCTACAGATGGCCATGGATGAACTTACTAACTCAGCACCTGGTCCAGAAAAGATTCATAACCAAATACTTATAGACATGCCACCAAATGGGAGAACTGCCATTCTAAATCTTTTCAATCGAATTTGGACAAGTGGTGAATATCTGTCAACATGGAGGTCAAGTCAGATAATTCCATTGCTGAAACCTAATAAAGACAAGCAAAGTATCAAATCTTACCAACCTGTGGCCCATACTTCCTGCCTTGGCGGAGACTCCATAACAACAAGACCCTACATAGATCCCAGTGTGGTTTTCGTCCCAAATCAGGCTCCATAGATACTCTACTTCAACTGAAAAGTGCCATGACACCTTACACAACAAGGAACACACTACAGTGGTTCTCACAGATCTGGAGAGAGCCTTTGACAAAGTTTGGTGGGATGATATCATTATCAAGGCAGCAGAAATTGGCATATCTAGCAGACTCCTAAAACTACTCAGAAGTTTCTTGAGTGACCACACTATTCAAACCCAAATAGCAAATGCAAT
The DNA here is from genome assembly GCA_018389105.1 of Nautilus pompilius. Taxonomy (NCBI): domain Eukaryota; kingdom Metazoa; phylum Mollusca; class Cephalopoda; order Nautilida; family Nautilidae; genus Nautilus; species Nautilus pompilius. The sequence goes on along the minus strand of JACATO010000312.1, from coordinate 1,152,154 downwards.
TTCAGAAAAATTCAAGATCAATACAGGAACTCCACAGGGGGCAGTTCGCAGCCTGCTGGTATTCAATATCATATGTACGACATTCTGTCTGTTGTTCCTGAAACTATGCTGATGATGGCACAATCTTCATAACTTACCAAAATCTTGATTATGCAGTATCGCAACTCAATAAATGCATGAAGGTCATAAACAGGTGGGCAAAAAAGTGGAAGTTGAAAGTCTCTACGGAAAAAACAGAATACACAGTAATTACAAAAAAAGAGAAAGCGCTCTCTGCCATTAGACAATCTTGGCATACAGCTGGATGGCGGAAGGATTAAATACAACAAGAACCCAATGATCCTAGGCTTCACTTTAGATCCTAGTCTCACCTGGTCAGTGCATATGGACCAACTTGTTGAAGATTGCATCAGACGATTCTATCTCTTGAAAACCATTGCTTCACAACAATGGGGGTGCATACTTCACTATTTTAAGATCATTTTACCCCATCTATGTGAGAAGCAAGATGTACTATGCTATGGAGATATGGTCATCATACAGCAAAGTACAAGTAAAATGACTGTCAGCTATTCAAAACTTAGCATTTTGTTTGATCACAGGAGTTTTCAGAACAACTCAGTAGCGGTGTCAGAAATTGAAACTGACATTCCTCCTCTGGACCTATATATAGAATCAGTGATTCTAAACAGGTGACTTAGCTATCATTTCATGCCCAGAGACCCCCCCATGGCAACTTAAGAAAAGCTGTTCCCCTCACTCATTCTATGCAAAGTCTTCAAAAATCCTAAAGCCAAGAAGTATTTGTCTCCTGGACAGAAGCAGTGTTCAATTCCACTCACCTACAACCCAGAACAAAGTTCCTCCATTGAAGTGGTTGCCACCTGAGATAATGACATCACTGCCCAGCAATGCAAGCAAGTCAGATATTCCTACCAAGCTCCAGCAGCTTTCATTAGTGATGATCCAAGATCAATACTCCTCCAGCACTCTAATCTACACAGATGGGTCACTGGATCCCACTACTGGTAAGGCTGGTGTAGGCATCCATATTCCATCAGAGAAACTTAACATCATTCTCCCTCTGCCAAAATGTTCAATACTATGTGCAGAATTGTGGGCTATAGAGAAAGCAGTCCAGGAAACTTCAACTGTATCTGAAGATGGCCCCTCACCATCATTTGTCATTCTATCCGATTCCAAGTCCTCTCTACAATCTTTGTAGTCATACAAACCTTCTGAGTATTCCCACCAAACTTAAGCTATTCATTATGCTATTAACACCTGTTCTGCCCAAATTTCTCTCCAATGGATTCCTAGCCATGTGGGCATACAAGGTAACAAAAGTGCGGATGCACTTGCAAAACTCGCTGCAGAAAGTGGATCATTAAATCCATGGAACCGTGGCATCCCTATGATGTGACATCAGAAATTCCAAAACATCTGGACTAAGAGATGGGCAGGCGACTCCAAAGGTCGGAAATACTTCATTGTAGAAAAGAAGCCTAATATCATCAGATACAAGTCCCTCTGCAGAAAGATCAAGTCACTCTTTCAAGGATACTACTAGGTTTAAACTAGCTGAGGACCCAACTTGCCAACTTTGTGGAAGTGAGGAAGAGGATCTGGAACATATCCTATTTCATTGTGATGAACTTAGTGATATCAGGAGATATGACACCAATGCTAGTTTAGCAGACCTGTTAGAAACCAGAAATGGGGAATGGTCCAATATCATCCAGATTGTCAACAAAAGAAAGAATCCATGCCAGGGGCCCCTGTTGCCAGATTCATGACACTACCCATAATCATAATCATAATTAATCAAGTTTCTCAGGAAGCATAAAATAAGATAAAATTTTAACATTTTTCTTAAACATGCACATGGGATAACAAAGGGGAGTGAATTAAAGGCTGTTTGCCTTCCAACCCAGTTAACAACACACTCTGATAAGGCAGTAAAAGCACTGATAGTTCAAATTCTTTCTCATTTGAATGACTTTCTGAAAGGTTTCAGATTAGTTATTTCTGGCAAAATAGAACTTTGCAGACAATTGATGTATGTTCAATTTTTTTTATACACACGATAAACTGATAAATAAAGCTAACTAAAACAAAGAAAAACCACTATTGCATAGAGCAACATTTTTACATCTAGATTACATAGAGCCGCAGTTGTGAAGAGAAGATAAATAAACTCTCTTGATTCTCTGAAAACTAGTTTTGACTTGAAACTGACTTTATTGTTATCTGTTAATATATTAGTTATAGCCTTTTTTGCATATTTTTAAAAAAATTGCGATAAATAAACTTTATGTAAAAAAAAACAGAACATCTAGTTACCTAATTATGTTGGCTACCATATAATAAGCACTAGTGAGAGAGGTAAAATAGGCAGAAATGAAGTCAGAATATTATTGTTTGATTTTCTGAATAATAACTTCTCAATATGCCATATATATAAAGAATGGCTCATTGTCTGGCATGCAATCATATTTTGCTACAATGCAATTGTTAATTATTAAAGCATCTGTAGAGCTAGGTGAAAGCTTGTCAAGAGACAGTCACCATCCTGCTGGAATGAAAAGAGAACTAGAGTAAAAAAATATTTTCCAAATACTGCTTGTCTTTGAAAATTAGAGTTTAAAGCAGCCACCAGCCCCCTTTTTAGATGACATTTGCAACTGCTAATGCTATCAGAAACTTACAAATTAAACTGATTTATCTTAGTCCAAAATCTGCAGAGTTGTACATATAACAGTATGATAACAGCACTATTCTATTGAATGGTTCTCAACACCTTATGTTCATCAAACTCAGGATCATGATGATGGTGAATGAATGTGATAGACCTTTTAGTTATTAATGTTTTCTGAGTTGCTTTAAGTAGGAATTCATTTCCACAGAGTATATAGCCAAATCTGTCTGATGTGATGCTCCATCCTAACATGGGTTAGCCAGCTGTGGTCCAGTGCTGCTGATCCTTATTGTAGCATCAAAACAACAAACATCCCACCTCTTAGTGAAAATCTATTGGGAAACAACTCTCCAGCATTCTTTGGCTTGGTCCAAGTTAAAGCATCTAAATACTTTTGGGTAGAGTTTTGAAATAACATTTATTTTGTAGGCAATCATTCCAACTTTCCACATGAAAAAATCAAATTTTTATAAGCAACAAATAAGAATACAAAGACAATTTGCATGTAATATCATCAGATGTTGTTGGACTAGATTGAAAGGACATGAGCTATAGCATTTGAGTATATTAACCAAAATATTTCCAATAATTTTTTAAATATTGTATATATATATATATATTTTGAAGTAATTTCTCATCTGTATCATCTGGATAATATTACATGAATAATTGATTGCTGGGTCACTGATGAAAATTATTTAACCTCTGAGCAATGTAGCAATGCTGAGGTTAATATTTCATTAATTTTAGATTTTAGCTCATCATAAATGAATGATGAATGCAATGTATATTTTTTTTATAAAAAGAAAACATTCTAATTTGAGATTTTTCTGGTTAATGCAAAAAGTCTCTGGTTAACTTTACCAGGTGAAAAATATAAATAATCATAAAAAAATCATACAGCTTAATCGTTGATTAGAAAACTATCACGTTCCCCTTATTCTTTTTAATAAATTATTCCTTTTAGCAAAATTTAAAGACATGAAATATTGCTTTTGTTTCCATATCTTAAAATATCTAAGTATGATTACTATTATTATTATCATCATCATTTATCTGAGTGATCAGTAAAAGCAAAAAACAAAACAATAAAGTTATAATTTTAATATATTTATAAAAACAGAATATATCATATTTACACATATTTTTTTAAAATTATCTTAAAGCTAGAGACATATATCACTACTGAAATAAATTACAGTTAGCACAATTGGACATCATATGTATAAAGATATACATATTTACTAAATATAATAGATTGGCATTATTTTGGTACAAATAAATTTAGTGATCTATTGTACTTATAGTTCAAAACACGTGTCAAAGAAACTTTCTGAAATCATTACCCGAATTAGCAAGTGAATAGACATAGTTTGTAATAACAAATCAATTAGAAATAAGCTACAGTACTAAGATAGAAAGGAGGCGGCTTATTTGACAGTAAAAGAGCACAGCTGCTCATGAAGCGTGGAGTATGTCAAGCAATGGATGAAAAGCAGTGGCTTTCCTAATAAAATTAAATTTAAACCATTCACATCATTGGAACATTACTAATAAACTAAAAATTGGTATGGCACTGGAGATGCAACTATTTCTTATTTGAAAAAAAAACAAGAACTGTTGACAAAATTAACAACTTTCAAGCACAAAATGATGATTTTCGCTCATGTCCAAAATGCACTTGGTTTGAAGCACTTTACAACAGAATTAATTTATAAATATCAGATAATTTACAGTATCAGGTTAAGGACCCTCACAAATCCACTAAAAGTACTTGCTTTCCATAAGATATGACATAAGACAGTCTTGAATCTTCATTTACTTTATTTAGAAAGCTCTGTGCTGTGGCACTAACAAGATGCCTTATCATTAGTTTTGGCCAAAATAGCATTTGGTGGGAAGCTGGGTTCTTCCAAGATATTCAATTATTTAAATGTTGCCAACACAGTGAAAAAAAAACTAAACCTACTAAAAGACTAAGCTAGAACTCTTTAGTTTCAGATGTGGGTCGTAGAGCCTTAAAAAAAAAGGCATGTAACCACTTGTGAATTCCTTACCTAACCAATGTTACAAGAAGTCCATCATTTTGTTTGTTTAGACCAACAAGAGCAGACAACAGAAGTATAGAATGTTTGTTAGAAGAATAAGGCATAATTTCTGTTGGCTATCAGGGTTTCATTTGGAATGTTCTATTTCAAAGTCATTAAAGTGTAGATACATCTAGAATAGGATCCTGACCTTTCAACAATAATAGCGTCAATTAATTAAAAAAAAAACTACATATTTCCTTATTTAATTTCTCCTGTCTCCTTGTATAAGCTAAACTAAAATATTCTGCTAATGTTATAAAAAAAACAATATGAGTTCTACACATGGTATTTTAAAAAAAGAGAGTTAAAGGGATATTTTTAGAAAGTATTGCCAAGAGAAGGAAAGATAACAGATAAAGTCTAACAATAAAAAACAATGACATTTTTCAAAGCTGTAATATCATTCAAAAGGCTTCCTGGTTATGTAGACTGCTTAGAACGGTCTAGAATCCAAGAATCAATGCAGCTGTTGGTGTGGATTAATTCTCAATAAAGGTCCAGAAACATTAAAAAAAAAGTAAAAAAAAGAACAAAGTTTCCATCAGAAAACCTGGAAGAAGACAAGATGTCAGAACTATGAGTACCAGAAGAAATGAAACTTACAAAAATGGCAGCATTGTGTGGTTGTTGGCAAATGAGGCAAAATAAATAAGACGACATTGTACGATGAAGTAATTTTGCTCCTCCGATAAAAGCCTTCAAAGTCCATCCCTTTACAAAGAATTTATTTCAATGTCAAAGACATTGAGGTGGTCATCTTCTGGAAACCAGTAATCAAGTGGACATTTATTCCTGTGTGATATCTTCCAAGTTCCAAGCTCCTGTGTTTTCATTGTACACACACTACAGAAACAGATGTCCCCAAACAAAAGCATGCGCACTTCATACTGCAGTGAGAATTCTTAACTTTACCAGTTCATAAGTAGAACTAGAAGAGGTAGAGTGATCAAGATATAGGGCCCAGATATGGTCTTGCATACCTGATAATGAAGCTACATATGGTAAATAAAATCACTGTCAGGAAATATAAAAAAAAAAATTAAAATGTTGTGTATGGATTTTTAACAGAAGCAGCCTACAGCAATATGCCATTCAGATTGCTAAATAAGTATGCATTTTTAGCATGTTCTAGCAGTATAGACCTATCCCATCATTATCAGCCTGTTAATCATTTCCTTTACATCTGTTTATTTCATCAAAAATATTGTGCTTCTAAGCATTGTTTTAAATTATCTTTATTTAGAGGACAGCATGGTTTCTTTCAATAAAGTGTGTGTGTCTGCATTGATCTTCATTCGTTCATGTATCTTTTTAGCCTGTCAATAAGAAAAAGAAACTGCAAAGACCTTGAGAATTTAAGCTATGTCTGGATAAACAAGAAGTATACAGAGTTAAGTTTACACAGCACTTATAATGGTCACTGCTAGTCTCTTTGCTAAGTCCAAACTATATTGCGGTTCCATACCCTGAAATAATTTTAATACTACACTGAATTCTGAGGCTTCATGTTTCAGAAAAGGTGATAATTTCATTAATTTATTTGTTTTTGTATTCTTTTATCTTGCTTTCTTGTTTTCATCCACAGCCACCCATTTGAAAAGAATAACCAAACTGATTGTATGAAACATCATAAAACCTGGGATTAATAAAAAAAAAAAATTAAACAGAAAGATACAAGTATAATTTTTTTCCTTCTGTAAATGTAGTGTTTTAAAATTAATTCCTGCGAAAATGTTAACGCCCGACCACATGGCGTTGTGTATTCAACCAGTATCCAGAGCTTATTTTTCTTGCTATTTAATGCTGTTTCTGCTGGCATTAGAATTTCTGATCTTTGCACTGCTGTCTTGATAGCTGAAACCAATGGATGGTAGTCATGGCAACTAAAACTTGTTTTTCAATAGATTCTGTTGGTGGTAGGTTGAAACACCTGCCCATAGAAGAATAAAATAATTACATGCAGTCTTTGCCACAGAATTCTTCATTACACTCAAAAGGAGTGATCTTTGCGACAAAGCTCTTATACCACTTGTTGTATGAACACTTTTTAAAATTTGTCTATTTTTCTTCAGGTTTACTTAAAGAAAAACAAAATTTTTTTTTTAATTGCTTACCACACAGGGTCTTAGAGCTCAATTTATTGTCACAATGCAACTTGTTTTTGTTCTTGCTAAAGCTATTTAGAAATTCTTGATTTTAAGAAACACTTAAGTTCGCTACTAAATAAAAGTATTAGTTTACTCTGTAACTGAAAAAAAAGTGTTTTTTAATATGTTACCCAAATCAATTTCAAGGAAGGTTTGAAGAGATTTCAAATCAATATAAAAATAAATGCTATAAATATACTTAGGCAATGATATACATAAGTATCTGTTGACTAAATATCTAAAACAGAGAAAAATTTATAGAATGGTTTGAATTAATTTCTCTGCGTGTAACTTTGTGCAACATGTAGATTCTGAGGATTGAACTTGTGACTATAGCATCTTACCCATCTATCAATGTTGAACCTGCATAACCAATGATTACTGCAAAGCTACCAACCTATTTTGATGTACTAGAGGCCAGGAAATTTAAAATATATCTGATTCTTATGAGTTTCCCCCGCTAAATTTGCGAGGATTGGCAAATATATTATTGGTAAAAGCTAAAGAAATCTATCAAGATTACTTTGCCAGCTTGCAACAAAGACTTGAAAGGGGTCAGATTTCATCCAAAACACATCCAAAAAAAGCAACATTAAACATAATCATTGCTGCTTTGGTATCATAAAATTTACAAGGCAAAACATCATAAGTCTGTGCCATCATTAGCTGCTCACTGTTGACTGCCTTTGTTCTGTCTGATCAGAGATACAGAAGTTGCTTTTTTAGACACCTTCCTCAAAAACTACATAGTAAAAAAACAACCTAATCATTATCAATTTTTAAAGCAAAAGTCCAAGTGACATCATATTTACTAACCAATGAGTTAGGGAAAAAAAAGTAATAATATATCTTTATAAAACTACTACAGGTATCTGTTTCTAAAGCCAGGTGTCCTTGAAATGGGTAGCCTCACCTTGATGATAATTGGTTTTTCAAGTGCTACAGTGAGATGAAGAAATCACAATGATCTGTATGCAAGGTTTTACTAAAAATGCAGGGTATGTTAAATGTAAAATCAGCATAATGCATGTATTAGTATAAAAGGTATAATTTGTAAACATAAATGATGATATCTATTTATTTATTTTTACTTATCTACCTTAAAACAAAACAAACAAGCTTAATTTTTAATAGTACAGAATATTCAGTACAATACAGGGCTCAAAATGTGTTTCTGCACAGAGTATCCAGTAAGAGCATTAGACTTCAGCCAGACAAGATATATATATAAATGTGTGTGCGTGTGCATGTGTGAAAATGATGAATGGGATGTTGGAAGTTACTGCCTTCCAACTGGGAATGTGGACGTGGCATGGGGTTACAAGGAAATGCTAAACTAGACTCTTAATATAATACTGAATATGCTGCTGAAGGGATTAATTTTAATGAGCAAAGATAGACAATGAGCCAAGAGCTGAGTAGCTAAAAAATAAGGAATCTCTAAAGACTGATAGAAAGGAAATACAAACCACAAAAATGATCATAACCATCATCAGCTGTAGCTACAGAAAGGTAACTATTGAACAAATAGACCAAGAATGACCAAAAGAATATATTTTAGAAATGAAAATTAAGAAAAGCATTATATTTTTAAATGTTCTTTTTCAATGTTAGTATCATGCTCTATGGAGATTTTAAGTAAAAGACAAATAAAGAATATTCCTTAAAGAATAATATGAAATGTTACCTTCCTAATGATTCCCCCAATGCTACAAATGCCCTTTTAAACATTTGTAATTAAAGTGTGGATGTGTGGTATTAGTAGAAAGATCAATTAGGTTGGGAGGGGTGGGCAATAGTAGAAGGCACTTAAAAAAAATTCCTGCTTCTCCACAAGATTTCTCCATAAAAGAGCTAAATTTAAACCCTGAAAGTTAAAAGGTAGATCCATGGCAGGAATGCAGTCCACTGAAAAACTACTGATCCATAAAGACCAATCATTGATCCTGGATCAGAGGATAGAGTTCCACCAAAGAAAGTGCCAAGGTGACTACAAGTGTGTGGCATTAAGATGAAGGGTTTTAAATAAAAGAAAGAGAAGCAAACATAGTATTTAAAAACTGCAAGAAGCACTTTTTAAGAAGAAAATCAATCTGAAGAGAGGGTTCACTATAACTGGAAAGATTGAAAACAGTTAGGGATACAGAAAGAGAATAAATGAAGCCCAGGATGTTAGCAGCAAAGATGTAGATAGCACAGAGAAAGATATGGCAGCTTGTCATAAGTTGTACTGGTTTCTGGAAAGTAAATACCTTCCCTAAACAGCCTGATTAAAAATAAATGGGTGTTCAGTGATAGAAAACATCCATAAAAAAGCAGCTGAGTAACAGCAAAGGATGAACAAAAACTATAACACACTGCAATCAAGCAGTTCTTAGAGATGCTGTGTAAAATAAAATTGTAGTAAATGTAGGAAAAAATCAAAATAATTTAAATACAAAATAAAGACAATATTTTGTTTTCTTTTAAATCAATGTTTTCTATATCATCCAATTTAAAATGTGCATTATATCTACACTATAAACAAAAACTATCATATATTTCAGATGTATAACCTTTTTGGCAAAACAAAATAATGGGTAAAATGTTTGTAATATAAAGATGCTCAATCTAAGCAAATATATATCTTTTGAAACACAAATAAGGACAATCCATGCATATGATAAGCATTTGAATATAAGCTCTAAGAACAGTACAAACCAGAGAAACCCTAAATCAACAGATAGTCACGCTACAAACAGGAGATTCATAGAAACCGATACACTTTGAAAGGGGTCAAATAGCTGGTCTAGTATGAAAACTGAGCAAGTCATTAAATTAGCAAGGAAAGCCAAAAATATGTTGATAACTACATGCATGCATGCATGCCGTTAGGTCACAAATAGCTGCTGAAGTACTATGCCTTATGAACAAATTAGACTTCTAGACTTTCTCAAAGACAAAGCTTGTTTTGCATGACTGTTTTTATATCATTTTATGCCAGACAAAAACTTCAATGTGTCCTGTTTGAATAAAACAACTTAAACAATTTGTTTAAAGAAAGTCATTGACGCATATTTAATGTTCCTAGTATTTGGAAAGTTTCAAATGTTTTGGCTCTGCTAGTTGGCAATGGTTCCTTAGTAGAAACTAATGAAAAATCTTTGGGGATGATAATCTGTTAATTGGGTAAATGCTCAGCTCAAGAAAAAGCATAAGACCTTTTCAGTTTTAAGCACACAAACTGACACAACAGATACTCTGTGCAGTAAACTAAAGGATTGAACTAAACTCTGGAAAAAAGATTTGCAGTCACCCACAAGAACAATGAGATATTATACTGTATAAAAAGTGGTGAGATGCAAACCATTTATCACCCTATGCAATGTCAGCTATTGACTGCAATTGGCAACGCATATGCTGGTCCCATGCAGAAAACTTTTTCGATGAACTATATGCATGCCATGACAAAATATAGCTAAATGCTTGGCTCTCAAGATGTGCAGGGCAATTCAGGCAACTGGATAGTCAGGGCTGGTGGTCTGTAAATGAACTGTAAATTCCACTTGATACATCATTTTCGGAGAGGGATCAAAAGAGCAGTCTCTTTATGGAAAATGGTGACCCAGTAAACACGCACAGCACAAAGAAAAAATTCAAACTGAGGCATGGTATTACAACTTTGCCATGGGTTGGCCAGACAGCAAACATAAATCCTATAATTAAGAATGTATAGGCTTTCAATAACTGATCTTTCTGACCAATTTACAGGACTTCCTAATACATATACTGTGCTAAGAATGAGCTACAATCCTGCAAACTGAAACTACTGACCGCATTTATACAATATGTCAGCATGTTGTACCACAAAGTGCTCATCCATTCATATTTTTCCACTGCCATGTATAGTTATACAGGTTCCTTTCAACTCGTGCTGCCATTTACTTTTGTCAAGTCTATAGTACGTATCTGGTAAGCAAGGTATATTTGTTTCTCTTTTACTCTATAGAAAAAAAGAAACCAAGGAATATTTTTTTAAATTTATTTTAAGAATATTACTTAAAATAAAAAAACAACATATTTGCTTCATAAACACATACACTTAATCAGCTTAAATAATTCCAGACATCACAACATGATAATGGCAAAAAAATAAGTATATGAATTAAATAATGTGTAATATTGCAAATAGTTCCTAATTCAGAAAAATTAATGAATTTTTAAAATAAAGATGATTTATCTTGTATATGCAGTACTGGAAATACATATGGAAACAGGAAAAACTGGGTATAAAATGCAAATAATGTGATAGAATCACATCGATTATGTAAAAAATGTGATGCCCCACAGTACAATCACGTGTTGATATAAGTAAACTCTGATTGGTTGTCATGCAAGCAATCAGCAAATGTCACACTTGGAAAAGGACTATAAAAGTATAGGCTTTGATACTGTAATTTGAAGAATGTGAGATCCTGAGAATATGATATCACATAAAAAGTATACAGAAAAATTCTTAGCTAATGAACGCTGCTCCACACAGTAGATTGCAGCCCAACTTCATGTTTTAGAAAAAAGATGTATGCAAGACTCTGGAAAGGATATGCAAAACTGGTACTGTTGCCAATAGAAGCAATTGAAATAAAAACTCAAACTCTGCAAAAGTGATGTAAAGTTCCTCAGTGTATGTTCTCTACATGACAGATGATGAACCAGTAGAAATCTTGCAAATGCCCTAGTTGCAAGTACAGGCATTAACATTTCTTTGAGAACAGTAAGATGCATATTAATGCAAAGTGGTCTCAATGGATGTATAGCTTCCCCAAACTTTTGGTAAAGAGAGGAAACCAAACCACAAGACTAAGACAGGCACAATAAAAAATTAAACACTGAGATAACCAAACCTAAAAGGTGTTTTTTTTACAGATGAGTCCAATTCTGAACTGTTTGGTAATAATCAATGGTAGTTTGCTTGAAGGTGGACTGGGGAGGGGTATAAAAGTCTGTGTACAACAAGTACAGTGAAGCATGGGAGTGGATGAATGCCGATGGTGTGAGAGATTTACATAAAATCAAAGGCATAGTGACTGCCAACAGTTACAGAGGAAAGTTCTTATCCATCAAGCTATTCCCTATGAAAGACATCTCTGAGAGATAGCCTATGAGGTGAAAATCTATCTGAAATGCAAAGAACTGATGAAACACTCACAAGGACACCTTGGCCTGCACAAAGTCATCATTGAGACTACATGGGGTTAAGCAGCTACTAAGAAAGTGAAAAATGGCAACCAAACACCTTGGATGAATTATAGAAAGTGCTACAGGATATTTGAAACATTGAACAGTTTATACAATAAGCCTTTGATAGCCTGAATGGGAGTACAGAAACAATGTGTCATACTCTATATAAAGCAAAGAACATGCACACTAAATATTAATGCACTGTATAATTTATTTATTTGGCTTTTTTTCTATAATAATGCATTGTGTAAGAAAAATGTGTTTCTAAGTTGTAATTGCTCATGATTTGTGCATAATATCCTAAATGTGCTTCCCTAATTATCTCTAAATCCTGTGTATGTAAGATAAACTAACAGAATAGATTACACATACATTAGTCTATAATGCAAAATGTGTACAATCTTTTAGATCTCATAAAATAAAACATTTAAAGGATACTGGGTGTTCATGTGCATACATGCATTGTATGTACATAATCATTTTCTTGCTGAACCCCTGTCCCAGTTTCAAGGTCTAAGAACATCTCACAGAAACGAGCCAGAAGTAAAAGCAGGTTACCTAGGTGCTTTTTGCGAATTGAGTGGTGATCAAGGTATAAGCCAGTGCAGAGTTACCCACAAAAGCCTTTCCATACATGTACCTGAAAAACCTCTCCTCTTTGATGTAGGAAAAAATCCATGAAGCCAAGACCAGTGAGAAGAAAACATGTCAAGGAAGTGTGTCAAGGGGTGGGTAGGTGGGTGGGGCAACTGTGCCACCAGGAGAGGACATTAAAAGCAGTCATACAATGTTATATAATTATGCAAATATGTAACGCATGCTATGCTAGTGCGTAATATTATTTAAATTTAGGGTAATGACAAATGAATATTATTTTATGATTTAGTAATGAAATGTGTGCTTGTGTGTTGCACACAAATAGAAGCAAGTTTTCTATATTTGACCTAAAAACCTGTTAAGAAACCCAAATATAAAATATTTGATTCTGATGAGTTGATTTTAAATGATTTGCAAAAAATCTTTTTTTTTTTGTACCTGGACTGTAAGTAAATAGCTGATAATCAAAGTCATGGTTAGAGTTTTGGACAAAATGGTCATTGGTCATGAGGATGCTTAAAGTAAACTTGTAAGGTAAATTTTTAAGGACAGGATGTTCAACTTACCTGTGTTTATATATACAAATCAGCATTTTATTGTTGATGCTATTATTATGCTAAATATAAATTATTTTGGCTTTTATAACCACTTAAAATTTAATTTTTACCGACATTTAAAGAAAACTTCTTCCACTGCCATCTTCATAATAGTTACGAGGTGGTCAGTTGGTTTTATTTAACCTCCACTTAAAGATCAGTTTGGTACATCCTGAGATCATGTATTAGGTGGAAATAAAATAATTTCTAATTCCAATCTTTAAAGCATTAATTAGTAATCTTTGTACCCACCAAGTGCAGTAAACCTTTTCTTTCTCAATAAATTTCTCATTATATTGGACTATGACTTTATTTATATTCGTTACTCAATGCTGTTGTAGCAAAGGATATTAAAATAAAAGAATTAAATTTAACTTGCCATTTACAGGATTTGACTGATTTCAATCCGGTTCAAGATTACTGAACCATCACGTAGATACTTCCACATTATTTAGCACTACTAGCATCATCCACAAGAAGATTATCTGAACACTGTTTATAAAGATCAAGATAAAAAAGGGGGAGGCACCAAGGTCGGAGTGCTGATGTATACCATGTCCAATAAATAAAAAGAAATGCCATCACCAAACCGCAAAATTTTGTTTCCATAGTCATATGGATCCTTAATGCCAACTTACTTTTTTAAAAAAAATCATAATGTTTTAAATATTGATAGTTTACAGATGCAGTTGAGTATTTATTATACATGGTTAATGCAAATACAAAACATTTCTAATTTTTTAAAATCTGAAATGTTGCTTTAAAAAGTACATTATAATTTTGTACAGGCATATTAAATATTAAAAAAGTACTTGCAGTTCAAAGACTACCTGCATGTTAAAATATACTTTATGGCAGTGACACAAATTAAGAAAATTATCCCTAACAGGATTTTACCCCCACTCTATTATACAATTGTACTTAAAAGATATTCAGTTTCACATATAGCATTTGGCATCCACTGAGAAAGAGAGACAGACAGACCTAGAGAGAGAGAGCTTGAAAAGATTAAAAAATCCTCAAATTACTTGCAGAGTACAACTATGATAATAATAATAATAATAATAATAATAATAATAATAATAAGAGTAGCTCTGTTTGTTGAAATAAGATCTCTGGCATAATCAGCCATAAGCAAAGAGCATCATTTAATAAAACTATTATGATAACATCTGTTTAAAAGTGCTTATGTACTAAGCTTGCTTTGGTTTTATTTTGAAGATTGGTTATTTATTAATTTTTTTCAAAAAAAATAATTAAAGAAGTACATGTAAAAAATAAAAAGAAAAGAAATTAAATTAGTTTGTAGATCAGGCAAAACAGTATCAGGTCTTTTCATAATTTGCATAACTAATGTACCATGGTAGATTGTTCTTTGCTTCTGTCAGCAACTAGGAAACCATCTAAAACGAACGGCAGTAAATAAATGCCACTGGCTTAACGGAAATTTTAGACAAATTGATCACTGCAATGGGCCAAGAAGTGGTTTTTAAAATAGATGTGCAGATTATACAAAGAACCCTTCAAGAAAAACACAGTAGAGTAAAACAAACAAACAAACAAAAAAGACAACTTCTGTGGTTGTTTCAAGATTATCTAATTTGTTCCTACTTTTCTTATTTTGCTTCAAACTAATATTGTGAACAGGTGACCCAGGAAATGCCTCTGCAGACGTGGGCATGATAGAATGTAGCCATTTTGACTGAAGTGATTATTAAGCGAGAATATGTTTGGCAAAATTCCATGATAGAAAGGAAAGGTCAGAAGCTGGTGTGGGGGTGTGTATATGTGAGTGAGTAGTGGTTTTTAGATCCTTCGTGATGTTATTTAAAAAAAAAACAGAAGTGAATATAACCTGATTGGAGCATCATTCCTTTTAATGAACTGCAGAAAAAAGATCTGGAAATCAATGATAATCATCTTACTCAGTGCTTATTAGTTAGTACTTCCATTTTTTTTTTAATTTAAAGAACTTGTTATTTTCAATTTTATAACAATTTTCAGATAGAGTTAAGTAACAGTACTGAAATATCATACAATATTTTTGACCGAAAATGAAAAATAAGTAATAGCTAGTGATAAAAAGATTACCCATGATAAAAAAGACAATTTTGATTATTATTTTTTTTTTTTTTAAAAATTTAGAATTCTATTAAAATACATACAAGGGATAAGGCAACATGGTGGTCCAGTGGTTAACCTACTGAACTGCTAAGTTTGATGGCCCAACTTCAAATCTTGGTTGGCCAGCTTTGATTGATAAACCTTCCCGAAATGGTTTCTTTTCGATTTTCTTCACCAGGAGGCTATGGGGAATCTCTCCTGTTTCCTTCTGCATCTAAATATGAAAAGATAGATAACGGAAGCCCACCACCGGAGTAACTTTCCTAATCTTGGATTAGGGATGTAATCCAAGAGTGTTGACCATTGCTCTGGGATGACATGATGGTTGCCCCTCATATGTTTACATTTACTTTACTTTTTTATTGCTCTGACTATTAAAACAATAAGATAGGAAATTGCAAGAGAAAAACATTGTGTATGCATATTCTTTTTGATGAATCCCCAACACATCAGGGTTGATATGCAAACTATTGTAGAACTTTGTTTTTCTATCAAATCAATGGCTTTTATGTTTGTGTTTATGCAATTTGTAAAACCCTTAAATATAATAAACTTGTTTTTGTGTTAACAATTAGTTAATTTTTTTGTGTGTTTGTGCTAGTCAAAATAGTCTTTTCTTTTTTTTAAAAAAATCTTCCCATAGCCTGTAATATATATATATTTTAAACTTAGGATTGACAAGCCTGTTTAACTTTTTTTTTTAAAAAAATAAGATGCTATTCTCATTTTAAAAAAGCTAAGAAATACAGAAGCAAAATAATTTTACTTAATTAAAGGAGTCCTGAAGTCTGTAATCTGTACTTTAAAAACTGGACTATGGCATTCACCAACTAGCAATTGACAATGCAACTTGCAAAAACTCTTGGCTCAATGTTGCATTATTATTCAAGTTCTGCATAATAAAATTAATTTTACATGCATAAGCAATCAATAGCTCTCAATATTAAAACCTGTAAATAACTTCATATGTACAGTGCTCTATTGCATTTGGTTCTGTCATAGCTAGCAGGAGAAGATGTGCTGTTCTTATGTTATTATTTTTTCTACTATCATGTTCAATGAGTCAAAAGGCATAAGATAGTGGTTTCCAAAATATTTGTGTAAGTATAATTAATTAATTTTTGTATGCATTTGATGATACACAAGTAATAGTATTAATATTAACAATTATGAGGAGGCAGAAGTTATGGCTTATACAAGGGCCCACAATAAGGAGATGCAGCCACCGATAGAATTCTTAAATTGATTAATACTTTTACTACTAACTACTGATAATTTATTCCACTCATTAAGCCATTCTATTGTTAAAAAATTTTTTATATCTAATTGTGACAGAATCTTAATTAATTTGTAATTATGATTCCAAATGTTAATAACTGTGGATAGCTATAAAATAATTGGTCTCAGTCTGCGCTTGAAATCACTAATTATTTTGAAAAATCTCTATTGTCACTTTTCTTAAACATTCAAAATTCAAATTTGGTAAACCTAATATCAGTAATTATTCAGCATATTCCAAATGCTGAGAAACATTCTAGTAAATCTTTGCTACATTTTTTTCTAATAAATCAACTTTTATTAAATAAGAACTTCACACCTGCACAGCATATTTATTCAAGATTTGGATGAGTCAAAGCTCTATATAACTGAACTTATATTTGATATAGTTTAGTAGCATCTACACAAGTTTTAATATTATAGGTTGTTGCATTTTTCAAGAAGTTCACTATCCATCATCATGAAAGTATGCTGCACAAATCTATCTTAACTTTTTCTCTAAATCTTTTACATGGAAGTTAAAGTCTAAAAATGATGCATCTTGATTTTTGTTAACAACATATAAATCTTTCAAAAATTTAGAAGATTTGTTACACGAGATATTTTTTAAAAATCTTGAAATCAAAGCTAAATATCTCCAAAATTAGACTATTTTGACATAGCGCAAACACACAAAGAAAATCAACTAATTGTTAACACAAAAACAAGTTTATTATATTAGAGTGTTTTATAAATTGCATAAACACAAACAGAAAAGCCACTGATTTGATAGTGAAACAAAGTTCTACAACAGTTTGCACGTCAAACATAGATAATTCTCATGACTAATGCATTTAAATCCATGACAAGTATTTCGTGCAGAAATATGAGAAAGTTACAAGGAGTATAATATTTGGACTGAAAAGTCCATCAGAAGCTCCTTGAGGGTTTTTGAACGTTAAGGTTACAAGGCAAAGGTTAGAACAAGGTTAGGAGTTCAGTTTATTGACCCCTAACCCTCCATTCCAGTCATTCACAGCCAAATTTTTATAAAACATGTTTAGTATGTGCTTATAAAAACAAATTATTAGAATATTGTTTGCAACAGTCAGAAAACTAAAGGAGTTATATGTAACCTAAAATTAATAAAGGCATTAATTATAATAACAATTTAGTATAACAAAGGATACTTCTAGAAGTGTTAATTATAGATGGAAAGCTGAAGTTGGGAGAAAATATAAAAACGAGTACATATAAGAGACAATATTTCTCATCAAGTTCTACTACAGTTAAAATGAAAGCTGAAAAAAATACTGATAGTAATACAGGATGGGAGTAGAGATCTTATCTTAGCTCTTCTCATCGCCTGACAGCACTAGGTTTCTGCAGATTTAAAATTGATTTAATCCTTTTCACCAAATATCACATTTGCAAATATAAAAAAAAAATCCTAGCTACAGAATGTTTGCATACACTAAAGATGTGTTAAGCTTAAATTTGTTTTATTTTATAACAGTTAAAGAAAAGAGAGATGTTGATATAACTAGTAAACACTTTTTGCCAGCTATTTGTTTTTTGTTTTTTTCCTTTAAATTTAGCTATATGTAATAGCATGAAAATACTTAATATCAGAAGCGAATGATGGGAATATATGAAACAGTTGTATACGCTGTATGTAGAAATTTGTAACAAATCAGTAAACTGCTACATGTGCTGCTATTCAGTGGCATTTGGTAAAAACAAAAAAAAAGAAGAAACAGTGAGTAAAGTGCATTCTACATTTAGGTGTTTGCTAGACTATATTCGCTCTATACTAAAAATATGGAGACTTTTCTTTGATTTCTTCACACTTCATTTTATGTGGAAGATTACATCATTATTTTTTTTGCCAATAACCACTGCCCGCCTTACTTATCCTCAATTTGACAACAACACATTAAAACTTAATCTGACAAAGTAGACACCTCATTTATCGCCGACTACTGTTTCCCTCTCATCCTATGTTAAATATTCAGCCTAACTAAACGTCTTGATTGGCCTCATCTATTGTCACAACATATGGCTATCAAACAGTGGCACTGATGCTCATGGTAAAGACTTTCACACTTCTCATATGCTTCTGCAAATATTCATTCAAATTATTTTACTTACATTTTATTTTTACCTACACTAATAACTATTAATGTTTGCTTTGCCTAATTAAAAGTTTAATCACATTAGCTCAGCAGGAAAACGCATTAATTGCATAATTATTTTGAAGTACTAATGCTCACATAATAGAGTTGTGTAGCTTGTTCCCATAATACACTTTTAAAAGAAGTAATGCTAATTTCAATAATAATGTTTTTTGTAAATACTAAAACTGCATAATTTAAAAACATTTTCCTGGCAATAGAATGGGAATTGCAGAGAGAAAACCTGCAGAATATGAAATATCAGAGAGCAGGATAAACATACATGTTAGAGAAACAATCTATGACATGAGATATCTTATTTGTGGTGAACTACAACTGTAAGAAGTTGGTGTACCACTTGCAGTGGCTGCACTGAAGACAGAATGAACTACTTAATATTCACAAATTTCTTTAACACGCAAACTTCAGCTACCTATTTTCTAAATGTAGCTTTCATTATGCATCTGACAAATGCTTGTAAAAATTTGCAGAAGCTAATTAGCTACCAGTATCCGATGAATTACATGAAATTAATGACAACGCAAATATTAAAATAAAAATTTGAATTAAGTTAATTCATTCAGAAATACCTTAACCAAGATAGGAAGCTGCAACTTCTGTAACCAGAAAAGTATACATATAACACTGATTCAGAAATAAATGTTTGGCCCTGATTTTTTCAGAAAAAACACTCAAACTCCTATATCGCTTCCTTAAATGGATTGTGGGGAATAGGTTGAATCCTCCGCAATCAGAAATGCACTTTCAGTTACAGTGAAAAGAGCAAGTCAACCATTCACCTGTTGAAGCTGCAACAAGATAATTTGATCCTTAGTACGAAAGCTTCGGTGACTTTGGTTTTGTATAGCTGCCTCCTGTGTTTGTGATTCTTAGGCGGCGTGTTTATCCTCAACTGGTCAGGAACAATAGCCAGTCTGTTTCAGATAGTCAAGTCTTAAAAAAAAGTAGATATCTTTATGGAAAAGTGACTGCTGTTTATATATCATATTTACACAAGAGCAATCAGGAATACCAACAAGTGGTGATTAGTAAGAAAGTACATCAAGAATGTCCAGTTCCCTAAAATGTAAAAGAAGTCTCCACTTAAACGATAATTTTCCGAAAAGACATTCCCCAAATGTCTCCACATAAATCTCAGTTCTTGTGTTAGTCTGATGCCTATTAATGTAACAAATATATCCTTAGATGCTCAGACCAAAAAACCCTGTATCACACTATGTATAAAAGAAATGTCAAGCATCCATCACATTCAACCCATTACCTACAAAAAGAGTTATCAGTTAAAAGATTTAAATGTTGCCAGTTAGATACATATATTTTCATCTTGTGGTCAAGTATATATTAAAGCTATTATACAGGAATACCCTGACTTACGCATGGGTTATGTTCCAGTTGGCCATACGTGAGTCGAACTCACACACTTCTGCTTATTATATTGCAACCACACCGTCAACAATTTCTCCATCTCGGCAATCACACCAGTCCTTTGTTTCATTATCACCATAGATTTCATGGGGGCAGATCCTTTCATGTGTTTTTTAATACGGTCTTCATTTTTCACTATTGTGTTGACTGTTAACATGGCCACGCACAATGAAAGAAAAAGTTTGTCCGTCTTTATATTTCTTTATTATGCTCATCTTCTCCTCAAGTGTAATCACCTTTGCAGAACCACAAGCATTGGCGCCATGGCTTGCAATGCAAAAATTTATGTAAAATGAAAAGATTTATGCACAACTAAACTCACTTGACGGACACTAACGCACAACTAAGAGCATAGGAGAAGGATGCTGACCAACTAACACACTCAGACCCCAACGCACAGAACTCCATGGCTCAAATATTGCCATGCATACCCAGGTACCCATATGTAGTGCTATGTAACATTTCTGCCTTATCTCGAAATTTTTTTAGGAATTTATTTCTTACATAAAGTTGAATTTTTAAGTCGTGGTATTCTTGTATTACATTTTTATATATTTATGGGAGGTGACCAGTTTTTACCACATTGGACTGCCAAGATAGAGGCTCAAGTTAGATTCTTAGTCAGCTCAGTTTGGTTCTTCATTATCCAGTAATGTGTTTCCTCCAGTTGCTCCAATTTCCTACAAAATCTAAAAATGAATTGTTCCAGTAGGATTTCAAAGCCAATGTCATAAGTGCCAAACTGCTTGTGGCACAGGAGAGGTAACAAATGCTCTCTGATATATAACCACAGCACCATGCTGCCTCAATGGAGTTGTCTCCAATGAAAAGTGGCTCTCTTCAGTGTAGATACTGGTGTACAACATATTAAGTCAGTATGTGTAATGATGGCAATGTGGTTACATTTCGTTTTGGAATTTGTAGGTTGTATTCTATAATGTGATTTCTTTTCTTTTAAATAAAAAATTGAAAGAAAAAATAGAAAATCATTCTAAGTTAATATTATTTACTGAATTTTTTTTAAAAAACCATATTCAGTTCAAGATTTGAAGTTTTACCCAAGCTAAAGTAATTCTATTTTCCTTTATTTAAACACACTTAAACAATAAGCATTTTCTTATTTATTCTTTTGTCAAAACAATATAAAAAGTGCGAATTTCTTAAAATTTACTGATCTATCATTATATTATAAATGCATTTCCACAAGAAATTATCATATAAAGATTTAGTACAGATGCCATAATGCTTCCTTGACTTTATTAAATTAAAAATATATTTTTTACAAGGAAACATAAAATAAATATTTTGTTTAAAATGTGATGCAATAGTTTGGGATTTATATTTATTGATATACTTATCTATTTACCCTAATCCTGTGGAAAATCAGAAGATAAGTTCTTCCATGATCAAATCAACAGAAAAATTGATGGGTATTTTTATTACATGCAAGGGAAAAATATCAGATTATCTATGAAGAAACCCAGTTTTACATACACTAAAAAAACAGACTTTTAGATATGGGTCATGTGAGTGATGATATTCTGTACCCAGCTCTAGCAATACAACTTCAAGACAGCCACAGATTCCATCATCAAATTGTACCAACATTGTTTTCCAATGTTAATCTTCTTGAAAGTAAACCTGTTCACTGTGCTATCTGTCTATCAAACCTTCATACATAATCACATGAATTCTAAATGGGTTCCATTTATGATTCCTATCATCTTTAACATGAATAAATTATTTCTATGTGCTAATTTTTTTTTTTTTTATAATTTGAAGCATATATTCACAAAATTATAAAATGTCAACAAAAACAAAAAAAAATAACTGCACAGGTAGAGTAAAAGACTGATATACAAACCAGGTAAGTTATCGAAGAACATAAGAACATCATTTGTTTATGGCTAAGCTGCAAGAAGGGGTAATAAGTAGGTTTTAAAATGTTATATGTCTTAAAATATGGGTAGCAAGTTTGCTCGTCAGTACTTGTGTCGCAGGTTCGATCCTTGGTGGGGGTTGAAGGAGGTATGTGCTGCTGATGGGGACCAAAAGCCCAAAACAGCTGAACAGCCCTCCGCCAAGTGTAAAATGCCCTAGACACATCTCTAGAGGTGCCTCAATGACCTAAGAGTTATGGGACAAGTGAAGTGATGTCCTAAAATAGTTTAATTTTACTTTAATAAAACAGAATAGCAGCAAAATCATCAATTTCCAAAGCAACCAAGTATTGTCAAAGCTTCTGGGCAAAAGAATAATGGAACTAGAGATGTTCAAAAATGAAATCCTGCTGAAATATCATCACAATAAAGGTATCTGGAAGTGTTTCCTTTGTAGATTTCTTAGTATTTCTAACCTCTGATTATGTGTGCATGCACATCAGACAAAGGTTATATACCTAGAAGCTACATCTTGATTTTCTATGCAGAAAATAATAAAAAGGAATCTATTTTTAAAAAAAAATAACAACACAGCTATGAGCAAGTCAAGGCAAAAAAACACCACCATTAGGGAAGACCTTACTAGTGCTTTTTAAATTAGATGTTTTAGGGAGCCCGAAAACTAAAACGTAAACCTTAAGTTACCAGTATAAGGAGCAATATCATTATGGAAACAGACAAAATATACACAAATAATGAAAAATTGTAGTTAAGAGGCATATATAACACATAGACAATGAACACATTAAAGAAAATGTATAAAATAAAATGAATAAGTTGTACAGGGTATTAGTAGTATTTGGTATGTGAGCCCTTTGATTTATACAGAGCATGACACCTTGTTTCCATGCTGCCATACGAGTTATCAATGACTTAATGTGAAAACTGCGGAATCTTGTTCCAAATATCCGCTAGCGATTTCTGCAATTCATTGAGGGTATATATGGTTGCCATTTGATTTTACCAGCAGCCAACTTTATGCAGGCCAAGGCAAGGCATGTTTGTGAGTGTTCAATCAACCTGCTTACACTCCTAACAGCGTCTTTATCATAATGATTGCATGCTTGTGACCAATATCTTGTTAGAAGATGAAATCTCCCTCCAATTAGATGTCTTCTTAAGGGAATGGCAAGATGGATGAGAACCTACCCGTACTTGTTGGTTTTATGCAAAATTTTTTTGAAAAATACTATCACTCTTGACTAATACATAGCCCCACACTTCAAATGATCCACCTCCATGCTTCACTGTAACTGTTGTACAGTGTTATACTGCTTACTGCTCCCAAGTCAATCTTTAAACAAACTGCTGTTGATTACTGCCAAATGCTAAAACTTGGACTCATCTGTAAAGAACACCTTGTAGATTTGGTCATCCAACTGTTTTGTTTTCTTTACTTATTTTAGCACTGTTGTTAGGTTGTTTCTCCTCAGCAAAGGTTTTCAAACAAGTACACTTCCACTAAAACCACTTTGCACTAATGTATATCATACTGTTCTTAAAGTGTTAACACCTGTACTTAAGATCATTCACAAGAGCTCTACTGGCTTGTTGTCTATCACAGAGAGAATATATCCTAAGGTAAATAATATCCCTTTTGGAAAGATAGTTAGGGATTTCTTCCTTGATTGTGTCTACTGGTAACAGTACAAATTATATACATCCTCCTTAGAGTTTTGCATACAAATCCTTTTAAATCATGAAGTTTGGCTAAATCTTCCGCATGCAGCAGCCTCCACTAACTAAGACTTTGATTTATATGTATTTTTGATGTGATATCTGTTTCCCAGGAACACAGTTGTTCACAACACATTCTCTACACTAGAATGATATTACTGCCTACACCTTTATTGTCCTTCCACAGGTGTGGTGACACATTCTAATTGCTTGCTTGACAACCAGTTAGCGTATTATATAAACACATGGCTGTACTATGGAGCAATCCATTTTTACACACAAGATGTGATTGTAACTTGTGTTATTTGCATTTTATACCCAGTTATTTTCTCTGTTTGCATAATTACTTCCAATACTATGAAGTTAATATAAACAATGAGCTTATAAAACCATATAAAATTAACTGAAAAACTCCTATCATGATAAAGTGTCACAATTTTGACTATGTACAGAGCACAAAACAGAAATTGCATAAGTAGATTTTGCACTTTAAAACCTTTTTGTTTATAAGTGTTTGACTTCCAAGATAGATTTTAAGAACTGGAAAATGCTACTCATCACCGCTGACCAGTATATCAATTATAAGACTTATGTTAACGGCTGTAATCAGTATCCTTATATTGGATGCTGGATGTTCAAGACTATACAACTGTTTAATTTACAGAAATTATATTCCCTTCACATTAGCCCAGGAACATTTAGCATAAACAAGCATGAAAAGCATAATTTCCTTACCATGAATATCAGTTTGAGCTTATCTTCCATGAAGATTTATTTTATTAGAAAAAAAGACAATAAATTTTAAATTAATATTAATATTGTGACTAATAAATCTGCAAAATTTAAGTGAAAAAGCACTATGATAAACTGAGTTTCTGAATTAAAATTTCTAGAAAACAGTCATTTCTTTTCTCAAACAAAGCTAAACATTTGTAGACATGAATAGAAAAGGAAAGATAAATCATTTAAAAAGTTATATTTTTGCATAACAAGAAAATATGATTGAACAGTTGTTTTTCTTCTTTTAAGGTTGAGATGCACATCTTAAAAAGGAAAAAAAAGAAAAAAAGAGGAATATAACCTCTGCTTTACTACTGAAAAGCCCAATGGAATACTCAAACCAATCAGGACTTTCCAATTTGTCATTAGTCTTCATATTGCAGACTGTGTTTTCATCTGCATGCTATCTAATGAATTGAATTGCAAAGAAAACTTATTTAGAACAGAAATCGCTGCCTGGAGCGCTCTAGTTAATAAGAAGTCTCAGCCATGTAAGCAGGCTACACTTTTCATTGGCAGCGAGAAGCCCTTGGGCAAAGCAAAGACAAGTCTTTGATAGCTGTAAATTTTATATTAATTACACATCATATGCAACAACATTGCTGCTTTCATGTGGCATCAATACTACAACAATATTGCGAGTTCTTCACCTAAAGGATCCTGCTGATAATTGGTAACCATGGCATTCCAGAGCAAACCCACTTTCTCTGAATTTTCCTCGTAGCCATGACAACAGCATTGCCTTAACTCAATAACCTAGATGACAACAAATGTAACATCAAGTAATACTTGAGCTATTAATTTCATATTTTACTTAGGTTAATCCCTAATATTCTTTCAAAAAAAAACAATATTTGTAAGCTACGAATGACCAAAAGAAAATACCAATATTTAATATTTGCAATTTGTATAATATTTTTAGGATTAACAAAAAATTAAGTGTTGGTGTAATTATTTTCTACTTCACTTGAATCAATAAATGGAGGCTGCTTCTTTGAAGATCATGGAGTCATTGAAAAATCATTTAGAATATTCCAATATATTATTCTTAAATGTGTATACGTATTTTTCAGACAGATTAGAGATTTTCTCTTTAAGAGAAGACAAAATATATCAACCCATTGCTGCGTCATTGGCATATTTGATTAAATAGAAATTACAAAATGTTCTCAACTCAGAAAATTGTGTTATTATAATAATATCATTATCTGAGGTTAGCTGTCTTGGATCACTTCCATAATCTAAAATAGACTTGTGGAAAAGGGTTCTCAGGTAGTGGGCTCCTATAATTCTTCTCACTACCCAAGAACAAACCCACCCAGAATCCGTACTATAACTCTTCATTTAAACCTGCACAGTCAGTTGGAGAAGAGTGAGAAGAAACATCGCTAGGGAGGTACATCAAACCAAGCTGGTCTTAGCAAGATTTGAACACAGGTCCTTGACCTTAATAGTCCAGTAGGCTAACTAGTGGACCATCACATTGTCTCTATTCTAACATACAGTGACATATAAAATTTCATTTAAACCTCATTGTGATTAAATAAATGTTGAGGATATACTTCCTATAGCATTAATACCTCAATTTTTAAATAATGGTTGTTTTTAGTAATCTGGAAAATCTCTACGTGAATTGGACATGGAAATCATTAATTTGCTTCTATTTTATAAGATTAAGTTAAATGCTGGAGGCATAAACCAAAGATATGGCACAGCCTGATGTTGTCAAACTAGAATAAGAAAAATAAAGCACTTGTATAGTTTGGCAAGGGTGTAGAGAATGACACTCAACCCCTAATCAAACAGGGGTTTCCTATATAGATCAAGGCTTTATTCTATAAACTATAGTTCCTATCTGCTAAACATACTGAAGACAGATATCAACACTGGCCTTTTCTTTTACAACTACATACTAATGATAACCCAAACCTCCATGTTGTACACATATTATTGCATTATAACAATCAATGAATAAAACCCTGATAAAACATTTATTGTTTAATGAAATTAATAAAACCAAGGCATTTAAAAAAAAACAAACAAACTTTTGTATCCTCAACCACCTACAATATATGGGCATGCATCGGCTATTTCGTTTTTTTTTTTTAAATCCTTTTTTTCATATCAATTTTACGGAAACATTTAGGAAAAAACATGTGCTACAGTTATCAGATCCTATTAAACATCCATCACGAAATAAATGGTCATTAAGTTATCTTTATAATGTCTGTTAACTTAAATAATTCTAGAAAACTGTGTTTCCTCCTAGACTGTAGCAGCACCATCAGACCTGGTTGCAGTAAATTCACAGTTTATTGGATGGGTTAACTGTTACTGCCATTCAATCAACTTCTGAATTAACTAAATAAAATATCACACTACTGATAGTTTTCCAAAGTATAATTTCTTAATTTAAAAAAAAAAATAGCCTGTGAAGCTTGGTGCTAATTTCAGTTATGAATCAGTATGCATCCAACTGGTTTTTCTTTTAAATACAGCTAGCAGCACATATGTCAAATATATAATACTTGTATTCATGCCTAGAAGATAATTTTTCAAACATTGAATTTTTTTTTTTAATGAAAAGAAATTATGCAAAAAAAAACTTGCATTGTATTCCTCCTTCTTTTAAATTTTGCCTCTGGCAATTTCTAAGCTTCCCTCAGATGAGAATTATTATTTTCCATCCATAAATTTAAATCTTTTGAGAAGATTTTGTTGTGATTTAGCAATCTGATATGGAAATC
Organism: Nautilus pompilius; assembly: GCA_018389105.1. NCBI lineage: Eukaryota > Metazoa > Mollusca > Cephalopoda > Nautilida > Nautilidae > Nautilus > Nautilus pompilius. The sequence continues at coordinate 1,124,661 of JACATO010000312.1, read as the reverse complement.
ATTATGATCAAAGCAAAGCAGAAAACATTAAAAAGCTGGGCAAATCAGTTTGAAACTAAAATGGTTACAATCACCAATTAATTATTATTGACTGTTATTTAAAACTAAATCAGAGTTCTACATTCGTCAATTTGCAGAGTTAAACTCAATATTATTGCTCAGAAGAAATCCAACTCAAAATAACCTCCTTAGAAACATACTTACTCAATATGCAAATGCTAATATGCAGAAATCTCTGGCTTTTCAAGAAAATTTTAGCTATTTTTTTTTCTTTTTAAATTTCCATTTGCTATCTTCTAAAAGTTTGCTTTAATTGGGAGGCTACAAGAAAATCAAACCAACATTGTCAGTGAAACCCACCCTTACACACACAGTATAAGTTCACTAAGATAACCAATGGGAATACGTTCTTTATTACATCAGGAAGCTACAACCTGTTTTTATAAAATAACAATGTGGTGAAGAAACAACAGAAACTTTCATCAAAACAAACCCTGATGTTGATAATGATAGAGAGTGACCATAGATATTAACACAGTTATAAGGTGATAATAAAATTCACGGTATTTAATTATCAAGAATAACCAAAGAATGATGAAAGGAGTGCTCTAATTTTTTTTAACATGTACCTTTAACATAATCTATTACTAATAAGGTAGGTATAGACCTCTTCATAAGCAATTATTAAGACAGAGCCTAATAATTATCAAAGGTAGTGCTTGCTTTATTAAAATAGTTCTACTATTTAAAAGGTGATAACAAAATTTATGTGCAACTATCAAGACTAACCCTGAGAATGATTAAAGGAAATGAATATCAAAATATACTTTAATTAACATAGTATTATTACTAATGTGACAATATCTCTCTTGACATGCAAATGCCCAAACTAACCAAAAGAATGATGAAAGGAAGTGCTTGGTAACTGTTTAAATAAATTTTTATTAACCTAATTCTACTATTAATAAAGTGGTAATGCAATTATTATCTACACTAACTCTAAGAATGGTAACAAGGAATATTTGCTTTATTATTATTGTTCTACTATTTAAAAAAGTGGTGATAATAATCTTTATGCACAATTATCAAGACAAATCATGAAGGTGATTAAAGACTGTGATTATCAAAATATATATTTATTAACCTAGTTCTGTGATATCTTTTATGTATTTTAATTATTGGGACCAACCTAAAGAATGATATACTGCTTGACTGATTGTGAAAATGTGGCCTAATTAACATAGATCTACTACTTAAAAGGCAGTGATAACCCTTTGATGTGCACTTATTAAAACACTGCTTTATTAATACAGCTCTACTACTTAAAAGGCAGTGATAACCCTGTGTGTATATGCAATTATCAAGACTCACAGTGAGGATGACGACAAGGAGTGATTGTCATAACATATCTTTATTAACATAATCCTTCTATTAATAATGTTGTAGGAAGGGGCTGATTATTTTCTGAAATTAGTTTTTTTATATACAAAATGTTTATTTAATTCCAAAAAAAACTCACCAAAATTAAGCAAATTCTGCATTTCTGTCAAATATAAAAAAATGAAAGAAAACTTACATTTAAATATGGATAGCAATCAGTTTTAAGTTACATGGATGATTCTCGAATTATAATATAGCGAAAAAGAGCTTTTATGCTATTGTCAGCAATAACAAGAAACATTATTGAAAAAAATAGATCAGACATCAAAATATTTTTAAAATATGACAAACACAAACGGCATCCACAAATTTCCCAAACATTATATACAGGATGCATTATTATCCACTGGTAGAGATTATTAGAAAACTAATTCAATAAATAAATAAATAAAGTTTAACAAAACAAACAAAAACAGTTAAAATTATATAAATATATCTGTAAAACATATGATTGAAGAACTCAAGCACTATGCTGCCCAGAATTATACCAACTAACCCTACAGGTGATTCAGGTAACTGTAAAATCAAAAGAATTAAGATTGCAGTGAAGTATCAACCATTTCTGTTTTTCTACAAATATTTTCAGACACAGAAACTTGTGTGATGTCTTTGTTTTGGAATAGTGATTCCAAGTCGGGAAACTGCTATTAAGTTAGAGAAATCAAATCTCATTTGCCTGTTGATTTATATAAAATTAAAAAGCTGATATCAGGTCCTGCTCTCACTTTTAAGATGCCCTTCTCCCCACCCCACCCACCAACACCTGGTACTCCAGTGACAATTGTTCTAATGCTGCTGATTAAATTTTCTATAACCACCATACAAAAGTGGATTAGATGGCAGTTTGTATTTCAAGTCATTAAGGGCATCATTGTATTTATTTCAGAGCACTGTCCTTGATCTAGGTACACCTACTGTATGATATGTCTAGCTACTAGCATTCCAAATTAATGAAACACCTAGAATAGAACTGTCAGATGTCTTTATGTTCACAGTTACATGTAAAAGAAATAAATCCATTATAGGGAGGTAGGTGAAGGAACAGTAAATGGAAGATCTCTTCTGCCCATTATTTTCATTGCCACTTACAGGTGGCAGACAGATGCACATTCAATACTGTCCACATTTCTGCATTAGTAGGATGAAGATCATCCTATTTGTGTATAACTAGATTGCTTGGTTGCTCATTGGTCCCCTGACATTTCGGAGTATTACTCTCATGGTCCTACCAGGAGATAACATTTCAACCTTAGAAACTGTTGTTGATTAATGCATTTTGAAAAGCATCTCAGCAAGGCTGAGAATAGTGCTGCCCTAACAGACTTGGGATATTCTCTGAGATAATGCTTAACAGTTTCAACCATATTGCAATTAGAGCACATGCCCACTTCTATCCTGTGAGCATGGAGTTTTAAAAGTGAGTAACTAGTACGCATAGATCCCTAAGGATACTTAGACACAACTTCTCCAAAAAAAAATCCACACACATGCACATAAGCAAAAGGAAACAACAAACAGATAAAAACATCATTAAATTCTATAAAATCATGTGAAAACATCAGCACTCTGTTTGCTAAATGAGCAGATCTAATATTTTCTTCATCATCCATATAATTAAATGACTGCCTTTCATGTGTGTTGAAGTTTCGTTAACAAAGTTCATGTGGTCAGCTCACATGCTGTGGTTCAGTGAGTCAAGCTGGTGTCTGGTGAGTGGCAAGCAAGCCTTTTCTGAATATTCTGCTGCCCAGCTAATTTCCAGTAACTTCTCTTCCCCAATGACAATATTCAACCACCTTATAAGTAAAGTGCAGCTACCTCTTAAATCAAACTGCTGTCATCTTTGGTAAACATTTGTGTATTAAAACGAAGCAGCCAGGGTTTAGATATACCTTGCTGTTTCTTATTTATTCCAGTTGTTAATAATGTATTGCCATTTTTATATAAACAAAAAGTTTTTATTGTGCTGACATTTTAATATAACTAGTTTTTAGTTAAATTCCCACTAAAAGGGTGAATATGTGGCATCATTGGTGGTTTATAAACATAAGCAAATATACTTCATCTAAATAACAGCCATTCATTTTAGCAGTGATGATTTTTTGTTGCAAACCCGTCTACAGCTGCTAATATTACATTTCTAAGCATGGACTTTAATTATCTGCTGCATCTTCTGACAGATGTCTCATATCAACTGGCATAATACATAAAATCAGTATCTCTCCCCCAAACATAAAACAGAATTTTAAAAATCTCCCTGTTACCAATGACATATTTCATTTAAGCACTTCCATTTATTTAAAATTTTTTTTTTTAAAAAGAGAAAACACGTTTATGAAGTTTGCCAAAATGAAAAACATCTTTGATATATTTTGTGTAATTATCAGACATAAATCTTCTGTAGTGGTTCAGAATATTTACATTAATATTAAGATCTATTACGGGATGAAAAGGTACTTCCTAAGAAGCTCATTTCCAGAGCAAACAAGAAAACCTGTATAAATTTTACTGGAGGGCAGGCCAAGAACAAATAAAAAAACAGCTTCCCTAGTTTACGTTTCCATGAAACACAAAATCCTATTAAAACATTAGTCAGGCTGAGTTCTGAAAAGAAAGGGTAACTTTTCTCTACACAGTTAACTAAAACAAGAAAAAATGTTGGTGATGATCTGGGTTTTTTCCTTAGGTTTTCTCAGCTTCTCAAAAGACGACAAAGAAAAAAAAAAGTAACTTGGGCTTTATTTCAATTGTGACTGAAAAAATTAGTTAAGTCAGTAGATACAAAAGTTTAAAGGGACAAGAGAAACAGCACCGTCCAGATTTCGGGGGGTTGAGGCACATTAGGATCCAACGTTTCCCGAGTTTAAACTGTTTTGCTCTCTATAATCATTATGACTGTAAGAAACCATGTTTTAAAACAGTCTTCACTTCCATATGACTTGGCAACATGTTTATATGAAATATTAAAATTTTTGTTAAGTTTATCAGAAAACCTTTCAGGTTAAGTCCAAATATGGCATATGAATTAAAAATGTTTAGCATATTGTGCAGATCCAGGATTTTTTAGTGAGGGTTCACTCAAGGCATCCATGTGAAAATATCTACCTCCAAGTATTACTTGCATCACTCTTACTCATGTTATCTTTTTTAAAAACTGTTTAAGGAAGCAGTATGAAGTCCACATGTTCAATATTGAACAACCATTCTTTGAACATTAGCATTATGATCCTTAGTTTTAAAATCCCACCTTTTTTGTTTTATGTCAACAAACGTATTACGTTTTATACTTAAATATCTGCAATGTCCTGTGCATTTGTTTGTTCTCCATTAACAACCTTTCTGATCCACAGTTTTGTTTGCCTTAGGTTCTGATGCCTAGAATCCATGTCTAAATTTCAATTAGCAAAATAACATTGCCAGAATAACTGTAACCAAACTTGGCTTGGCTTAATCAAAGGATCCACAATTCACCCACAGTCTGATGATATATTGCCATGTGCTCTAAAAACAATTGTCAAGTGGGGGGGGTGTTCATGGGCACCCAGTAAACCCCACCCACCCCCATGATCTGCCCCTGCGCAGTGCAGTTGTCTAGTCATTTGACTTTCCATTCACATGAAAGTGATTCAGTTTGAAAAACCATCATGGCAAATATTCTTTCCCAGCCAGCTGTGCAGGTTTCCTGTGGATGCACCAGTCCCCCCCAACATCCAAAAAAAGAAGTTGCCAGCAGACTCCACATGATGCAGAACTGGCAACACTTCCTAATAAACAGCCACAGTATGACTGTACCCACTCTTTTTGGGTTGCCTGTCTTGTAGATGTCAGTGGGACACGAAAAACACACTTATGACTAATATCTTGAAAATTCCAAGCCAACAATACAATTTTATAGTCCCTAAATAGTCTTACACTTAGCTGCTGCATTGCGAAAAGTCTTCGATAATAATTTTTTTTTTGCAGAAACATTTTACGATATTTACTTGCTGATGATGGATAGGCGACGTCTGCTTAAAACAACAGCACTTTTAGCATAAAGCTGGCTTGATTCATGACTTAAAAGTTGATTTACAAAAATAAAGTCCAAAAATAGATAAAATTCAGAAACAATCATTCCTTTCTTTTTATTGCCAACATATTTTGCATCTTGAGCCTTTGCAACTATGCAAGTATTTCCTCCATATATTTTTTGGTTTTACAACATTACTTAGTTTTTATGATTAGCACCATAAATACACTTCCTTCAAAAGAATAAAGGAACACACACATAAAAAACAACAATTAAACACATGATGCATGCAAATAAATAAACAAGAAACTTCGTTATTCAAATCTTAAAATATCCTACTCAACCCTCCCTTTGTCTTCCAGAATTCTCAAATTAAATAGTGTTTTCAGCATTTAAAGCTACAGAGCATATAAAACAAAAACATATTATCCTTAGGTTTTACCAGCAAAAACAGTGAACCACATCCATTCATTTAACGGATTTGCACACATACAAATCTAAAAGTTTGAAAATAATCCAAGGGAGACAACACAACACACAATGTGACTGCAGTAAATATAAAGTACTAACTATAAAAGTTGCTTATTTGATGTTTTCTATTAAGTTCAGATGATAAGATTTTTAGCAAAAATAGTAAATGAAATAGATGACAAAAGCCAATCTGCTAAAATTAGAATTAGTTGGAACATTTGTGTGACAGGCCCCCTTAGCAAGGCTGAAGCCATAGATGGCTGTGACAGGCCGGTGCAGCTACATGTTGCCAGTGGCCCAAGGAGTAAAATGAAAAAGGCCAACAAAGCAAGTTGTGAACTTGGCATAAATCAGTCAGCGCGCACACAGCAGCGAATGCACTCATTCAAAATTTTGGAAAGCAAAACTAAATCAACTTTCTTGTGTGTTAGTCTTTATTATTATTTTTCCATTCTCAGTCATCACTATAAAATACTATAGATACAGATGTCTGAAAATAACATTACACCTGAATGACATCAGTATTGTTGATGCATAAATCAGGAATAGTTATGCCATTTATTCAATCAGAAATGCAAATTTGCTTTGCATATGAAAGGCATATGGATTATATAGTGAATATATATATTTAAATTGCAAAACAATGGTGGAAAGAATTAGATGTTTTGTCAACCACGCAAAAGATAGTTGCGTTCTATAAGGATTCCAAAGGTAACAGGAAGCATACGAGGTCTGTCAAAAAAGTATCCGAGCTTAGGCTGGGAAAAAAAAATTACGTATTTGGTGGGGTTCAACTGCTAATCGCCTTCGAAGTAGGCCTCTTGTGCCTCCACACACTTAGTCCAGTGATCCTTCCACTGTTCGAAGCTGTCTGGAAAGCTTCTTCCAGAATGGCTCTCAGCACTGCCATCGCATTCCGCATGTCCTCTCGGCTCTCAAAGTGGGAGCCTTTCACTAGCATCTTCATTTTTGGGAGCAACCAGAAGTCAGAATGAGCCATGTCTGGAGAGTATGGAGCCTGGCGAATGAGCAAAATGCCTTTCTTTGCCAAGAAACCTTGGATCAGCTGCAACAAATGAGCCAGGACGTTGTCACGATGAAGCTGCCAGTTTTGCAAGGCCCACAGATCTGGTCTCTTACATCGAAATGCATCACAAAGACGTAGGACTTCTTGATATTTATAAAGGAGTACAGTTTGTCCTTCTGGTCCGTATTCATGATGCACAACGCCTCAGTAGTTGAGGAAAACAGTCAGCATCACCTTGATTTTTCTCCGGACCTTGGTGATGTTGGGTACTTCCACTGTGATGACTAAACTTTGGTTTCCGGTTCATACCCATACACCCACGTCTCATCTCCAGTTATCACGGTATTCTGGAACTCAGGATTCCTGCACAACCTCAAGACGAAGTTGTTGTTCCTGAGAAAGCAGCTTGGGCACAAATTTCGCTGCCACTCTGCACAAGCCCAGATCCTTCTTTAAGTTTGCATGTGCAGAATCTTTACTGATCCCAACCTCGTCACCAATTTTCTGCACCATCAAACGACGATTCTCCATTATCAAGGTCCACACTTTCTCAATAACTGCATTGTGGCTTGCTGACGGCCTCCCAGAACACTGGTTACTCTCCACCAATGTGCGGCCATCTTTGAACCTGTTGTACCATTCTTTTATTTGGGTAACACCCATGGCATTGTCACCAAAAGCCTGTTGAATTTTGCAAATTGTTTCTGCTTGGGTATCTCCAAGCTTTTGGCAAAACTTGATGCAAGATCGTTGCTCCACAAGTTCCGTCATCACGGGCAAAATGAAAATGCGACGAGTAAGTAGTACAGCACCTCACACGCTGGCTGCCTGACAGCGACTGACGCATCCAGCAAGCCCGCCAAAAACCATGCATGCGCATGAAGGCATTTGGCTCCACTATGCACACTTTTGCCTCCCTAACGTCATTACTTCCCACAGGAAAAAAATAAAGTCAGATACTTTTTCGACAAACCTCGTATGATTGCTTTTCCTTTTTGTTGTTTTTTCCAGAAACTTAGTTGGTTTGCAATTTCTAGAAATCTCATAAGTACAGGAACCCTAGCTTGGTCAATAATATGATCATTATAGTGTTTAAATTCTCAAGCATGATACTATAACTAGCTTAAAATTGTCTTTAACTGGACCTAAAAGATCAGTCACCCTAATGTGTGCTTTGTAACTGACAACGCATAAATTCACTAAAGGTGAGAAATGCCTGTTAAAAAATATTTTTATAAGACAATGTACTTTTCCCATATTGCATAAGTACAGAACAGTATGGTAGTAGACATGGAGAATCAGGAAGCCACTGTTTGCAATGTCAGTGACTCCACAGCATCCAATTTCACTTTAGGCTAAATAAACATGATGCCCTCAGCTCTATTATGACCTACAGAAGTGAATAATGTAGAGATTTCAAAATGATTAAAAATTTTTGAAAAATCAAGATTTTAAGGTAGCAAGATACTGATACCCATTCCCAGCATCTTCAAAATTCCATGAATCAAACTGAGTCTTTTTATTTTCTCTCAGAAATGTTTAATTAAAAGAACTACAGATTTTATCTGCAATATCATTAACCTATGATAATGAAGGTCAGATGAGTAGCAGGAAGCCTACTGTGGTAGAGAACCAGAGTTTGATTCACATTGGGAACTGTGACTTTGTTTGGTATACCTCTCAGCATGGTTTCTTCCTACACCAACCTATTTGGTTTTAATATAGTAACTGATATCATCTAAAGCTAGTTAAAAAATATTCACAATTAGTTTTTTAATAGCACTCCTGCCATTTTACATGGGTTTCATGACAGATGTGCATATACTTACTTCCAAAAACTGGCCTAATGTTGGGGTCAATATTGGTTATCACATGAATTAAAATATGTATCTGGCAATTAGAACAAAAAATAAATTTAAATGTATTAATTCAGTATGCAGGAAAAATGGTTTTCAGATACTAATAGTTAATTTATTTGAATTTGGTTATTTGTGTTTATAAAAACATTTTTTTTCTATAGAAGCAACAAAATTAGATAAAAGTCAGCTACAGATAAATAAAAATACAATAACAGCAATTTATGTAGGCATAAAAAGGGTAAACTTAAATTTTTTCTAATGATAATTTAAAAAATATTTTCCAATAAAATGACAAAAATGGAGATTAGCATTAGCAAGCACCTAGCTTTCTGATACAATCACACTTTACTGTACCAAATCCTTTGGACATAATAATCTCAGTACATAGAATTGTCACTGTTGCAATGAGTTCTCTCCTGATAAAATGACTGGCATGATGGTGAACCCTTTATATAACAATCTTATTGCACCAAGTGCATTGACCTATCAGAGTGCATACATATTGTTTGTTATCTGCTGTATGATTTAAAGATGGCCACCACTGGTCTGTATCTCTTGTTAAACTGAAAATTGTTGAGAATTTGGAGGAAAAAAGGAAACTCAAGCAGAAATTAAAGAACATGGCATCGCTAGGAATACTATTGCAATGGTATGGACTAATAGGGGAAAAAATTGTTATCTGTTGTAAACAGTAGAACATCCATTGCAAGGAATAGGGTCTGTGCACCACATCTTCTGAATTTAGACCAAAGTTTATTCTGTTGGTTTCAAATAGGAAAAGATAGAAACATTCCAGTTTCTGGTAATCTGATGCTTGTTAAAGCCAACAAATTGGCAACCTTGTTTAGAATTAATGATTTCAAGTGCTCAAATAGATGGTTAAAGTACTTCAAAAAGCATCACGGTCTTAAGTTTAAGTCAGTTGCCTGTCATGAGGAATGCTGTTATAGACACAACAATCACTTTTAGTTGCTTGAAAAAATTTCCACAATACTAGTAAGAGGCTAAAAGAAAATTATAATTGCTGTGTCTCTTTAGCAAATTACCAAAACCTGTTATAATGAATACCATGACAGAGCAAACTTATCTCCACATCCAGTGGGTCTTGGTCTCACTACAGTGAGGTACGACTGTACCTACTTAAAGGATAATTGCAGATTAAACAACTTCTTCCTTCCTCCTCCTCTTATTTGATTATAGTATCCATCAGTAACTAGTTTCAAAGATTACATTGGGTCTGTTTCCCAACCAAACTCGCTCAACATGGCTAAACTATCTTGCTAAGAATATCCGAGATGTTAAATATTTTCATTCTACTAACCTTGTAACAGCAAAAAAATATTTTCTTTTAAATGCTTCAGGTTAAACATTTTTTGCATGCATTAAATGTTTTAAGAGAAGGTCCTATACTAAAAAAGGCAATTAATGGTAGTTTTCTTGAAGCTTGTGTTAGACATTCACCACAAATAACAGTAACAAAATCACAACAAAAACGTGTTCATTTAAGAGTATGAACCCTTGCAGATGATAAAGAATTAATAAAAATTACTCTACTTGCAAAACCACTTCCTCACATTTGCTAACCATTCATAACATTTCATTTACTTATATATTCATTTATTTATTTTAAATGTTCAAAAGAAACCAGCTTCATTTCAACGAATGTCAGTAACTTCCAACTTCAAAGATTTTTAAAGGAAACTAACTCTGTTTCATTGGTAAACAAGCAAATACGAGATGCTAGAGTCATGTTACTTTTTAAATTACTTATTGACAACAGAGTTTAAACTCTAATTTTCAATGCAGTCAGTACTTAAGTATCTAAAAAATTTAAATCATTACAAAATTACAACACCTGGGATAACTTGAGAAATTCATCTCCATTTACCAGTGTGAACTATTTATTTCAAACACAGGTCTATTTCAATAGGACCCCATTACTGACATCAGATCTTAAATAGTTTTGATGTTACTACAATTCACTCGCATCAGTACTACTATTAGCTGCATCTTCAACTATGGGAAGCTTCAGTGATACAACAAAAACTATAACATTTCCATATTGGTTAAGAACGAACTGCCAATGTTTCAGTGGATGTCAGTTTTGATTCAATGTGCCATGTAGTCATTTTCACGATATTCACAGTGTGCATACAAGCTTTCTTCTTCATTAACTCAGATACAATGTAAGCTATAAAAACAAATGGGATCCAATATCTTATGGTTACAGAAAAAATGCAAATAATATGATGAACACAAACTAGAATAAAACATGAATCTTTAATGAAGATGCATTAGCTTTTCTAAAATTCAGTCAGATCATTAAGAAACCAATGGTATATGCTTCCTTATTTTCCTCTGTATTAAACTAAGAAAGATGCTTTGCAAGAAGAAAAATTATTCTACAAATAAAATAGATCTATATACTGTTATCAGTGTGTATGTAAGTCACATATCTGGCTTCTATGAGCCACTGTATACCACAAAAAGATACAATTCTCAGCAGTAGGTGATTTGAAATTACTAGTTCGGTACTAGAGTCTTTCTAAGATGGTGATTTTGATGGTAAGTGCAGCCAAAATTTTTTTTATATACCAATAAAGAATATAAAAATAAGAATTTTTTCAGTCCTACTAAAAATCTGTTACCACCTATAAACTTAAAAATTTTATAAGCATGAGTGTTTAACAATAAACCAAAAGATTTTCTGAAAATAATTTAAATTAGTCTATCAAAGTTTTTGCTGTTGTTGTTGTTGAGAATTAATTATATAGGGATATTTACTTCAATTATAATATTTTACACCTGATATCTGGTTAAGTTTAGGCTTTTTTGTTTGTGTGCATTTATCTCTTAATTTATAAACAATGCGCAAAAATTCAAAAAAAGGTTTATTCAGTGAATCAGCATTCATTAACAATGTTCCATATACTAGCACTTATCAAATGGTCATGTACCAGAGAACTATGAATACAGTTTATCACAGAAAAGTTAATATTTTACTTTAATATTCTTAGCTTGATTAAAAGTCTTGAATGAGAATACTTTGCACAAATTTTTAAAACCCTACAATGAAGAGAAAATGCTACATATGACTGTATAAAACTTGACAATGAAGAGACAACACCATGTGCAACTGTATAAACCCTTAAAGAGAGAATGCTGTATGACTGTTTAAAAGCTTACAATGAAGAGAATGCTATGTGTGACTGTATAAAACCCTACAATGAAGAGACAATGTCTTGTGTGACTGTATAAAACCCTACACTGTAGAGAACACTATGTGAGATGGCATAAAACCCTACCATGAGGAGACAACACCATGTGTGACTGTATAAGATCTTATGATATGACAACGCCATGTGTGACTGTATAAAAACTTACAATGAAGAGACAATGTCTTGTGCGACTGTATAAAACCCTACAATGTAGAGAACGCTATGTGAGATGGCATAAAACCCTACAATGAAGAGACAATGTCTTGTGTGACTGTATAAGATCTTATGATATGACAACGCCATGTTTGACTGTATTAAACTCTACAATGAAGAGACAACAGCATGTATGACTGTATAAAACCTTACAATGAAGAGAATGCCATGTGTGACTGTATCCCTACAATGAAAAGACAACACCATGTGCAGCTGTATAAAACCTTACATTAAAGAGAATGCCATGGGCGACTGTAGAAAACCTTACAATAAAGAGAACGCTGTGTGAGACTGTATCAATCTCTACAATGAAGAGAAAAGGCTATGTGAGATTGTATAAAACCCTACAATGATAAGGCAATGCCATGTGTGACTGTATCCCTACAATGAAAAGACAACACCATGTGCAACCGTATAAAATCTGCAATGAAGAGATAATGTGTTGTGCGACTGTATAAAACCCTACAATGTAGAGAACGCTATGTGAGATGTCATAAACCCTACCATGATGAGACAACACCATGTGTGACTGTATTAAACTCTACAATGAAGAAACAACAGCATGTATGACCTAATAAAACCTTACAATGAAGAGAACGCCATGTGAAACTGCATAAGTCTCTAAAATGAATAGACAACGCTATGTGCAACTGTGCAGAAGTTAATACTAGAAAGTATTGTAGGTCTTTTGAAAATATGCACAAAAGTGCATTGTAGTCTTTTAACAGTTGCACATAGTGTTGTTTTCTATTCATGATAGGTTTTAAACATTTGCCACCTATCAAACAACCAAATAAAAATTTGATTTCCAACTCCACTAAATAATTTTCTCAGAAAAACCACAGAAAAAATAACCTGTGCCTAATGTTTTAGCTGCTACTTACAGCTCTACCAGTTCTTGCTGCTACTGTTTTAATACTATGAATTTAGTTATTGCTATATATTGTGTGTGGGTAGAGCAGGAAGAAAGAGACAAGAAAACAGATAATTAATAATAACACTGTCAGACAACTAACAGATAAGATAAATACTGGCTTAAGCTTTATGAAATTTGTTTAAAGACAAGACAGATTAGGACTTCTTGTGAAAAAACAGTATCTGGTAATTGGGGCTTCAGAGCTTCAAGCAAGTTGAAAATTATTCTGCTGGATAAAAGAAATAATGGAGGTGCTTGCATGCCAGTAAAATCTATTCATAAACTACTAACCTGCACCTTTGGCAGAACATGTTGACTTTATTGATTTTACTTCACCCATTTGGAAAATGTGTATAGAAAAAAATTTTTAAAATAATTAATAATGTTTTCTTGCTCTTTCTTTTAGCATTTGTTGGAAAAATAATGTGAGTAATGGGAGGAAATTTAATCAAACTGATGATAGAAAACTTACAGTTCAAGGTGGCTCCCACTGCTAACCCCTTAGAAAGAAAATCAGTACCCCATGCAGTACAAAGTAATAAGATGAAACCCAAGTGGATGCCATTACACTGAAGACATTTCAGGCAGGCTCTATCTGAATAAAGACATATATGAATTGTTATAAATACTACTTGTGATGTTCAAATGAAATTCAGGTACCATTGTGATGATGCTTTTTCAGCCAGATTTCATTTGAACATCTCTAAGTGTTAAAATAATCTGAAACTCTTCAAATAACTTGTCAAGTGTCCCAATATTTTTTTTTATTCCATAAAAGTGTCCTGATGGGATGCCCATTTATTCCTGATTTGTCATTATTGTCCCAGATTTTATTTTTGAAGTCATCCCCACCATTGTTGTTTTTAATGATCTCACGATCTTGAGAGATTACAGCAGCATTCACTGTCCATGTGCCAAGTGTGTGACCATAGTGCTTACCTGTACCAGTCAGTAGTGATACTGATGTTTGTAACCCAAACAACAGCTTACTGTTCATCAATTAGAAGTCATCAACATAACATAATAAGTGCTTGGTTTTCGGTCACTTACTCCAATGAGCTTAACAAATTGTAAAAAAGAGAACTACAATAGCAGAAGAAAATGGCTTGGATTAATATAACACGATGGCTCAGAAGTGTGAATTGAAAATCAATTCTCCTTCCAAAACAAGTATTGTCCTAAGTTTATAATTTCACAGTGTGTGTGCGTGCGTGCGTGCGTGTGTGTGTGTGTTTAAAACCCCCTTGATTCTTCAGTCTCTTCCTATTTCTTTAGAATAAATAATACATAAGAGGAATTACTTAAGGTATTGATGTCTATGCATATAAAATTAATCTGTTAAAAACAAAAAAAAAAAAAAATACAAGTGGAAATAGTTTAAATTTCTCAGTGGTATCATTGTTAAAATATCAGATTTTTATGTTAGCATATTTAATGACCGTTGACATTGTGCTATATATAAAATAAAACAGTTTGCCAGAATGAACAATGTTACAGGGAATAGATGTTTGTTTTTTGCTTCTTTCTTCACTTTCAAAAATTGTGTAGTGCACACCAGACTCCAATGCAGACAATGAACAAGTCTTCAGTATGGTGAAATAAATCCACACAGAAAGAGGAGATGTTATGGCCAATAACAATCTGGTTGCTGCTCTTTTTCTACCAAAATCAACTTCCCTGGAGCCTGCTTCAAATCAGTATTAGGTGATATGATTCTCAAAGATGCCATCCACCAAGCAGTAAAACTCAGACCATTCACCATCACCTGGTGGTGTTATATATGTCGAGTATGAAGATGTTGTGTTTTTTTTATAAGAAGTGATATAAACATTACAAGTTTTGAATTTATAGTTTGTTTTTCTTAATATTCTTAAGTTTAGAATAGCTTAAATTTGTCTTTCGATGACATCATCACCAAACAATCAAATTCTGATGTTAGTTTATTTAATGACTGCAAGTATGGAATATTTGCTTAAGCCTAATTGTCTATAAAATGAAAGAAAAAAAGTTGTATTAAGATAAAAGGTGGAAACTAATTTACAAAATGTATGTCAGTCACAGTGACAATAACATGCACTTGAACTGAATACAATCATTAATACAAAGAAAATTCATTCAAACTACAAGCAAAAGCAATTCAATAAAATGTTATTTGCACAGTGTCTGATTTTACAAAGCTGGAAGATGACAGGCCTAAAGACAACCTATTTTTTTTTGAAAGAGCAATGTTCAACCCACCAAATAGTGGTTCTCTGACAATAGGTTTGTTTGTATTTATTTTATGATCTAAACTATAAAAAAAAGACAAAGAACAAATCACCTATCTACTTAAATCAACTCCAGCTTGTTAACTTTGTAATCCACTGTATCATTATCCCTCCAAAAAGTTACATGGTTAGCCATTTTGACATAGATTCTTACCAAGTGATGCTTACAAGCACTGCCAAGTTTTAGAATCAAGATATTGCAAACAAAACTCCTCTCTCAAACTTTTAGTTAATTTACCTTGGTCTTAGATGTATCTTTTTATTGATCTGAAATACTCTTAACCTCTTGTGGTGGTGCTGCATTTGTGTTTCTACAAAAATGGAATTCCAGAATCATAAGCCGGATAAAGAAAAAAAAAAAAAAGGATATGGCCTCTTATCTGATAATTCTCCAGATTCTTTGAACACTACAGCCAAGGAAGCAGTGCTATAAAAACTATGACACCAAAATTTCATTATCACATAATAATAAATATAACCATGTAAATTTTAGGTAATTATTCCATATATTAGGGATGCTCAACTAAAATCCTAGCCAGATACCATCATGGAATAGCTATTTCAGTGAGGTTTCACTGAATATTCTTAGAGTATATAAGTATATATTATATGTATGTGAATGTATGTACATATACATAGCCTGAATATAAACATTTCCTTAAGTATTTAAATGTTTTCATTAAATATTATCATTTTATACACAAAGATAATACATGAAACACTAAATAATATATATATTAAATTTTATTTTTTCTTCATATATTAAGACTTAGTAACATATTGAGTATGCTAATATCAAGTTAAGGTTTATAAAATCTTCAACAATACCTAAGATGTTCAAATGAAACATGGCTGGATATGATTATAACCATTCTGTTTTAGCTAAGTTTCATTTCAACATCCATGAGATATTTACATTTTTTTTCACCAAAACATCTTCTGTTTTTCACAGCAAGAATATTTGTTCACTTTTAATATAATGCTGATGGCATTATATATTATGCTAGTATAATTGTTTATCAGCATTTAACTTGAGTTCAACATGTGATTACATAATTATATATATATTGTCTGTCTGTTTCTATTTTACTTGTATTTTTAGAGCATTTTCATTTGGTGACAAGATCAACTACAAATGTTTGTATAAGTGTGAATGACTGTCTATAATTTAATGTTATTTCAAAACTCTACAGCAATGTGTCAAAATGGCAACAATGAAACAAGTAGGTAAGCACATTGGGTGGAGGCCTTTCCCAATGACAGATCACAGTTTGGTTAAGTTTCCACCATATTGCCTTATATCCCATCATCCAGCTACAGGCAGAACTAGAGTTAAAAGTAGGCCTGGCCATCCTCATGGCATGATACATCATTGGAACTAACAGATACAGCTAGTGTGTCAGTACATTACTTAATAGTGACTTATAATGTATCAATAACTGCAGGAACATAAAGTATGCGTATATGTCTAAGTAACCCCATGAGAAGGCTGAGATCAGATAACAGTGTAGGCCACATAATGAGATAATCCTGAATGAATGGCAATTGCCTTATATCCCATCATCCAGCTACAGGCAGAACTAGAGTTAAAAGTAGGCCTGGCCATCTTCATGGCATGATACATCATTGGAACTAACAGATACAGCTAGTGTGTCAGTACATTACTTAATAGTGACTTATAATGTATCAATAACTGCAGGAACATAAGGTATGCGTATATGTCTAAGTAACCCCATTAGAAGGCTGAGATCAGATAACAGTGTAGGCCACATAATGAGATAATCCTGAATGAATGGTGCTGTAACGCCCATCAGCAATTTGCATAGCTTGTATGCTCAAAATTGTAAACTTCAGGTTAATGGCTTTCTTAGACAACTTACAATTCAATTTGCCATTTTCTGATAACAAGGCAGATTTGCCAATAGCCACACTAACAGTCAGAACACTGTTGCATCAGATAACATATCAAATTTTGCAGTGACAACATTGTGGTATGAGCCATAAAAATGTTCTGAACTCTGTTCTCTTTCTTCCCCTATATCATCAGTACCAACTCCCATGCAGCAAGGTTGAAATGTTTTCTCAAAGCAGAGAAAAATCAATGTTTTTGTAGAATGGACATTCAAATCTGCTGAGTTCACCTTATCAACACAAGATGAACTAAGACATCAGTTCTTTCATTGTAACATGTTATCATGGACCCATCAGCAGTCTGCTCCAGTGCTATAACAGGAATGGAACAACACCCTGAAGCCATAACATAACACATTCCAGTCCACGGGCTAGATATAAGGCATGCATCTTGGATAGCCATAACAGGTAAAGAGACTTGCTGGAGCCCTGATGTCTTGTTACGTTTGATTGTTCTGGGATACAAACATCAAGCAGTCATGCCACCACTAGAGCTCAAAACAACATCACTAGCATAACCAGATGTTATGTTTTTAATGATTTGTTTTCTGTCTATTTTTTTGTTAAAAAGAGTGATGAAGTATTCAAAATGCTAACAAAACACATGGTCTGCAGTTGCATTATTGTGCACAATAATAGATATATAAGATTTTGTTACTTGACTTTTCTGATTCATTGTCATGGAAAATTCAATGGAATTCAATAACTTACACTATATAGTTCTTCATGGACATTTTTTTTTAAATACTAGATAATATTAATACTCATTTTGGTAAGGTAACAAAACTTTATGAGTTATCAAAATAGGTACTAGGCAAATAACAAATGGAGATGAGAATTAGTTTTATAGGAAAAAATTGTAAAAAGAAATGTACAGTACATAAAATGCATGTTTTTGTGAGATAAAGACATAATGAGCCTGATCTTTTAACAAATGCTTCATATAAAAAGTATTAAAATTAGGATAACAGAGCTGCCATTAAAGGCTTGTGTGGAGTTCTTATATTCCTAAAAACTTAAGGAGCATGGGTATCTGATATTTCACTATTACCCTGCTCCTACACTGGCATTTTAAAGTAATTAAAATAATTCATTTAAAGAGTAGAAAATAGTTAAGATAAACCTAAGCCTACAATTCATAGGTATATTATCTATTTTTCTGCCTGCTGCACATCAGGTTTCTGTCAGTGGAGGTTTAAGCACCAGGCTAACACACTTGTTCTTGCACAAAATTCCTGATGGCTACTGAAAGAGAACAAAATGGATTCCACCCTTATGCCTTAACAATGACTCCAAAAAAAAAAGATTATCTGTTTTTTTATATAATGACAACAAATAAACTGAAAACATAGTTCTCATTTTTGAGAAATGCAAATGAGGATGTCTAATGTGAGATCATTAAAACTAATGATCCACAATGTTTTAATGGTATTATGAGTGATTTCCCCTGATGATATCTTACCTTTTTTTTCTACGCAGCTTTACAGCCACATCCTAGAAACCTCTTTCCAATTATCAAGATATTTTGAATGATGCAAAAAAAAAAACAATTTCATCAATAAAGATAAACTTATGAACAAAAACTGAATTTGGGTTTTCACTGAAGAAATGTGTTAGATTTAAATCAGAATTCTAAAGACAAGATCAGATTTTCTCAGTCCTGCCATATTTGTGAGTGAAGTGTTCAGTTCCAAAACACACATCCCCCCTTTTTGATCATTTTGGGAAAATAGCATTTTTGGTTCTCATTAATTAGTAGCATCTGTTTTTTTTTTGTTTGTTTTTTTTTTTTACTTTTTATTTTACTATTTAATACAAAACACCAAAACCCTGCAGAATAAAAATTAAATATTTGGGACCTACTACTTATTCATGAGTTAGGCTAAGCTTCCCCCTACAGCATCTTAAGGACACACACAGAGAAAACTCTGTTCTAGAGGGTTCAGCCTGGATAAACCTACCTCTCCTGAGCGTATTAGATTACGAAGGAGGTGGGTAGCTGGAAACAATACAGGTTGAAATAAGACCTCAAATATTGGAACCACCAAGCTCCCACCACACACTTGCAACTTCACAAACATACCCCCAAAATTGCACCACCCCCCCAAAAAAGAATAACTTACTAAATCTGAAATTTGTATTTATCATATTTTGGAAACAAACTCTTCTTATGTCAGGATGCACAGCTATCTCAGCATATTAATTTCCCTGATTTATCCTTGACCAAAAGTGATCCATTTCCATGACCAAATTATATTTTAAGTTTATTGTATTGTCTCCTCTTCTTTGTAGCCATCCATTTAGATTTATTTTTTTAAAACATTTTATGAAATGATTACCACTGAGCCCACTGAGGATATATTTCAATGATTTTCCTATGGCAGCCCTTGCATTTAGTTGGTAAAAGACCAATTTCCTAACCACTTTTCATGTCCCTCACTTTCCATGACTTTTCAGGCCACTATGAACCCTTCATACTAGTACATACTATATTCAATATTATAATTTCAATAATAATTTGATTCTCCATTTTTCCAAACCAGTGCAAGTACATTTTTTCCATACCATGCAGAGAGAAGAAGTGATAATGTGGTGTTTTTCAAAACAAATGATGAAAGCTGCTGCTGGTAAATTCTTCTCTGGGAGAGAAATTCAATCTTTAAGTCTTTATCATCTGAAGCTGTAAGTCTTCTTACTTCAGCATTGCTACAGTTCAGATTTTATAGAAGATGCTAATTGAAGATCTGTATAGCTTGGGCAAGCTTACCTGCCTGGTTCGCAATTTCAGAGGCATTCATCAAAGCTGGGTTTGGGTTGATGCGGAATGTAATCTGCTGATTCTGGACTCTGGAAAAAAAAAAAAAACAGAAGATCCAATAGAGAAGGGTTACAAACATTCATCCAGCACATACCACATTAAACTAATAAAAGATAGTTATGTTTGCATTGGAGGTTACTGAAGGAAAAAAATTTGGACACATCAATGAGAGCACGGTCAACTGGTATTCACCCTTCATCTGTAAGTAAATCACAGGCAAATATGTTTTAGGAAAATATTGACAAGCTGTTTATCTGATGGAAAAATAAAGGCCATCCTTATTGTTATCTAATAAATACAACACAAATCAAAAGATCAAAATTCATAGTTGGACTGGAACCAGAGGAGGAGTTTTCCGTTGCTTCTGTCTAGGAGCTGAGCAAGTCTCTTTATTCATCTCTTGCTCACTTTGTATGTAAATTGGAAAAGGGATCACGGTGACTTCCATGAAGCCATAACCAAACTATGACAGTATCTATTGCAAGAGACCAACACATCTGAGACTGTAAACTCTTCCACTAAACCAGCACTTGTGAGAAAATATCCCACAAGACTAAACACAGTAACCATGTTGCATTAATGCTTTTAAAACAATTTTTCGTTTCTGCCAATTGAGAATACAGAATACTTTGGCCATTAGTTATACAACAGCACTGAAGGACAAAAGTGGCAAATTATTTAAAAGTTGCATAAATAAAGATGTAATTACAATGTTATCATTTTCTTTCAGCTACATAATGAAAATGATGGAAACAGTTGATTTTGTTATATCAATGCAATGCAGCTCTTTATATTACAAACAAAAAAAAAATCATTTTATTTTTTAGAATTCTTATTGATAAAAGCATACTAGTTTAAGGAGCTATTTACCAGATGTGTACACCTAATGCCAACAAGAGGGAGTACCAGAAGCAAACAACAATGTCATGGAATTAAGTGATTACACATGCTATTCTAGTGTGTAATATCATTTATTTTTAGGGATTGACAAATGACTAATATTTTAATACTAATTATTGATTAATAATGGAAATTCTCAGTTGGATGTACTTAAATATGGTTTGTCTTGCATGGCAAAACCACTAGCTGCAGCTCTGGCTGTTAATTTGTTAATTTATGTTTCCTGTGATGATATGAATAAATAAACAAATGAGTTTTTTTGTAATTTTAAATGCTTATTGTTAATTCTGATCTTTATACAAACTATCAGCATCAGATTATTTTGATTCAAGACCAGCACTGCATATAAAAATCTACATTTAAACAATAGATAAGAATCAGGTTGTTACAAAAGTTGTGTCGGTTTTTTACTGCAAAATGAGACTTCATATCTTTGCTGAACGTGAAGTTTATTAACCAAAGTAAGTTCTATTACAATCAATACACTTCTGCCAACAAGTTACAAGTGCATTTATACCATTTTGAAAATAATCTCAATTTCTGGAGTTGATAAACTGTTTGAAGGCAGTATCAATTGCTGCTTGGCTGGAGGAGGATTTAATATGGAGGAAGCTGTCGAGGTGTTTGAAAAGGTGGTAGTCTGTGGAAGAAAGGTCTGGTGATATGTTGAGTGAAGGAGAACTTTGTATCCCAACCTGTTTAGTTTCTGAAGAGTCAGTTTCTGCAACATGAGGATGAGCAGTGTCATGGAGCAGCATTGGGCATCTTCAATTCACCAATGCTGGCTGTTGTTGGCAGAGTTTCTGATGAACAACGGTTAATTCACCACAGTACCTTTCAGCTGTGATGGTTTCGCCAGGTTGCAAGAAGTTATAGTGGATGACAGTGGTTGCAGTCCACCAGACAGTGACCATGACCTTCTTTGGGTGGAGGCTGGGTTTTGGAATGTGGTTAGGCACCTTGTCTCTGTTGAACCATTGTGCTGATTGTTTGCGATTGTCATAAAGGATCTATTTTTCATCACAAGTAACGATCCGGTCAAGAAATGGGTTGTTTTTGTTTAGCAAAGAGCAGATCTCCAATCCCCGATTTTGTTGTCGTTTCATTCAACTCATGAGGCACCCACTTGTCAAGCTTTTTCACCTGGTCGATTGCATCAAGATGCCAGGAAACAGTTGCAGTGCTTACACCAATCTCTCCAGCAATTTATCGCAGTTTTTCTTCGACAGGCTTCAACTGAGACTTTCAGATGGTCGTCATCACAGCTAGAAGGATATCCACCACTATGTTCCTTATCTTCAAGGTTCACATCTCCTGATCGAAACTTTGCAAACCATCGGTGTACTGTGCGCTCATTTTCTGTGTTACAAGTTGTCTTGCTTGCTTTGCGGCCCAGTTTGAACTCGTGAAGCAAAATGGCACGAAAAACGTTTTTATCCGTGCTTCACTCAGAACCCTGAAACAAATATCCATTTTATGATTTTTAAAAAGGTAGGTTTTGCATAATGTATGCAAAAGCAGACGCTACAAAACGATAGATAACTTATCTACATACACTTTCACAAGCATGCAAAAAATGAACCCCAAATTAACATAATATAAAAACCGACAAAACTTTTGTAACGACCTAATAGAAAAGAAATCAACTATTAGAATTAGAGAAGAATGTTTTGAAAATAATATCTGGACATTTAGTCATTTGAGATCTTATCTTTGCAATTCACATAACATTGCTTTTTCATTTTTTCCTCATTTTATTCCTTTGTAATTTTCTTCATTTTGCTTTTTTATCCAAAGTATTGATAATTCTTGTCTTTGAGACAGGTAGACTAAATAACTAGTAAGTTTTAAGGGCTATGAAGATGAGATTAAAGTTACCCTCTCTAAGGAGAAAAGTAGTCAGTTCCATTCCCCATCACCAAATTCACAGGTTAACTACAAGACATCAGAATGATTTACAAATGGGAAACTATTTGCTCACTACAGACTTTTAGAAAAAGTAACAGAGGCTAACACATGCAGACACAAAGAGAGAGTGAGACTATTACACTCCTCTTTGATATGAAACAGCCAGTTTCATATATTAATTTTTGTTTTGTTGTTACAGTAATTATCCATGGATGAATTTCTCTACACAAGATAAAAGTACGTAGCCTTACCTGTATAATATGTTAGTTAACCAATCAAGTTAACAAATACTTAATACAACATAATGCAACTAGAATTGCCATTATACACAAACAAAAAAAATGAATATCTATATATCTTTTTTTGAAAAATACAGAACAGGTAGCAGAGCTTTGTTATTCATATCCCTTTTCTCCTTTTAAAAATTTATATAAACCAAAAGATTTTTAATTTCATTTTACAAGTAGTCATGTGATCCATTTAAAAGCATTGATGACAGGTAAAAGTAAACAAACTGTGTTAAAAAAGACAAAAAAGTTTAAAAGTTGGTAGCATGTTTTTAACAAATTCCCCTCCAAAGAGACCAGGAGATGAAATAGTAAAGTCTACTATAACATAAAAGCTTTTGACATCAACACTGTTTCACCTACTGATAACTAATAGAGAAATAAACTTTACACATGGATGCCATTTCAACATGAATAAAAAGTAAGTCCATGGGGTATACTACTGGACTGCTAAGATTGAAGGACAAAGTTCAAATCCCTTAGTTATCAGCTAGTTTGGAATAGCTTCCTAGTATGGTTTCTCACTCTTTACTAGCCAGCCACATGGGTTATGGGTTTACTTTAGGCATCCCAGTTTTCTCTTTCATTTGAAAATGAAGACTTATAGTATGAACTTTCATTCATGGACTCCTACACTGAGAAGTAGACAGGAAATCCACTTAGTATGTAAGCACATGATCTCACATCATGTAACCAAGATAGGGATGGATCTGCACTCCTGTAACTAGGGAAGCATATGGTGATGATGATATCACATTGAAATTAAATAGAGGCAATTTTTGATTTGTTGAATGAATTTTATTCTTAAATCCATTAACAAATCCCTATCTAAATATTTCTAAGAAAACATGTCATCCTGAAATTTTTAATTTACAAATTTCTACACAAGTTGAGGATTATAATAAATGTATTCACTGGCACCTGCCCTCATAAATTTGAGAAGCATTACATTTGTGTTGTTAGTCAATAGTCACAAA
Source organism: Nautilus pompilius (assembly GCA_018389105.1). Lineage (NCBI taxonomy): Eukaryota > Metazoa > Mollusca > Cephalopoda > Nautilida > Nautilidae > Nautilus > Nautilus pompilius. The sequence continues at coordinate 1,100,440 of JACATO010000312.1, read as the reverse complement.
AGCAGCCACAGTTGAACTTTCATGGCAATGACATAGTAAATACAAAAAGATAGGGTGGTTTGAAGTCTAAAACCTCATGTGTGCACCATAATCAATCACAGCCTGATATTTGCAACCCATCCATATGTGCAATGAACCATTACAGAAACTCTAATGTGGTGTTCTTTTACTCTTCCTATGTGGCCTGTATCTGAAAATCATTCCTCATACCATAGCATTTCCTCTACAGAATTAGTCATTATGATGTTTACTGGCTGGAGCAAAGCATTCACATATCATGCTGTAATCTCTGTTAACCATGGAAGCAAATGGGTTTCAAAAATTCTGCTGTCATCTGAGGCCAGGTAGCAGCATCAGGGTAAGCAATCACATAGTTTGATTGAATGTTCGATGTAGAATGTAGCCCAGGGATACTATCTGTTGTGTACATAGCAATAGCAAATTATCCCACAAGTTTCAAAGCCGTATTTAGTGGTTTTGGATCTGTGATGTCAAATGTGATTGATCTGATCTTTGTCATTTATCTTTGGCAATTACTGTTTGGTGAAATTGGTTCCATAGCCTGCTTAAGATTAATCTCTGAATGTCCAAGCTGATAGCAACCTCTCAACAGGTCATCCCAGTTTTCAACCTCTCTATTGCATTGTTTCTATCAGTGTCAGATAACCTTATCATTTTGTCCATGCTGGAGTAATCACTATAATTTTAACTATACCACCAAGTATCTGGACTTTTAATACTGCAGACTACTTGGTATGAATTGCATAATTTGCACACGAGTATGACAAGGCACAATCTAAAAATGAGGTGTTCTAGTTCATTCTTGGGTAGCAGGCCCTCAATTTATCCTAGGTAATTAAACCATGCAACAAGAATGTCAAAAACCAAGATCAAGGATTATATATTTCCATTTCATCTATAGACAAGTAAAAAAAAATATATATATATAATAATTTTAAACCTTCCAAATATATGTTATCACCTTTGTTACCTTGGTATTATGTTAAGGGTTACATTCTTGTTGAACTTGGCTCACACTAAAATAAAGAAAAAGTGAGGATTATTGAAATGATTTTACCATTGTATGCATAAAAATAAAGCAAAAGATGAACAGGCAGTGATTGTATTTGGTGTGAATTAAAGGGGTGGAGATAAAAAAATAACAACTGAAGATTGCATTATAAAAGTAGGACGAAAATGTTTCAAAATATTCCCCCCATCAAAAAAATGTTGTTGCCCTGTTTAAATAAAGAACATTTTAGTGACTAATATAAATTTAAAGATTGATATATAAATCCATCAGTGCATTTATAAATATTACCATACTAATAATAATGACTAAATTTATTATTGCTATTCTTGAGAATATTACTAATTTAAATACAATGAATTATATCTGAGGTAGAGAATTTGTTCCCTCTTGATTAACTGAATAAAGTATTCTCTATCCACTTTAGGCATTTTGAGGAGTCCATCTTTGTGTTTTTTTTTGCAAATGGAGATTCCTGGTTCAAATCCCATTGTCAGCGTTAGCTGTCTCCGGTGTCTTGAGATACTGAAAACATGTATATACAACACACCTACTTGTGACAAAAAGTATTGACTCAGTTACAAATACTGCAGGGAGTTCTGTAGAGGAACAACTTGTGAGAGTATTCACAAAATTTATGTAAGTGAAAGAGTATTGTTTTAGGCCGATTTAATCCTTGTACTGACTCCTTAGGGCTTTAATGCTCTATTTTTTCCTCAAATTTTTTTTTAAAAATGCTGTGACCTCTTGATACCATGTTTGAAAAAGCGTTCAGCAATATTAAGAAAATTATTTCAATTTGTAATTAAAATACTGCTCACCATTTTCAGACTAATATTAAACATGTTTCAAAACTGAATTTGCACTACTGGTGTTCATAGCACTCAATTTCAACTTTCTCCACATCCTGATAATGGTGGTTAAAAGGTCAGTAAATTAGTGAATGAGCAAAATGAGATGGTGAATCTTTTTTTCAGATTTAGACAAAGTCTCCTTTACTTGGAATGCAAAGTTATAAAGAAACCTCATGGTGAATTAATATTATGGTCTAAATTGTCTCTGAAGAACCTGTTGCAAGTGCAAAATTTCAATTTTTGTCTGAATATAATGTGGAAATTATCCAACATGAATAAAGAAAATTCTACTCTTAAGCTGGACTTTATCAATTGCTGAAATTTTAGAGATATCTTTAGTATTTCTGTTTTTTTTTTTTTTGTATAGGATCTTGACAAACTCATAGAAAATAGATTTCTTAAAAGCATTCCTCTTTACTTAAGTATATGATGCCTCACTGAGATGGTCATGCTGGAAACTTTTTTCACATATGTTGATTTGACATGGAATGACCATTCAGCATCATATTTTTCATTTTGAAAAACCATGGTCCATTTTCTCAAACTAATTTTGATAAATTTCTATTCTCAAAAAAGCAGAGATACATACTCAAGAAAGTGCCAAACTATCAAGGCAATAAATGTTTTTTTGTTAAACATTCCGACTCTTGTACTACAATGATACCTCAGTAGTTTTTTTTTAATCTACAGTGAATTCATTTGCTTGTTTCACTGAGTCTTTTGTCAGCATGTGGTAAATTGCTGTGTGTTCACTTGCTGAAGTTTTAAGATAATGGGAATCACTGTTATTGTTAATACAAGCAACAGAAAGAAGCAAATGCAAATCTGAACATCTAATGATATTTCCACAATCAAATGTACACATGCTATATCATAGCCAGTGTTTTCATTACATAAAAAAAGGTTGAATAACATATACAGATAAAAGTATTTTCTATAGTAAGCAAGTTTAGTGCAGACACAAACATTTGGACATTAAATCTGAATAGCTTGCATAAGAATTTTGGTTCAGCAATATTCTTTGAATTGCCCAGAATTGTATTCAATAAATTCAAGCTTTCTGGATAGTTCTTTCTTTGAAGAAATTTAAGGAAAACCTTAAGATAACAATCTTGGGTAACTGGTAAATTTAGAACCATAACTTTTCAATGATATGAAACCCAGAAGATTCAAAGACATCGCATTATCAACAACACAGAAAAAGGCTCCCTGAATAACTGAAAACTTGTTTTGAAATTCACAGACTTCCTGGTGTTTTATAAGCTAGCCGTCCAACCTTTCACATCTGTGCAAAACCACAATACAGAACAATGGCTAGTTTTAATTATGAGGCAGTCTTTATCAAACTTCAATGTAATTTGTATTGTCAGTAAAAATAAGGCATGTATTCAATGATTCCTAATTTAGTCTTAATGAAGAGTTTAGAAATTCTTATTACCATTTCTAATGACACAAATAATATTGTTAAGCAGATTATCAAGTAAATGTTAGCAATAAACTATATCTACATTTCGAATGCACCAATCTTTAGAAGTTCACTTATATCTGAATGTCAAAAGAAATAACTATGTTTACCCTTTATATATATAATTGGAGGTTGATAAAGTTGACTAAATTTGAAAAATACATAAAAGTAGATGCTGTGTTAGGCACACTGTATTATGACCTTATATTCTCAAATATAATTTGTCATTTCATTAAAATTCTTAAACCTATTTCAAATAATAATTATACTATTAATTACAGCTTTGATGGTTTGATTCTTTTTTCAACTTTTTTTGCTAAGATCAAGGTTTGCTCTGGTCACTGATCAGGGCTGCAATAGCCCCAGTGACTAGGATTTTCCTTAATCAGAATTTCCAATTTGGCAGGCCTGATTATCTGGTAAATGGACCATTTGAATGGCCCTTGTCTTTGAGTTGGGGACCTTAGTATACTTCCATAGCTATGACAACACACAGCTTCAGTCCGTGCATCTTCTCCGAAAGAAGTTACATACACATATCCCCAAAACACACTTTTTCAAACACATTCCATCACCAAAAAAAGAGAGATTAACTTAAGCTTATAAAATCTTTAAGAATATAGTTTTGACATCTTTATCCACTAAAGCTCCTCTAGAATTCATTATTGATACTTGCATTAATAAACTAACTACAATGCAGTTCTGATTGCCTGCTTTACCTGAAAAAGTATTGCGGCAGCTGTTGTATACAATCACTGGTTCTTATTTCAATTTTCAAATGAGTTGCATTTGCAGGTTTATGATCTGGCAGCAATGGGATCTTCCTCTGGTTCCATGCAAGTGAATATTTTTCTTTGTTTAATTGAAGACAGATTTTCTTCATATAATAACTTTCCAGTATTTTACATTTTTGTGTGTGATACATTTCTTTTTTTCTTTTGATGTTAGGACTCCAAGCTTTTCATTTGACTGGTTGAACCAACATGCATTTTAAGAATTCAGAATAAAAACATAGGCTGATGGCCAACTATCATTTGAGGATACTCTAAGTATCCAGAATGAGAGCAGTCATGTATGTTACCATACATCATAAGCTTCTTTCCTTTCCAATACTTTAAATAAAAAATATGCGAATTAAGAAATTACTCATAGCTAATGTTTATCAATACAATTAGAAAAATAACCAAGTGTGTACTGTGCCAAATAAAATCTTTGGTGTCCAATCAGTGAAACTTATTGTACCAAAAAAGAAAGCTTTTGTTTCTTGTTACATTTTAAAATTATTCAGTGTTCATTTAATGAAACAAATTTCTATGATAACACTGTGCAACACTCAAAAAAGTACGAGTCATCTGTGGCCATCTTTATATGCAAAATTACATGGGAAATCCATTTCTGGCCTTCTTTTTGTTAAATTAGGTATGGTTTTTACAGAATTGTCACTGTATACCCTTTTTGTTATTATCATTAAATAAAATATTTTATTTTATTTAATATTAATTTATTTGCTTATTTTAATGTGTGCTCACATTTAATTTAGTTGATCACTTAATACTTTATACCTCAAAGCTTGTTTAATTTTATTTTGTTTGTTTCAGATCTTATTTGTTTTCAACCATGAGTGCAAGACAGTGCAAAAATGATCCAAACAGATTTTGTTACATATGTGGGGAATTGACTTTTGCTAAAGAAAAGCGCAGTATTACACACCATATCAAGAAAATGTACAAGGCGTACTTTGATTGTTACTTAGGAGACCAGGATAAGTCATGGGCTCCTCATGTGTGTTGCCTTACATGTGTGAAGACACTGAGTGCCTGGTATGCAGGAAAAAATGTTCACATGAAGTTTGGTGTGCCAATGATTTGGCGTGAGCAGAAAGATCACTCTAATGATTGCTATTTCTGTCAGCATGATTTTACAGGCTGTACTACAGCAAATAAAAAGAAACACATCGTTTACCCAAATTTGCGATCAGCAGTGTGCCCAGTAGAACCCTCAGAAAATTTGCCTGTGCCCCAACCTCCAGATCAAGAAATGCAGACTTCCAGCAGTGCTGATGAACATTCCAGTGGTGAATATATGGAGCCCAGTGATCCAGAAAGCGAAAATAAACCAATACCATTTTCTCAAGAGGCTCTAAATGACTTGTGCAGGGATCTCTATTTAACCAAAGACAAAAGTGAGTTTCTGGCATCAAGGCTTCAAGAACGCAATCTTCTTGAGAAAGGAGTGAAAATAACACTGTACAGAAAACGTAGAGAGGATCTACTTGCATTATTCACCATGAAGGGTGACTTATGCTTTTGTAATGACATCACTGAACTTTTTGAGCAACTGGAAATTCCATACGATATAACCAACTGGCGACTTTTCATAGATGCATCCAAGAACAGCATCAAAGCTGTTCTGCTACACAATGGTAACACTCTGCCTTCTGTTCCCATAGCTTATAGCACAATCATGAAAGAATCATATGAAAATCTGAAAGCAATTCTAACAAGCATACAGTATGATGACCATAACTGGCATATTTGTGCAGATTTTAAGGTTGTGGCCATGCTTACTGGCCTACAGCTTGGCTATACTAAATTTTGCTGCTTCCTGTGCTTATGGAATTCCAGAGCAAGAGCGGAACATTATGTACGCAAGGATTGGCCGATCCGAGATGAAATTGAGCAAGGAAAACACAACATTATGCACAACCACTTGTAAAAAGTGATAGAATTATTTTACCACCTTTGCATATTAAACTTGGTTTGTTCAAGCAATTTGTGAAAGCCTTGGACAAGGAATCCTCCGCATTTGCATACCTTGCAGAAAAGTTCCCTTCCCTGAGTCAAGCTAAAATTAAGGAAGGTGTCTTCATAGGTCCCCAAATTCGAAAAATTGTACTTGATGAAACCTTCATCACACATCTCATGAGAAAAGAGAAGCTTGCCTTTGAATCATTCAAGGAAGTTTGCGATAACTTCCTGGGCAAACATCATTCAAAAGACTATGTGCAAGTTGTGAATGATCTGCTGAGTCATTACCATGACATGGGATATAACATGTCTCTAAAAGTTCATGTGCTCCACTCTCATTTGGATTTTTTTTGCGGAAAATCTTGGTGATGTGAGTGATGAACATGGCGAGAGATTTCATCAGGATATATCAGTGATGGAGCGACGATTCAAAGGAAAATGGAACCCTGGCATGTTGGCAGACTACTGCTGGGGTATAAAAACAGAAGATCACACTCCACACAAAAGGGTTAGAAGGACAAAGGTTGTTTAAACTGACATGTGTGTATTTTTAATTCATAACCAATAAATGTTTTGTTATACCAACTAAATTTTTGTTTTGTTTTTTGTAATATTCAGTATTTACAATGTTGTGTTACGCAATATTATACAGTATATTATAAAACATATGGTTCATGGCACAGGAAAACGGTGCCTAATCTGGATAAATAAAGGTCAGATTCAGAATCAGGATAATTTTTTGACCCAGAAACAAGTCTTACTTAACTTGTATTTTTTTTGAACCTGTAATTTGTTGTACAGTGTAATCTATTCCTTTATGTATTACTGATAGTCTGCTATAAAGACAGAGTTCCTGCTGCTCCAGACAAATCATGTGCTGTAGTTTAATGTACATTTGGAAGACCATCAAATGCACTTATGACAGATTTTTCTGTAATTTTTCTTGATGTGAGGACTGAATCTTACTTAACAATATGGCATCAAATGGTCATAGAGTTTGAGTATATGACAACAGGTATGAAGTTTAAAATCACTGAATATTTCTCTATTAGACATATAGAACCAGTGTTGAATGATCAGACATCTTGTTCCTCTAGTAATTGTCTGTTTTTTTTCCATAATATCACTTAAATGGAAACTTAACTTTTTCATTTATGTATATCATGTACTACATAAGCTGGTTGTGGTTCTTTATCTTGAAACATTTTGCATGTTTCTTTCATCTGTAAATTTCATGTGTAATTAGATGTGCACTCTGATTCTGCCATCTTGTTTTTTATAAAAGTTTGTATGTACATACAAATTTTTCTGCTTTAAATTACACACACACACACACACACATTGGCAACAAAATTATAAGCAGATTTTTGAATAGTTAAATAATTTGATATGACAATAGGATTATGGGCGTATTAATATTTATCACTTATGTAGCTAATATATAATTAATTATTATTTTCTCAGAATGGGTAGAAAGTCTAGTCTTTCTCCAACTACTCATTCAAGAATTGTTGAGCTTCGAGAGCTGAAATTTCTTTATTCCTGAATCTCCATGAAAATAAGAAGAAGCGAAAAAGCCTGCAGACAAGCCTTCCTTGGATCTCTACCAAGCCACTGGACAATATAGCGATCGTCCACATTCTGGCCACCTAGAAAAACTACCGAAAGATTGGACCGGTGCATCCATAGGCTATCTGAAGTCGATCATATGAAGACAGCTGAGGACATCCATAGAAGAATTCAGCAGTAGAAAAATGGGGGGGATCATTAGTGTGCAGACTGTCAGAAACCGACTGCATGAATTTGGACTTAAAGGGGGGGGTACCAGGAAGCTGTTCGTTTCCCAAAAGAGCCACTTGCACTGTCTCAAGTTTGCACAGGAGCACATTGACTGGACCCCAGATATGTGGTACAAAGTTGTCTAGATACACAAATGCAAGTTCAATTTGTTTGGTTCCAACTGTGTGCAACATGTCTGACACAGGATTGGAGAAGAGTTCAATCAGAAATGTACTCTTCCAAATGTTCAAGAGGGTGGTGGAAGCATTGATTTGGGACTGTTTCTCAAAGCAAGGGATCAGTCCAATTTGAAAAATTGAGAAAAATTAGACAGCAACATTTTGCACATCTTGAGAAATGTCCTTGAACCATATATTGATGAGAATTTTCCCTACACTCAGATCTTCCAGCAGGACATTGTACCTACTCATGCTGCAAATATCATTAAGCATTGGTTCCAAACCACGAAAACTGCTCTTCTCTAATGGCCTTCTCAGTCTCTGTATTTAAATCCAATAGAGAATGTGGGGCATACATTAGATAGAAAGATTAGAGTTTCAAAGCTGGCAAAATTGAGCAAGTTGTATGAAAATATCAAAGAATTATTGATAAAATTATGGCCAACTATTACAACAAGCTTATCAATTCAGTGCCCACTCGCTTCCGAGCTGTGATCAGTAATTTTGGGTATCCTACCAAATACTAGAATGTATTTAATGATTTGGTTGTCAAGAAAGTGCCTTATTTTTGCAAATATATATTGTCTAGATTGAATCATGGAATTTACTTATAATTTTTGCTGCTATAAAATTATTTTGATGAGAATCAAAAATTTTCATACATATTTATGGTGAGGCTTAAAAAAGCATCTGATATATAAATGTGCTGTTATCAGTCATTTCGACAAAAGTTATGAACAACTGAAAATTTTTCTCCAAATACACTTATAATTTTTTACACCACTGCATATATAATTCTAGATTCCATAATTAAAATTTTTACAATTATAATGTGGTGATCCTGTGTGATTAAAGTGTTAATATACATCATTACATGCACTAATACTTGATAATGTATGAATATAGAATATTTTGTTATTTAGTTCATATTGTAGATGCCAAGCCCAGATGAGATAAATAAACCTAGAAGGAAAACCATGAAATTTCTTCACCTAAAAATAACCTGTATCTTAAATTTTATCCCAAGCTTGCAGTTTCCATAAAACAGAGGAAATAAAAAACTGATTGAAGACCTAAAATTCTTTTTGCATGTAAAGAAATAACCAAAGGTTGGGTGATTTTACTAAGTGTGTGATATTCCAGTTAAGGTGCTCTATACCTAATGTAAACACAGTTAGAATGTTACCAATTTCACTAAAGAAATCAGAAATGGCTTTGCAGGTTCTTAGTAGAGAAGGAACACTTGAAGCTAATGAGGAACAGTTTGATACAGAAGACCAAAACAGAAAAAAAGCAAGTCTTCATTTATATCAAACCCATCAGGAACCAAAAAAAGCAGCTACCAGTGCACTGCACTAGCTCAATGCCCATCAGTAGCTCACAAACAACTTGTAAGAATTGTAATTTGACTACTGCTGAAACTAGAAGCCTACACAACCAGATAAAGTAACAGAAAGGTGATTGATTTCAAGCTAATGTGAATTAACCCTCTGAGTCAAAGCTGCTTGATAAGACTCTACTTAGGTGCTTCATTAGAACAGAACAGAATTCATGTGTACTTTCTGCAAGTACTGGAAAGGTTGTCTCACTTTTATAAATGTGAATTCATTAGAGTCAAAATATAGAAAGTTGTGGATCAGTATGGTGCTTGCTTATGGATTGTGTCTACATTTTTCTCTTTTGTGCCATAATAATGGTATGAAAAAACACGATAATTTTCAATCATCTGTAGCCAAAAAAGACTAACCTGACAGATGCTTCTACAGCCATCAGTACATGTCTCAAATAAAAAATGCCATTTGGTATTGTGCAAAAAAAAAAAGAAAGGCATTTTTTTCTGAATTTTTTGCTCTCTTAGCAGCAGGTATAACACATTATTATTATTATTATTATTATTATTATTATTATTATTATTATTATGACTTTAATTGCATTAGTCTACAATTTAAGGCTATTTTTCAAAACTAGATGAAAATAACCATAAACCCACTACATAGGATGGATACAGTTGTACGCTCCACAATGACAGACCAATCCTTTATATTACTTCCTCTCTCACACTTTTGTCAAACATTTTCAAAGTGAATATACAAAGTACAGACATCATTTTGACAAGCATGAATAATAACATCAGACAAAGAATTAAGTGAACAAATTAAATAATTAGCAATCAGGCAGTGCTAGCAGAGTACATTTAGTGTCCACCATAACTGAAATGGTTTCACAAAAGACTTTCAAAGGTTGCCAGTCATGATAGACTACTCTGCAGATTTTTAAAAAATCCTCTGCCTTCCATTACAGTACTATTACACGAATAAAACACCAGCGCTATGATAGGCAGCCAGTTCCGTGTATTGGATAACAAAGACAAAACACAGAAATCTAAAGGTTAAAAGTAAAAGAAACTTTGGAGGGGTAGGGTTGGATGTAGGGAAGAACAAGAAAAAGCAGGAGCTTGTAGCAGAACTGCATAGAACATCTGTCATAAAGGTTTCGCAAACTGGTCTTTACACTGAGAAATATGGAAGCCATGGTGTGTACAACGAACTGCTAAAGAAAAATCCAAAAAGTATTGTTAATAAAATGTCAGAGCAACTAGAGGAAAATGATAAGTAAACTGCACATTGTGTGTTAACAAAACAATCCTACAATAAAATGAATACTTGTTTTTGTCAAGAGCTGGCACAGCAGCAACAGCTGTAGGAGATCTATAACCAGGAGCATGACAATTATTGGTCTAGCAGTAAAAGTACATCAACCATAAGCTGAGCATCTCAGCAAACATGCCACTCTATTTTTATGGTCCCTAATAGAACTTTTCATTTTAAAATGTGGGAGGAAACCATGCAGCTAGCTTGGGAAAAACAACATTAAAAATTATGCTAGGGAGGTCCTTTGTATGACATTACAAATAACAAGTTGCACTTTACCAAGAAAGGATCACATATGGGTCTGTACCTAAATTTGGTACTTATTCAGAAAATGTTAGTTTAATTGTTAATCTGTAATCCACAAGCTTTGAAAATAGTTAGTAGACAAGGAATTATATAAGTCAGGTTGTAAATACATAATGGCTGGTGGGGCCTCAGTGAATATGTATGGACACCAACTGTGTATCTTGGATTGAGCAGAACACTTCTGATTATTAGTAGAAAAGAAACTTAAAAAAAAAATGGCATCACTGACTGAACCACACAAAGAACACGTTTGGTGAATAGATAAGAGGAATAAAACCACCTGCTACAAAAGAAATGCAGAAGTCATTAGCACCAACTTAATAATTTAATTAGCCCTGATTACCTGTAAATTTAAGAAAGAAGTGCAAAACATCGGAAGTCTTATTTTTATTTAAATAAGATTTAAGTCTGGTCACTGATCTGCCTGAGAGAGAACTGTCATCTTTAACCTGTAAGAGTGAACCAGCTCTATTAAATTGTTTTTCTTGTTTTGAAAGTCATTGATGGATACAGTCATTCCATAGCACATTAATAAAAATCTGTTTTGCTCTAATTCCAAATTTAAAAATGTTTTTCATATCAGGAATATAAAAATTGATTTTTTTGTTAATCATTGTAAAATTAAAATCTGACGTTCAGCTATATATTATAGCATTTTTCTTTTTGTCTCATTTAATTATATATATATGTGCGTGTGTGTGCTTTGCATAAATAAATATATATATTGATGCTCATGAGAAGGAAGTTAGTTTTCATAGCTAATTTGACATTAATCAAAACCGAAGCTGACACCGTGGTATTTATCAAACTTATGATCCATCCATTGTATGGAACTGTTTTATTCAGTTCATTTGCCACCCCCTTAAAAACTCAGAATTTTTAATAAAAAGTAAGTATAAGGATTCAACAGTAAAATAAGTTATCTTTCATTTACTTCTAATGGTGGCTGACTGGAAACCAGAGGAAGTAACTGAGAAGCAAAAGTCATAACAACAAACTACTTAGCGTGCCTTGACACAAATAATCTTTGTTCCAACAACGGAAGGTAACAAATTGGACAGCAGAGCTCTAGCATTTGAAAAAGAACACTTAGAAAGCCAGAGAAATTATGTGAGTGAGAAGCCCCAAAAATGTCTGTTAAAGACAATAACCATTTTGCCTAAATTTATCTGCAAGATGAAAAGGAGCCATGTCTTTGTTTACTATATCTGATCTGACTCAGCTTTAAGATATCTCAAGAGCATTTCTGTAACTCTCAAGTTGACTCTTTTTTGGCTTTTTGTTATAAATGAAATACAAATCAGTGCACATTTTTATATAGTCTTGGCAATATCAGATAACTCTGAATGCATTCTTATGATAATCTGGTTAGTATAGTAGTCACAAGGAAGCCTTCATTATTTTTACAGGGAATTGTTTCTCCACTATGAAAACTTGTGTATTGTAATCATCGTCATCATCATCATTAGAAGTCTGCCTATAGGAAGGTCACAAAGGCTTAGAGCCATATTAAAAAAAAAAAATGAACAGTTGAGGTAGTTTCCTGGTGCCTTCCTCAGTGAAATCAGGTTTACAATGAAGGCAATAGTAGACTTCTCCATTTTTTAGATGTGGGAGGAAACCAGAAAGCCAAGAAATCCATATGGCCAACTGGTGAAGAAACTATGTCAGGAAAATATGCCAAACCAAGTCAGTCCTGACTAGGATTTCAAATTGTTCCCTGAACCTGGAAGACTACCACTGGACCACTATGCCACCAGCATATTACAACGCAAGTAGATAATATGAATGGATACAACCTGGAATTTTTAACAAAAGTTAATGTGGCCAAAATTATACATAGGAAAACCTAAAGTTTGTATAGCACTCACCAAGACATGTAAAGATATACCAAGTGACCCTGAACAAAAATGGAGGAGCAATAAATTGTCTTAAAAAAGAAACCAACCAAATAAACAAAATACGAATGCAACCAGCTAATAGTTATTCATTGTTCACTGACATATATTTACAGACTTCAAAATCTACCATACAGGTAAATGATCAATGAAAAATAAAGCATGTCTCCCTCAAACCAGAACCCATCACAGTCAAGAAATTTTGGAAGGAAATTATATTATCTGTCTTCACAGAAGACTGGAAAGAGAAACAAAAGAAAAAAGTAACAACTGAATTTTTTTTCTTTTTCCAGGCCAAAATTGCTGTTTTCCTTCACTTCTTTCTTTCCACCTGTTGGTATTCAAGGAGAAAAAAAGTTAATCGTTTGGAGACAAACACTTTAGAAATAGTAAACAAAATGACTGCTACCACAGATTTACCAGGATGTTGCTTTACTGAAAGGCTATTACTGATTGGTCTGCACTATTTATAAGGAACCACTCAGCAAAGCTCTTTTATGGAGCCTTCAGATCAGCCATGTCACCTTTTTTATTTACTTGCTTTAGGCCAATAGATCATCAGCCTTATTGTCTCCAGGGGGTTAATGACACTTGGTAAGACCAGCCACCTCTGTTTCTCTATCCATCACACTGTATTATAAAATTTACAATTTTTGTATTACCATCTTTTTGTTTTTCATATCCTAAAATTAGGTTAATTATTTTATTAACAATAATAAATGACCTTTACATATAAACCTAAAAATATATATATAAAACAGAAAGACAACAATTTATCAATTCACCAGTTTTTTTTGTTTTACAAGTTTAAAATGTGGTAATTAAGAAAAGAGAGTTTGTATACATAGAAATAACTCAACGACTAAGAGCTAATGGGCCAGAAAAGTCCTAGCAAAAGTGAAATTCAATAGAAAATCCAAACAAAAACAGCCTGCAAACCGGAAAGTAAAATAACAATATTGTGATTATTCAAAAACTTAATGTACCTAAATTACAGCACAAATGTCATTATCCATAAAAAAAGTAAACTATTTTTTGGAGAAGAATAAAAGCCTTCAGCTCTTCTCTGCTTCTCTTGATTTTTAAAACTTTTTTATGGAGTCACCAAATATAACTAAATTCTTCTTTTACTTAGATGAGTTGTTTCTGATTTGACAAAAACATGATAAACTTTGCTATTGTGTTAGCATCCTCCCCTAATAACAAAACCAGTGCATCATCAAGAAAATGTACATTTAAAATAAACTGTGATCATTATAAATAAATTGTATATTTAAGACCAATAATCACCCTCAGCATATGGAAAGCTGTGTTTTGAAGTAAATAAAGAGTACTTAGTTTATTAACGTGTAGAAATGGAAATCTGTCAATAAAGCAGCATTATCTAAAGCCTTACTTATCTTTTTCTCACCTAAATCAGATATTGAAAAGCCATTGTGTTTCATATTTACACACAAATTATAGAATTGAAAACTCACTAGTCTAATTGAATACAATCTGGATATTGAATACCTCCATTGGAAAGCAGAGAATCTAGAAATAATTGTTTCCAATCTACTACATACAACTATTTTTTTTTAAATAGGGATCAAAATATTTTCTATAAAATATTAAAGCAATGTCAATAAGGTTCTTAATTTGTTCTCTCTCTTTTATAATGTAAAACATTATATTTCAGTAGATTAACTGTTAAATACATATCAATGGCTACCTAAAAATTATTGTTGATAATATATATATATATTTTTTTTTTCAATTCAAGAAACCTGCAGCAATTAGAGAACATGACATCAGTGTTTAATTTACTCAGCAGCGAAATATTTCCTCCTTGTATTTCATTCATTTAAATTAGTGTTAAATAAACACATGATATTTAATTTTCCCCTGCTTTGTTATATAGATTTCCATTTATAGTAAATCTCTTTCTTGTCATCATATAACAAAAAACTGTCTTTACTTTATCTTCAATGACTGACATAAAGAATCAAAGACCATCTTCATTGCATTACACTTCTTGTTTGTCACTTCATGCCACATACATATTGGGCAATCATCTTCTTCTTTACGTAAGTCATTACAAAGTAAAGATTACATTTTCCAGAGAGCACCCATACACTGGAAGATTAATGCACAAGCCATAGCCGATGAGGGTTTTGAAGAATTACTAAAATAGCAGTATGACGGAGGAAAAGCAATACGGTTCAATATTTTTATTTAACATATCAATGACAAAATATAATTTCCAGCTGTTTGTAACTACAGTCGACCCCCGCATAATCGCGGTTTGGCATTCGTGGCCCCGGTTATTCGCTGAATTTTCCTTTGAACCTAACTAATAATTGTTCGTGGAAGCCCCCGCATATTCACGGAATTGCAAATATCTTCTGTGATTTTTTTATGGCTTTTTTGTGGCAATATCTATTTTTTCATGCTTTATAATGCTAAATTATTAATAACGATATAATTTACTAATTTTGTAATATAAATACTAACGTAAATTCAGCAAAATATCAATATAAAATAAATGCTATTGGCTGGAGGTTTGAAAGTAGCCAATCCGAGAGCATTATTCATTTCTCTTTGCTGCTGATTGGCTGCTGCCCACGAGGCGCTGTCTCAGGCAGATGCAACCCAGCATCATCCCAGTTTACTGCATGTAGCTATCTCGAGTGTCTCTCTGAGTGTTGTATTTTTTATTAAATTATTATTATATATTTACTTATATTTTTTTATTATATGTTACGTTATATTTTGACGTTCATGGGCATTTATAGGCATTTTTATGGACCATGTCCAATATTCGCAGTTTTTCATTCTTCGCAGGTGCTCTAGGAACGTAACCCCTGCAAATACCGGGGACAACTGTATATTTAAAAATTTTACTATTATGGTTTCTTACTTCTTGAAAGAGCAAATATTTAAATATATATAATTAATTTAAAATTCCAGACATAAACTGCTGGCCATTAATGACATTGCTCAACTTTTTGCAGTTTATGCCAATGATATATGGAACAGAACTCTCCTGATGAACTCTAAGGATGAGCCGGATAAATCTCCAGCCAAGGTAAAGTGGTCTTCAGTCAACATTTCCTAATGTGCATATGCTCTCAGAATTTTCTGGCCATATCAGTTACAAATTGTAAAAGAGAATAATATACATTTTCAATGATGAAAATATTATAAATATGGACGGAGATCATTTAAAGAGTAAAACGTACATTCTCTCAAAATTGTATGCTTGCATATGTTCACATTTGTTTATATAAAGTGATATATTATTAAAATGTAATGGGTATATAGAAATACAGGCATTCACAGTAAATGAAGTGTAGCATATATTTAATATTTTATGAATGACAGACCACTGAGATGTATTGTGAATTGCTTTACTTTAATTATAAAAATCACTGTAAAGGTATTTTCAGACTCATATGAAAGTCTATTAGAATGGCCTGTGTGCTTTTCGTATATTTTACTGCAATGTGCAATTAAAATAGTTTTGTTATTTTTTTTTACTGGTATTAAATAGAAATGACAATCAGAGTTATCTTTCCTTTCTGCTCAGAGCCCTCCATAAATCTCATTCTGCCTCTAGTACCAACATATTTAAGGTATGTTAAGCAGTAATTTCCCAAAACAATGACACCAAAAATGTTTCCCAAATTTCCACTAGTTTTTTTTTTTATTTAAAGAAAGTGGGTTCTTTGTTGCAAAACAATGTACAATTAATGATAGAAATGGCAGTTTTATTTGAGAATCTTGGAAATGTTAAATGGCAAGTTTCCCTGATGGTCTATGGCATGCTTGCATCTAGGTGATATATCACATTCTTGGCTCCTGTACCTGATGGGTGTGGGCCATGTCATATAAAACTGGTAGTGTAGGATAGCAGGCACTATGACCAATTTGGGTCAGCCACCAGCGGTAGAGTTAGCCTATGTAGTCAACAAAGCTAACATGCTACAACTGTGTGCGCTAAGAGGAAGAAAACTTTAGTCAACAACCTAGTAACTGTGTTGTTCAGAAATCATTGTGGCAGTGAACTTAGTTCTCCTCATGTACACCTACACTGCCCCTTTTGTTTTAAACATACCTAAAAATAAGAGAAAACATCCACCCTGAATCCCATTTTCCAATGGGGAGGTTCCCCAATCTCCAAATTACTCAAAAACTGAAGAAAACAATAGAACAGATTCAAATATAGCTACATTGGCATAACCATAAATAATAATCCAATACAACTTAATGGTTTGATGAATATAATTACCCATCAATCAAATTTATCTTTATCTTATAATGCAACCCTGTTTATATTCAATATAGCATCATTTAATTGCAGCAAAGAGACAAATGTGACTGATGTCTTTATGCACACCTTTATGAATGGCCATGGTTTACATGGTCATTGTATGCCTTTTCTTACCACTGTTCTAGTTTATACTTTCATTCTACATATGGACAGCCTATATACATTATACATAGTAGCATTCTTTGACAGAACCTAACTAGAGCAAAAATACTGTTTTCCATTCTTTACCCCATCATATTTCATTCATTAAAAAAAAAAAATTTATTGCTATGTTATTTATAGTTCTGGGGAAACTGTTCACAAACAATAATTTAAGCATGTTTAAACCTAAAATCCATGAACATAGCTCATTCTAAGAAGAGACTGATTTGCAGACAAGTTAAAAAATTCTCAAAATCAGCAAACAAAAAAGAGAGGACAAGAAGGGCATACTATTCATTTAATCCCCAAAATTTTTGCTTCACAATTACAAGAATTATCACAAAGAGCAACCTATGCATAATTTCAACATAGTTTTTAATGCTATTCCCTTTCATAATTTACATTAGCGGCCATTTTAAAATTTTTGAATTCCAGCCTATAAAAATAAGCATGTTTTGTTTTGTGCATGTGCGTGTGTGTGAATGTGCTTAGTGTGTAAACTTAAGAGCCTGTATTGTTTCAAAAAGTGGTAATGCATAAATAGCCAAAGCTATGTATATACATAATACAACTTCATCCACCAGATTAGCTGGCATCTTTAACTCTTGTTAAGTTAGGACAACTAATAAACCAATACGAGACACCAAAGAAAGGCAGGGCCATAACCTTAACCACTACTCCTAAGCACATTTATCCTGGTAAATATCCATAAGGAATTACAAACATAGTCAAGTGATCCACATCATCTCAGAGTCAGTCCAAGCAAGTTCTAATGCTGGCAGAACAGAGGCAGAAAGTACACATAACTTGCACGTGTCACATCTGCTGATAAATATTTAATTCTCAACCTATGTACATATCATCAAAAAATTGGGCACACTTCTTTGTAGCAATAATTAAAGAAATCCAAGCATGAAACTCCATCCGGCAATAATTGAGAAAATATTCTCATGATCAAATGCTACAAAAGTCAATAACTATACTAAAAACAGGCATTGTTGTTATAGTACTGTTGTCAAAACAATTACCAAAACATGATCATTCAGCTGATTTAAAATTGTAGTATCTGATATCAATTATAAATCTTTATGAAAACACGGCTAAGAAATGAACAAACTAAAACAATGTTACAATGCTCATTTTTTCTTATTCCATTAATGAAAACTTTATCCATAGAGCATACAATTTGTTAGATAGGTGTTAATATATATACATTTCAAAAAATTTTTTTTCTTCCTTTGTTTCCTTATTTTCTTTATGCAATACAATCCTTAATGACTGGAATTCTATAACACAATGGTAGATGCAGCTCGAAAGCAAAACTGGAAAGGAAAAATACTCTTATTAACTAAAATTAATGATGAATGCTATAAGCCATTTGTTTGGCCAGTAGATCAATAAGATAAAGCCGTTCACATGGAAGTAATGCATATAACAGTTTCTTTTGATCAATCCTGGTAGCTGAAACACAATTCAAAATGATTCCCTCTTAGTCAAAAGAAAGTCCCTAGTTACTTGTCTACCATGATAAATGATAATTTGTCATCAGATTGATTGAGTACACAGTCCTGTGTTTCTCAGGAAATCTTGTTTCTCCGATGCATAAATGCTAAACTATCTTGCTTTGCTAGACATCAAAGGCATGTTTATTAAAAAAGATTTGTCTGAAAAAAGTACACATAGCTTTTAATCTGCAATTTTTTAAACAAAATAATCCAAAGGAAGCAACTAGTTACTAAAAACTTCATTTCTTATATGAATACTTAAAAAAGAGTGGTCAAAATATCAGGTTGTTTGAGATATATATATATTATTAAAATGTAATGGGTATATAGAAATACAGCCATTCACAGTAAATAAACCTAAACATATTTGTTTTTCTATTTCTTGGGATAATGAGGGAGTAAAATAACAATAAAATGTGAAATAGTAAAATGCAAATCATATTTTATAAACCAATCAAAGTTGCACAATTCTAAACTGTTGTTAGAATGAATAACCATTATCAGCAACTAAATCAAATATGGAACTTAAGAATTTATTTAAGCAAAGTATAAACAATAAAACAAGTTACAAGCTTTTGAAGAAGCCATTCTTTTTTAAATTTATTCTAACAATATTAGCCAGCAGCATTCTAAGGAAATCAGTGGAATCCTTATTAGTGACATTTTTAACAGATAGCATAGAAAATTAGTATCAAAAAAAGAATAAGGAAGTTTCCTTGAAGCATAATGTGGAGCAAAGTTTCAGATTTGTCTACTTAAGCCATATTTTCAAACAAAGCTAATAATTGAAATTATTCTGATGTCTGCAGAATCTATTCAATAGGGAGAAATGTTCATGTTATTAGAAAACCAAAGACATTCTCCAACAAGCTGTTTCATGCCAACATTAATGTATGATATATTTTAAATAAATAATTACATGAGTATGATATAACAAGTGATGTAAAAGTGAATGTGGAACTTGGGAAAGGTTTTCAAACTAATTCTTGGGAAACTGATAGAGTTTTTGCTAAATTTTTCTAAAAGAAATTGTACAGAATTTTGATATTGGAACCAACAAAAAAATATTATGCAGATAAAAATATATGTATAAAAATATACTCACACATCATCATTACAGAAACTACATGAAAATAAAATGAATATGTTGTTCAGTGCATTAGTAGACCATCACACATTGTTTTCATGCTCCCAATTCCAAATATCCTATAGCATTTTCTAGAATTCAACAAAAGTGTTTTATTGTTGTTTCACTTTCTCAGTAGCCATATAACCCCATAAAGCATCAACAATGTTCATAGCATAGTTTTCACCACACATTGGTTGTATGGTTAAGGGCATTGTGATATTGGTAAATGACTCCCTGCCTGTATCTGTCAGCAGTCACTATACTTTCAATTTTATGTAAATCTCCAACACACTTGGCTAATATGCAGCCTCACACTTGTTTTAATTTACCTCCGTTCTTTACTTTTGCTTTTGTACACTGACTTGTTATACCTTTCCCAGTCTGCCTTCAAACAAACTGTTGTTGATTATTAATAAACAGTTAAATCTTTAGCTAATTTGTAAAGAGCATCTTCTTTCAGGTTTAGTCATCCCACTGTTTCATTTTTGTTGCCTATTTCAACCTTGTTGTTTGGTTGTGTTTCTTCAGCAAAGTTTTTTTGAGCACCTACACATTAACTGAGACCGTTTCCTGTTAAAGTGCATCATACTTCTCTTAAAGAAACATTAATACCCATACCTGCAGCTGGGTCAATCTCCAAAATCTCTACTGACTCATTGTCTATCAGGTAGAGTAAATGCCTTGAGGTACTTAATGTTACTTTTGGAGAGTTAGGGCTTTCTTCCTCAATTATCAATAGTGACCATTTTGTATCCTCCTCACAGTCTCACATATAGCTTTTTCTTCACTAGGTAAGACATTGAATTCTGTAAACTTGTCATATGATACTTCCTTTCCAAGAGCCATAGTATTCACCACACAGCAATCATAACAATACCTACATTTTTATAGTCCTTCTGCAGGCGTGGCACCTTCTAACTGCTTGCATAACAATCAAACACCATGTATGATATCAACACATAACTGTATTATAAAAAATTTCATTCTTATACATGAAATGTGTTTCTGTAATGCATTATCAGCATTTTATACCAAGTTTTTCCTCTCTTTCAATAATTATTGAAAAATGTTCAGTTAACATTTGTTTAAAAAAACACATTAATAAAGATGTATTTTTAGTTTGCACTAACAATTGTTGTTTTTTATTTAATCATTCAGCTATGGAAAAAGACCTGAGCTTATACTTTGGAACACTAATTTGTTTGAGTAAATACAGAAACTTGGGTCTAGGAGCATTCAAGTCAAACATGGCTGAAATATCATCACATAGTGGTAACTGGCTAGTAGACAATGACTACATTAAACTAGAGCCACTAACAATAGTCTTCTGCCAGATAATTTGGATACAGGACATTAATGTACATTCATGTACAAAGTAAGGTGTCCAGAATGGGAAAATAAAAATTAGATATCTTTCTGTTTAAAGTTGGAGGTCAGAGTAACAAGAAGTAACAAAACAAAGCTTTCACAGTAGAGTGGGTAAAATTATGCCAGTGGCTAGATACCAAAAGTACCCCAAAAACCATCAACAAAATAACCTATCTATATGCTATACTAACCCACCAACACATACACACACACATACCGTACATACTAATATGTATATTTCTACATAACTAAAAATTTGGCAATATTTTTTTACTGAAATTATCTTACTGAGAATAGAAAATAATATATATTAATTCTGAAGGCTTGAGAATTGTCAAATGTGTTTCAAGTTGAATTCAGTAAAATGAAAGGCATAATACCAATAATTAAATTGTAAACAACTTCCTCAGATACACAGGAGAACAAAGAATTACACAGATACAAACTTGTGATCATGAAACTCTGAGAACTGGGCACATTACAAATGGAGTTTGTAGAACTGCTGATAATGTGATCAATGTCTGATGGTTTCTGATCTAGATTGCTCGAAGCATTAGCTTTCTTTCCCTTGGCTGACTTGAGGTGTGATAAAACATCACAGTCGACTGCACTATTTTATTGTAAATTATGTGTACTTATACTACTACATACAATTACCACCTTGCCATGATTTAATATACTGCCACTGAGTAACCTATAATACCATAGGAGTAAAAAATAATTATGAAAAAAATCCCACTCTATTGCACACTGATAACATTTAAAAAATACAAGTGAACAAAATATAGGTTTACCAATTTCTTTATCTATAATAAGCAACATAGTAAAACCAGTAAGATGACAGGTTTGTTAGATTGTACCACCAAAGGTAAACCTGCAAAAGTTCTGATCGTGCTAATCTTAGAAAGTGAAAAGCAATGTGAGTATTTGGCTCAATGTCAATAGGTATCCTAATTGTACTATAATTCCAACAGCTCTAGATTCCCGGATAAAATCCTTAGATAAGATCCCTTTTGGAGTAAGCACTTCAGGTATGGAGTCCACATTATAGAAAGAGTACGGAAATCTTGAAAAAAGAATAAAAAATGGTTTGCTAGAACTTACAATAGTGCAAACAATCGCAGTTATAATGAAAATTTGAGTGACTAGTTTGGCCGATACATATTTTCACAGAGACATGAGTGAAGTTTTAAAATGTTTTCTTTAAGTATTCATGTTTGTTTTTATACTGGTAGCATATTACATAATATATATGTATAAACATTCATTGCATGTTAGAAAATATGCAAATATATTACAAAATACAACACAAGTGCACTTTTTGACATGCAGGTGATTTATATATAGTCAAAACTTCCTGCTCTGTGACTTTCTATATGTAGCTATTGTAAAAAATCTTGAAGTTCACATTATAGAAAAGATTTTTCACAATTGACAAAGATTTAAAAGTTTAAATCTTCACTTTCCTGAAAGACTTTAAATGTTGGTTTATACTGCCATGATTTTAAGCAAGATGAAACCAGAGTTTCCGGAATATTTTCAGGTATGAAAATAGCTAATCTGAGAAACACAAACAAATGAAGAACTAGAATGCATATTGGACAATTCTTTTTAATAACTGTGTCACAGACAATTTAAGTGCCTTTTCAGACAATGCAATAATAAAAGTTGATGATGGGTTGAAAAATAGAATTCCCCATATGGGATAAATGTTGCTTAGTTGTACACTCGGTTCATAATTGTATATTCAGCTGCTATAGTTAAACAATGGAAGTGAATATAACCAGTAGTATGGATTTAATGGCACCAAATCTGTCTGTATTTTCTAGTAAATTTTCTGAATATGATGGTATTCTAAGATTTTTTTCATTACCTGGCATCCATAACTTTGGTTTTCAAACAAATTCCTTCAAATTTAAATGTAGCCTGACCAGAGCAGGTCATATAAAATGTCAAAGAAAAATTTTATGATATTTATTACATTGGGTGAGTAGTCAAATTTTGAGATTTTTGAAAGTTTGAAAAAAGTTGTACAAATTCATTTAAAAATTAAAAACAAAAATTATATGCCAAATCATTATAACAATTCATCCAAACAATTGTTATCTTCAGATTAAAGAGAATTCATCTCATTCTATTAATCAGAACTGAGTAAAATTGACCCAGGGAAATTTTTTTGCATAATGAATGAGATTGAAAGGGTTTGGCAAATATGGAAGTAGAAAGTTCTGAACCCACATATCTTGGGTGCCACTCCTCCCCAGGTAAACCTCTCAAAGAATAACTGATCATTTTTGTAACAAAAAGTCTTATACTGTACATTAATTTTGAAACTTTACAGAATTTCATGAAGACAAGCGCACCACTGGTTTTCCTTCACATTAGTGTTAAAGATAAGAAAACTTACTATACAACTTTCTGACTATGCCGTTCTGCTTATCACAGGAACTTCAAAATAAACATTACAAAAGAATGATTTACTATTGCTTTTATGGTTGTGATCAATGTTGTTGTTGCATATATAAAAGCATAAAAACAAAATGAGTATATATTGTGCCTTTTTTCTGTTGAATAATCAAATAATCAAAATGTAATTAGTTTGTTTTAGCATGAGAGAAATTGTTTCCATAAATGTCTTTCTCTGTACACTGAGTTTTACTGAATACATCTTCTCAGATTGGCATTGGGCACTGAATGCATGTAAAAGCCAGCACACATTTATTAGATTGACTATTCAAGATTAAAATCTCCATAGTTTTAGCACTAAACTATTCGTTCAGTGATATGAAATTATAAACATGGTAAGCCTCTTGTTGAGATGATAACTAAGTTTTAACGATGAAATGCCTTTGTTCATTTCAAATTGAAGATGAAATTTATTATCTGGATGATAAATGTGCAAACACAAAAACTGCATGGCTACAGAAGGAAAATCAGTAGCTCAAATCCCTTAACAAAAATGTAGGACATAAATATATGCAATCAAAATAAAGGTGTGCAAACAAACATCTTGATACTATCAGGTTAGTACAGACTAAGTTAAATAGCTGAATAACTTTATAAATACCAGTTTCAAAAATATTTGCCCAGGTAAGAATATTTATTCTATGGCTACTTGGCCTCTTAACAAACATGCCCTAACAATTGCATCACACCACCCCCCAAAAGATCAAGGCATCCTCTAGTCTCTGAACAGGCTTGCTCTCTTGACCTACAGGTAGACCTGCATATCCAATTGAATGGCCTGACAGATTGTATTGCAGGCCTCCTAGCTGAGAGAGTAAACCATTCACACTGCCCTCAACTTTGAGTTGAAAACTATACAACTTTGCCATAGATATCATGCCCTAAATTGAAGTTTTATCAGCCCTCTTGCTCCAAAAGGAGTAAAACATCATACCCTCTAAACACATTTTCAATACTCATACACCACAATCACAGAGAACGTTCCATACAGTGAATTTTCATGTGTCCATCTGAATTATCCATAACACACAGACACATGAAATAGAATTAAATACTGTCTGAGAAGATGAGATTTATATAGATTTTGCATTTAATATTTTCATTATTCATACTTATCTTCACTCTATAGGCTTATTCTTTTGGTTCTTTTTTGGAAATTTAAAGGATCGGTTCAAGATTAAAATATACATTTAAAAATATGTACAATAAATAGGTTATTTTGTTTTTATATATACATTACATAAATATTTTAGTTTTACAAGCCAATAATATTTGATTCTTTGCACCTACTCTTTAAGATAAAGCTGTTTATTACATTGCCTGTAAATAGAATCTAGTTTTAAAGAATTGCTTTTACTTATTTAGTTTACACGCATTTGAAAATAACAAGTTAATAAAACAAATCAGCTTAAGTGTCACTGATTGAAAAGGAACTTTCTGACATGTTGCTGTTATAAGTGAAAAGATTTGTAAGAATTAGTTGCTGGCCACTAAATTAGAAGGGTGCACTTTGCTATTATATTGTCTAACACAGCAGTTGCATTTTGGTCCTTGGTTAATGTCAAAACAGTTGTCATGTTTGCTTTCATTGCCCTCCAGAGTAAGGAGGGGTGGCATGAAAGAAGAGATGAGGTGGTTCAATGGTAGCCTGCTGGAACGGTAGCTTTGAGGGCCAGAGTTTTAATCTCAAATGGGACCACCTTGGTTGTTGTGCCTCCCTGGCATGGTTTCTGCTCACCCTTCACCCATTAGACATTTCTCTCCTGAAGTTAGAAGGTGCTACCCACACAGACAACCACACGGCTCTCACTCGCTCTCCATCCCTGTAGCCATCGGTATATGGAAAAAAAAAAAATGCAAACAAAGAGCTGTGGGGCATTGCTAACATATGCATTATTTGCATTTTAATATTCATAATCCCATAAATACAAGCGGAATAAATAACTTTTAAAAAAAAAGCTTGATGTTGGTAAGATAAAAAAATCCAAATATTTAATATTTTTAGATTTGTTTTTCTTTTTTAATGTAGGTGTTTTTCATTGCCTGTCATTGTCTGCTACAGTATTGTTTACAAAAGAAAACAAAATGTATAAATTTAAAAAAAAAAACAACAAAATTTTGATGTTTTCTTGTGAACCATGAAATATTTGTATTTTTTGTTCAATTGAGTTGTTTTTTTTCTCTCTGTAACAGGAGCAGGCAAAAGAAAATTATTCTATTTACATCCCCATGCCTTTAAAACCAGATAAAACTAATATTGATTACTTCTGCCATTCTTAGTCCAAATGCCAAAGGTCATCACGTTCTAACTATAAATCTCCTTCATTAACAAAGAACCAAATCCTCAACTGCATTCTGAAACTTCCTTCATATCCTTATTTTGGTTTCTATGTAGCAACTTAAATCCCTGTCTTATATGTGCAAGAACACACAGTAGCCTTCATCATTTCTCTTTTATAACCATCAAAACATGAGACTAAACAGATAGTAGTATTTTACCAAAAAGATAACACTCCTGATCTAGGCAGAACCATTATATATATTAACACAAAATATTCTGCTTTTAAAAACACTAATGAATCATGATGTCATTATTTCAAAGATTAACATAAAAAGTTCTTGTTCCACATGTTGTTGTTTCTTCACTCATGATAACACCATTCAGTGTGCAACAGATAGAAAAGTGAGATTTAGTCCAACAATGGTAAACTAGAAGTCACTCAGAGAAAGTCATGATCCTTATTAATATCTTCTGATGACAACACTTTTGTGCAGCAAAGGTCCAAAGCTATGGTTGTAACTGTAGAACCAATGCTTGCTCAGTTCTGGAAAAGCCAATAGGATTCCCCCAGCATAACACACACACACACACACACCACAGAATGCCCTTTCAATATTTGGATTTGGGACCAAATAGTCTGTTGTCTTCAAAAAAGAAACTGATGAGACAGAACAAACTGGGTCATCTCAACTACATGAAAGCAAAAGAGAGCAAGAAAGTGACAGATAGACATGCATTCTACACTCGATGAATGAGTAACATTTTTTTTTAAAAACCCATTAAACTATCTTCTCAATTAGCATCAAGCCTAGGAAAAGAATTAATTATATAGTAAATACTACTACTTATGAAAAGCTAATAATGCCAAAAGCCCTGCCTACTTGAATTATTCTGTTCAGTGACAAAAATAAAGAAGACTATCAGGAAATAATATGAGTATTCGCATGTGCCATTCTCAATAAAGACTATTTATGCTCCTTGCAGCTCAGGACAACCCTGCTGAAAATAGAATATAAAAATGGAGAGTGGTATTTCCTTCCATACATTTGTTTTCAAAAGCAGAGAATCTATTAAAGAATTTATTTTTCCTTAATAAAGAAAAATATGCTGAAATATGGTGGTGCTAATTCATATATTTTTTGTTATTAATTTAATAGAGAGAAAAGACTGCATTAAATGAAACAGAAAGTAATAAATAACCAGATTATTTAGCACCAACCAACCAACAAATAACCAACATTCGTAGCTGCAAACTAGAACAGTTTTTTTAGAGATATCACCACCACCTCAATGATATTGAACTCACTTGCTAAAACTTTTAAATTAAATGAATAAAATGAATACTTCACATCCTGTTGTTAAAATTATATCCCTTTGCATTTATCATGAATTCATTTTGCTAGGTTGAATTTGAAAAATAAGGCTTTACAGGTATTCTCACCTATTTAAAACTTTCTTAGTATAATGTTTTTGTCATAAAATTTAATAGAGCTATTTCATTCTTTTTAAATACTAAATTGAACTGAAACAGTAGATTTATGCATGCAAGAAGATTCATGGGTAACTGCTGTTGAAAAACTGTGTACAAAGGCAGATAAAAAACAACTCCAAATGTTTCTGGGAAACCTGCTGACTGCTTTTCCAATTATGTTGGTCTCAGTGGACTTCCAGGGTTTTTTACTTTTTTTCTTTTTAGTTCAAACAGATTTCATTCAGGATTGCCTCAAGGCAACAGAGAAATAAGATGGAAGAAAGGGTCTTTGTTTTGATCAGACTACCTGGATGTTGGGTCAAGACCTCATATAATGTTAACACCTGCAACTCTTTTTTATTAAAGAAAAAATAGTGTTATGTATATGTGTGTGAGTGAATGTGTGTGTGTGTATGCACGCATGCACTTATGTACACAAGAATGACAAATTTAGTCATAGTTTAAAGAATCTATTATAATATTTAGTATTTAATTTCTTAGTTCCTAGCAATTCTAAACACCATGGACATCATACTACAACAATCAAAAAGAAATCATCTTATCTTAAGTAGAGTGGAGGATATTCTTTCGTTCTCAACACAGGTGTGTCGTATTCTCTGCCTTAGCGAACCACCACCCTTCATCCAGAAAACAAGTTTGTATGTGGAATGAATGCAGACAAATACTGAAGACAGGTCCAACAGTTTTTCATTTCTTCTCTTGAAAGTTAATGTATCCCATCATACCAAGGAACACTATAATGCTCTCCCCAGTGGAGCTGTTCAAGGGAAATTATACAGAATAAATTTTAAAAAATGAAAAAACCAAAATGTTATCTTACCTCTACTCATGCTCTTGGCCACATGGTCTGTAGATGATTGTTCTCCAAAGAAAAAGGTAAAACCTATCACCTAAACCAAGATAGTTTAGATCTGATTTGACTTCAAGTGCCTTTTTAAAAATAATTATCTCACTGTAAATTCTAATGAAATTAATAAAATAGAACTGTAATGAAATTCAACTGTTTTTAATGAATTTAAATTCATTATTAGTAGAACTGATGGAAATGGCTTCAAATATAATTATAAGCAAAAACTGATTCAACTCATATGTCTCTCCAGGCATGTGAGCATAGAAAGTAAGAAAATAAAGTATAATTTTAAAAAATTCATAAACACGTATTACCAACTTAATATAAAATCCTTATGTGGGAGCAGAAACAAATCATCAAATACCAAGAAGGTGCTGTATCTTTCCCATGTAATAAATTCACTGGTAAGTTTCATTTTATGTTGGTGTTGGTTGTGCACTAACAATTAAAAATATACGTATCAAATAAAAAAGTGTATTATTAATATAAAATAAGAGTAAGAGTAAAGTCTACGTCACACATATATGCAATATCTAACGATTTTTTAAAATCTCAATTTTAATCAGACAGAAGGAAAACAAAAATATTCTGTAGTACGAGTTGAGTTCTTTGTTTCCATGACTGCATGACTGACTTCTCTAACTGCACCAGAGTGCAAGTAAATGAAGCCAAATATTTCGGCCAAAACCTAACACTGAGGTTCACTAAGTGCTTATCATCTTGTGAGTAGCCTTTTATGATTTAGTTTAGCCATGCAGAGATATTGAGTTTCTTCTAATAAATAGGTGCTTATACTGGAATTAATTGCTCTAACTACATTTCTGCAATTAATTAATTAATTCATTCATTCCATAAACAAAGAACAGTAACTAACTTGAATATATTATTTTTATTGCTAAACACTATTTTGGATGATTAGAGCATCGATCTAAAAAGGAAAGAACTTAGTCAGTGGCTACAGTGGAAATACGAAGCAGAAAGGGCAGTGTCTAATATAGCACTCTGCAAGAAGTCGGTGCCAGGCTACTGGTAGAAACTTGACTTGGAAAGTGCTAATCCAAGAGAATGTGTGACATCTGCACCAATATAATCACCAGATGCTGCCCTTTCCATCTCTGCCAATTGCTTCAGTTTAGCTGTGGCAGTGAATTGACCATTATCAGTTACTTTCATCCCTGCACTGTGCATAACTTCTGTTGGAAATATCATTTTAAGCCACATCCCGTTGTGTGCGCATGTTACACACACACACCACCATTCCCCAAACAACCCCCCATTTTAAGTAGATCTGAGGGGGGGGGCTAAGAACCCTCACTTTAAAACCTCAAATCCTTTAGCTATTTTGATTATCATGTCTATTATTAGCAACTATAAATAAGAAAAATAATTTGTAACTCTTCACACATTCAAAACCCTTGATTCTTTTAAAACCTTTATCTACAGGGTGTCCCACAAAAAACCAGGAAATTTTAAAAGTCCAGATCTCAACTTAATGGATTTTACCATGTGGGGTTTACTGTTACATCAACTTCAATTACAGAGGAGAGAGGTCACAGACATACAATCCTTAAAACCTGTGTTGATGGAAGCTTGTCTTTTGTTTTAAATAACTACCAAAATTTCCAACAATTAAATAAACTGTACCAAATTTCCTGGTTTTTGTGGGGCACCCTGTAGCATGCATATAAAGTGATTATACAATTTATAATACTTTAAATGAAAATGAGAATTTATGCTTATAATAAGGGTACTTTTTTAAATATAAACTTCACACCTGGCTAGCATCCAAGGTATATATAAATCAACACTTTCATGATGACACTAAAATATCTTTATTTTGGCATTTTATAGGATTTAGGTAGTGCTTCTGAAACTTTGCACCAAACATAATTTAATATGGAAAACTCCAGTGATATTAAAATACAAACGGTATAGCATTTATTAATCTACCAGAAGAATATCATAATTTTTATTTCATTGTTTAACATCTGTTTATTCATATGTTAAAAATCTAATTAACATATATGCATATAAAATATTAATAATATTTTTAATTAAAATATGGATTAAATTTATGAAGTTAATTAGTAATATTAATCACCCAACCTTGAGTACATAAAAGGAAATATGATCCATGATTCTTGCAGCAGGGGAAACAATACAATGCCAGCCATGGCAGCTGAGACTGGTATGGATGGCTCTGTAAGGAGAACAGCTTTCCTTTTTGAAAAGCCACTTTTGGGATTGCACAAGATCAAAGATCTGGCCATCTGCCCTTTCTCCTTTTTTTTTTAAAAAGTAAAATCACTGGCAGGGAGGAAGAAGAAATGTGACAGTTGCTTCATTTCAGTCTTACCAGACACAATAACAAACCATGTTTCATATGAGCCCAAAAGTCAAAATCTCACAATCAGTCTACTATCTTCCATCTAACTTGAAAACAAAACAAACTTGTAGCATTAAAATCTTATATCAGCAACCAATTACACAGCTGCAGTCTCAGTGTGATACCACAATCTTGTGGTTAAATCTTTCAAACTGCTACCAAACCTGCAAATTAGCAGTTTCATTGTAAGGACAGAAATTGCAACTTCAAAGGTCAATTCCATGTTTATAGAAACTTGTGTGGAAGGCTTGAAAAGGTCCCCTCACCCTCTCCATTTTCAGAAACGAAGAGCCATCTAATCATGATACCTTTAAGGAAACACCTGACCTGAAACACAGTAACTGAAGATAAGAATTCAGACTTTTGTTGCCTGTTTCCTCCATCCGGAACATAATAGCCATGTTAAGCAACAATGTCTGCTGGTTTCAAGGGATGCTTGTACTTACAGTGTTTTCTAACTGCCCCACCATCTATATAACGAGCACAGAGAGAAGAAAGAACAATGAAATGTCAATATTCAGATTCTGATGAAGGCCCTCTAGGGTTCTTAACCATTACACTAATCTCCCAAATAAGTTGATGTGCATTTGCTTGCTGAAACAAAATAAGAACAATTATAACTGACACTTTGAAAACAAACCAACAGTAGTGCCAACAAGCTAAATGTTTTATATGTATATAAAGTGTACAACCTAATAATACTTGACAAACAAGATCAGATCAGATAATTTTACCAGTGTTTCGAGTGATTTATTGACCTTACATTCAGAGATTGGTTTCAACATGCAACTAATTACAGACATCAGTTTTCTAAATTAGATTGTGACCATCCTCATGTTTGACAAAATAGTGGCAACAGGTGAATGTTCCTAATCTTAGCAAACTAATTTAACGGTGGACATCAAGTAGTCTACATCATCATCAGCATTTTATTATTAGAAAACTGATACAAATGTAGCCTTGAATTTAATAAAGCAAAGACCCATCTTCATTTAAAGAACAACTTAAAATACAAAATCAATCGTTTTTTTTAATTTGCATTATTATTAAAGCTCAAAATTATTCATGTCTAAGAGAAACGGTCTATGAATATCTGTTTACGAGATAAATAAATAAAAATCAGTAAA
This sequence comes from Nautilus pompilius, assembly GCA_018389105.1. Taxonomy (NCBI): domain Eukaryota; kingdom Metazoa; phylum Mollusca; class Cephalopoda; order Nautilida; family Nautilidae; genus Nautilus; species Nautilus pompilius. Next base: position 1,068,474 of record JACATO010000312.1, on the reverse strand, counting down.
CTGGTTTAAGTTAACTAATCAATGAAAGCAAAAAAATAAAAAAATCCAAATTGAAAACAACAACAAATGCAAAAAAATTAAAATGTTCTAACTTTACTTCACCTGATAAAAAACATGTACATGTTTCAGCACGTAGTCGGCCAGACACTTCGTGTTACGATGTTAGAGAAATTAGTGCTCAGTTTAACAAACAAACTAAATTTGTTTTAAATGTTTCATTTTTAACCCTTTGAGAAGTAGTACACATGTAAAATGAGTGGATAAAGACCCTGACAAAGAAATCTCACATATATATATATATATATATATATATGGGCGCATGCCAGCTAAACATGGATCGTTTGATTAAAGAAGAAAAAAATAGAAAAGTTATTGTATTTCTATTCAATTTCACTAAGGTGTGTGCATGGAGCCACAAAATGCCAAATTATTCAGAACAATTTCAATTAGAAAGCAACACAGATGTTGATAAAGAATAAATAAATTATAAGACATTGACCTTTTCATGTATATAGTTTCAATGATTCTATAAAATAATACAATAGACAACAGTAGAAATATAGTAAAGGGAGATAATACATTTTAACTTTGTAAAGCAGCCTTTGTTGGATATTTTTGTAATTTGTCTTTCTTCGCAATGAAAATAACCAATAAAAACAAAAACAAAGTCCCATTTTCATATTTCATTACATAAAAATCTGATATACAGTGATAGAAAAAAATAAGAAAATTAAGTTTGAACTAGACAGAGTTTACTGGATTTTTCTTTCTTGTCATGTAAAAAAAAAAATCCTCTTTTGTATAAAAGCAAAGTTCCAAGTGTGTGAGAAAATCTGTATCGTTTTGTGTTTTTAACTGCATTTCTAGTACTACTATAACTGAAATATTATAACAACAACAACAACAACAACAATAATAATAATAATAATAATAATAATAATAATAATAATAATAATAATAATAATAATAATAATGCTTATTTTTATTTTCTAAAAAATATTTATTAAATTTGCACAGGTAACAATTACTGAAAATAAAGTGTTTGATCAATGTATAATACAAATAATAAAAATAATCTTCATAATGATAGTGTAGTTATGTTATATATATGCAGGTTTAAAAAGTAATTTTTGCATATTTTTTTTAAAAAATTTTCTAATAACGTGATTCACACAACGCAAGAGATCTTTTATGCTCTGCCTTGATATCCACATTTTCTGTACCATCACATCACTTGGCATTGTCTAAAATGAATAAGGTTAAATATCTAATGAATGTTAAACTTCATAAACAGTTTCTTGAACAGTTTTTGTGAATTCTGCATCTGACGTCATGCTGTATGCTTCTCTGGTTCCCTAGAGCACCAATGTTCAGAAGAGCTTCGGTTAATTACAAAATAATATTTAAAACTTGAATAGAAAACAACAGATTGTTATTGCTACGAGAAGACCAACATAAGTTAATTTCCTTACGTTGAAACTGTGCCTGAACTCTCCACAGTTCCAACTAAGCGATGCTAATGTTACGCGTTCAAACCACAAAAATGTGTTTCTTCAAGAGCAGCATGTAAGAAATTTAATTCCAAACTGCTGCAATTTTATTTAAGTATTTTTAAAAATGTTAACTATCTTTTGACAACGATTTAGTAGTCGAGTATGGATGAGTGAAGTAGTAAAAGTTTTTGAGAGCTCAGTTTCTGTAGTACCATTATGTATTTAATGGCTGGTTGGATTTAGATAAAACAAACAAACAACAACAATAATAATAATAATACTCTTTCCAATTTAATAAATTTAAAATGATTTTAAGAAAATAAATGTGCATCGTAAAATCTATCTATTGAGAAAGCAACAATTTCCTGCCTTTTGTTTTATGTACAATTTGTGTACACTAACCTCAGGTGATCACAATGAAAGTCTGGTACCAATATAAAGATACATTAGATATGTAAATATAACTTTTTTTAAATGTATTGCATAAACTGCCTACTTAATTCTATGCACAGTTTATTTGCTGTGGAGACAGTAAATAAAATTTATAACATCAAATTTGTTGGACCCTTCATATTAAGGGGAAGTAAGGTTGCTTAGCATTCCTTTAAACTTTTCATAAACCAAAATGCTTTGAAGAAGATGAAAAAATACAGAGAAACGGGAACTGCTTGCTAAGTAGGAAATCCCAAACCCTTTCTGGTCCTACAAGTGGATCTCTAGATCTGCTTTAGTTTTGTGTGCATGCACATGGAGAGAATAATGAATGGCACAAACAATACTGATTAGAAGTGTTGAAAATAACTGATGAGGAGGAGTTTGTTGGAGTAAATGTAAACCACCAGAGGCATAGGTCAACAACTGAATAATGCAGTCAACTTCAGCTAAATATGAGGATACAAGCTAGAGTTTTAAATCTGCAAACAGATGCTAAATGCAAATGAAAAGTAATCATTGTTTGTGTTCAGCAGAGTTTTAGAGACACATGATAATCAAAATATTTAACATGCATGGTGATGTTGTTTTCTTCTAAAACACTAAGATTTATCACTGAATGTGTCTACTTGTTTTCTAGATGTCTCACAATCTCTCCATATCTGAGTTGATTTCAAGCAAATCTGAAGATTAAATACCAGCCAGTCAGCATCAGGAACCTGCCATGGAAATGAAAACAAAATGGGCATGAATGAGGTCCATAAGTAATGAGATTATAAAAACGTATACTAAACCAACAAACATGATAATCCTTCAAATACTAAAACATTCTGATAGACTTTAAAAAAATAAAAGGTACATTTCTGTTTTTCACCACCCTGACAAGCTGTTGGCACCATAAATCTTATTTTTAGCTGCATTTTCTGCAATCATGATATGAAAGAAAGTATTTTTTTTATCAGTGTTCTCTTGTTATTTTTTTCCAACTTTTAAATGTGTTCTTTTTTAAAACCTGGTTTCAGATTTGTGATAACACCATCTTGCTAGTGTGGTCCTGCAGTGGCATAATCAAGACAATAAAGTTTCTGTCTATCCTGGTAATGAATCTGATCCCCACCTAACAGAATGAGAATCTCCACAGAAATGATTCTCTGTACCAGAATACAATTTCAAACACTGGTGACACTGATACTTGCACAGTTGGCGGTATTATGGTATTTACCTGTAACATTTTTATTGCAATGTAAAAACTGGCAATAATCAAGCATTCACTTTTTCACAAGATATTCATCAAATGTAAACCAATTATCTCCCCATAAATCTGGTGGCGGTCACCACCAGATACAGGTTCATTGTTTGTTTTTTGCATAGTGTGTAAAGTGATAGGCGGGCCCCAGGTGAGGAGGGTAATATGGGTGTTCTGCAGAGACTGGGGAGGTGTCCACAGAGCTCAGCTGGAAAGGTTTTAGCATATGCAAAGTTGAAAATAGACTTGACATTAAAACTGTTTAGAAGTGAGTAGAAATTGAAGGGCCCAGAGAAAACCTACAGGGCCAGCTGGGGAAGAGGAGTGAAGAGAAACCATGCTCAAGAGCTGAACTCCTGCCCTCAAAAATGGCAGTCATTAGTTTAACCAACATTTAATTAATAATTTTCATGAAATTTTTTTTTAAAGAAAAGTGAATTACTCAAAACTGGTGCAATCCTCAAACTTTATAAATTTATTCCATTAATGAGTGCCCTTTTCTTTGCCAAAACTACATATAAGTTACGTTGTTAAACTTAAATGATAATTTACAGTTTTTTTGTTTTTGTTTTTGTTTTTGTTTTTGTTTTTGTTTTTTTTTTGGTGAAAACCTTTCTAACGGCATTTTCAAATCTTTATCTTCTGGCAGAAGTACAGATTTAAAAAAAAAAAAAAAAATTCTTCAAAGCACATTAAATCAAAGTTGGAAAGGTTCTTTAAAAAAAAATAATATCTGATGAAATAATTTTGCTGCAGGAAATTAATCACTGAAAAGAAGAAAAAAAAGAAATGTATGAGACACGAGGACAGAGAAAGATTATTCAGTAGGCAAAAACAACTGTCAAAGAGCCTATCAGTTCAATAACTTAAATGATTGTATGCTCTGCTGCAACTCAAACTAAAAAAATATTCCGAGTTCTAATGCTATTTTTAAAATTCTATATTGTTGTTAGTCCTTAATCTAAATCCAATGCATAAATGGCTATCATCTGCCCCTCTTTTCAAAATGTCTCACATGCACTGATGTGCAGTATGTGCATCCCATTACTATTGTCCTGTCCTGTGAAACACTGTTCTAAAATGCTAGCATCTGTGGTTATCCACTAAGCTTGTAGCAGTTCTCATACAAATATAACAAAAAATCTAAATCATGTTCTTCCAATACTAAAATTTAATTTCACAGGTGGTGACATTTCTGAAAATTATTTAAAAGCTGTGATGGTATAATTTGTGTCTGCAATACTAAAATACATTTTATAGTTCACAAAAGGGAAGGTTTATTATTTGGAATTTTTGCTTACACCAGGAAACCAAATTGTAAACATGAGAGATGAAACTATTAAGTGCATATGTATACATAATTTTGTTTTTTTTTTTTCCATATCTAATTTTAAAAATAAAGGAAAGAGAATTCTAAAATAAGAGATGATAATTCCAAGAAAAATATAGAGCATTCCGAATCAAAATGTGTTTCAATATGTTAATGTATAATGACACAAACAGTAACATCAAAAGTGCTGTTGTATGAAGATTTTAATTATAACGTTAAAGGAAAGTTTACAAATGCATATGGAGCCTCTCAACTTCCAACTAAAAACTCAATGTACAACTTTCTGGTCTGTAATTTTGTTGTTGATTGCATATAATGCAGCAGTGTAAAACTTATCATAGAACAAGTATTTAACATACGTGATTGCCCTCTTACATAACCGATATATTTGGGCAAGCATTTTTTCATTGACAACATCTTTTGACAATATATTCATTTAGTTTATTTATTAGAAATTAATGCAATTTTATCTTGTATGTGTTATTTCCTTTAAACTTAACTGACCATAAGGGTAGTTCTGTTTATTAAATTGTCAGCTAAACAAATTATGGTGTTGTTCTCTATCACCAGAGAATACAAGGAAACCAAAGGAAGAAAATTAGCAGAGAAAATAATCAAACAAAGAAAAAAGCAGCCCAGTATATTTTGAACAGTGTTCAAACATTTCCAAGCGATCAAAAGCATTTAAAATATTCTTGGTTGATGTATTTAATATGTTCGCTGATGCTGTTTTTTTTTATCTTTATTAAATTTAAAACTTTACTATTTCATTTAAATTTCATCTGTTCAAATTATTTATAACTCTCTTCTGCAGAAATAAAAACAACAACAAATGAACTTCGTTTTCACTAATAGATTCTGTGTATGTCATAGTATCAACTGGATTCTGCTAAGCGACAAGTACATCTAGAACTGAGAAAGTGGGGCTTTCTACAAGAACCTGATAAACTTGCCAAGGTCTTGGGGCCATGTGTACACACAAGCAAACCCTTCTGGCTACCCGCACACACATCATCTTCCAGTCAGACTTTGTCAACAAATTATGCCAGCAAAGTAATTATTTAGGAACCTAGGCAAACACACATTCTTAAAAAGACATATTTCTAATTCACCTACAGAACTGCTTGTCATTGTTGCTGTCAATTCCAGACTATGTTATGAATATGATGATTTATGGCAGGAAATGAATGCACGTTAGGGAAAAAAAACAACAAAAAACCTATACCCTAGCAATCAGATTTTCTTTACAAAAAAGAGAGAAAAATATCTTTAAACAATAAAAAATGAAAAAGACTCACTTTTAATCATTTTCAGAATGTTAGGTATTGACTTTTAAATTGGTAGACCGGATAAATATAGATTAAAACATAAAACACCCTGAAAATCAGTCAGCAATGTATTTTTTGTATACCAATGATACCAAAAAAACATAATAAACTACAAAAATTAGCTTTCAGTAAAGAAGGGGGGGGTGCTTTGTGACAGAACTAAGATACTATTTTCAAATTTTCATCTTAAATTAAAATGTTTAACTTAATCCTCTCAATAAAAACAACTGATCTTTAAGTGAGATTTTGTGATACCATAATTTCTTTGGACAACTATCCATTCATAGCTAATGATGTGACTAACTTTCTAAGTTTTGTTTCTCTATTATTTTATATATTGTCCCTAATTTCATTCAATGTAATCTAGCTGTATTTCCAACACCAATTTTCACTTTCAATACAGAAGCAGAAACTCGTTAAAGATTAATTTACTCTTTTTCTTTGCAGTTTCACTCAAAAACATCTCACAGTAGTGAACTCCCAGCAAGTTACCTGGCTAGCTATGGCTGGGAGATCCTGAGTAATGATCAAGGTGCAAGCCAGTCAAAATTTACATGCAGATCCTTCACTACAAATAAGCCCCTACTAGAGCTAATCTGTTTAATTGTGAGATAAACCAGAGTGCTTGGAGGAACCAACAGGCTGATACAGAAGAAACCGTGCTGCAAGAAGTTGCCAAAGCAACTTGGATCCCAACAGGAACTGAATTCAGGCCCTCATCCACAGCCCCATAAAAAAATAATTAACTTAAGACAAAAACTGTGACATAAAAATCTCTATATTTCATAACATTTTACTGAAAATATACACTCAACAATAATTTATTTTCCATTTAACCTTAGTCTAATGTGTACAATAACTTTATAAGGTTAGAAAATATTCAATCAACCTGCACCCAGCTTTTAAAACTTTACCTGACATTATGACCCCCTACTATTGATTCTTGTGGTTTCTCTTGACCACATTAATCCCTCCATGCATGTTATAAATATAGTTTGTTTTCAAAAGTAGACAGCAGGTTTTTAAAGATAAATTACATAAAGTATAACAGCTATATGGCTGTTATGGTTTCTCTTTGGTTTGCTAACCTTTCATCTGAATTACTTAAAACAAAAATACAAATATTAGACAATGATAAATATTGTATAGCTATCTGTGGACCAGATTTTAAAACTATGGTATTTTAATGTGACTGAAGCATTGATTTGCAGTTTTTATACTGTCTGAGTAGGAAACCGTTGCCCCTGTTACTAGGTTAAAGTTTTAAGAGTTCAACTATTTATGACAGGAAAAGATATGTGCGTCATTATTTAAACCATGATGCCATCAAATGAATAACTTACATTTTAAAGTAATTAATAGATAACAAAGAAAAAAAATTCCTAGCATAAAAACAATTTTCTGAAACCTTAATTGTTCATTTTTAAAGATGACCAAATACCAAAGTCAAGATTCCAAACAGTATACCTATTAGCTAAATGAAGCCATTTGTATTTAGCAAAAGGCTGATAGCAATTATCTTCCAATAAGAGCTGCTGCACATGGCATGTTAAATGATAAGCATCTGCATTCTGATTAAAATTATTGGAGCATTTCCAGAATTCATCTGCAGCAGAAAATATAAATCAGAAATTCATTCCCCAACTCTTAATAATACATTTAGTATTTTTCATAATTTTCTCTAACCTTCTATTTATTTTTTCCTTGCCATCTCTAAACTGTCCAGCAACAGCCGCCATGTATTTGTCTGCCTAAGGTCCAGTCATACGCTCAAAAAAATGGTACACATCTAACTATCTTTTTGTTCATTTTTCTTCCACATCTTTCCTCCCAAAATAAAAGTTAAAAAAGAATTTCAAAATTGGGAATACTGCCAGAGACAGAGAGAAATGTCAAGAAGTTTAAAAGATATCATTATTTTGACTGTCAATAACAGAAATATAGTGTTTAACATTGGTACGAATTACGTATCCACCTGACTCTTTCCTCTTTCAAAAATGCAATATTTTATATGCACAAGCATTCAGACAATTTCCCAGATGACTTCACAAAATGACCACCCCACCACCTAATTAAAATTATAAAAAGCCAAATTTAAAAGTTATATGACAACTCAAAAAGCACTAAAGACTTGGCACAAACTTTAATAATCCAAATGAAAAGAAATGTCTAAAAAACAAAAGATAATATTTAATTTATATTGCAGAAAGTAAAAAAAAATGTAGAGTAAAATCATTAGACTTGTCACAAAGGTGCCAATAGTGAATCAGTTAATTGAATCTCCTCAGTCATTACTTTTGACATACTTCAGTCTATTGTACTCACTGTTATAGACAAACATTTTTATTTCCCTCCTGGTGGTGGACATCCAGGCATTGTCAGCTTGCTCTGCCTCTTCAAGGCATAGCAGTTAGATTGCAAAGACTCATGGTAGAAGAATCCTCTGGCATCAGCTCATAGAATAAATCCACTATCCTTGAGACATCAGGAACATTAGCCTTCAAGCCAACAGATTGCAAGAGCATTGCCACATTGATCAACTGCAGACGACTCAAACTCAGTTTGAAAATCTTGCTGTTCACACCATTTTTGTTGTTCTCTGCATTTGATACATTTACTGATAGTTCTCCATTGCCATCCAACCAGTTAAATGACGTGGACTACTTGAAACCCCCACAGCACCAAGAAAGAAAGAATTCACTGCTGGATTTTATCTTGTACATTAAAAAACTGGGTAAATCATTGGATTCATGCTAAAATTATTTTCTTAAGAAAACAAAGTGATATAAATAGCCAGAGAAAGTGATAATGAGAACCAGCATCCTTCTCCAAGTAATATTTATAATAAACAAAAGTAGTCATTAAATGATTAATCAGTGTTTGGTTGGTTTCAGTCAACTTAAATTGGATAGGATTAAAATTTCAAACATATGTTAATTTAGAAATACAGAATGAGGTAGATGCGTGCTGAATTCCAGAATACAGTCAAATGCTTCTGATGCCTTTTAAATAATATTCTCAACTTTAATGGTGACATAAATACAATGATGTGTGTGTGTGTGTGCGCGCGCGAGTATAGCTAAATGTGACATGAACTCTGATTATGAATCATTATTATTATATTATATAATATCATAATTAGTACAAAAAATATAGCCCAGTAATTTTAAAAATGGCAAAGGAAGCTGACATGGAACTGTCAGCAAACAACCAAGATCAACTTGTTTCAATAGCTTGTCATTAAAGCATGTTACCACCAAGAAAATCTCTACAAATTAGTTTGGCTCACAGTAGAAAGATTTTATACTGTACATTTGATCCCCTTCTTTGGGTCAACTGGAAAGCAATAGAAAGTTAACTCTTATTATATGTTCGAATTAATGAATTAACCGAACAACAGTCATGACTGTCTATATGCAAGTGGGAGACAACTCCACTAGAAGCAAATTTCAGTCAAGTTGCAGTTGACTTCCATTTTTCATCCAAATTCTGATTGAACCAATAAAACCAAGGCAGCCTGCACAGTAAATATATAAGTAATTCTGTCAACTAAGAATGCAGTAATAAACTTGAAAACATTAATATTCTCTGAAAATACAGACTTAAGTTTTGGGGAAAAGTAAGTATAAATTGTAGAAATATCGTTCTGAATTTCTATGTTAATGTATATCTACAAAATATGTCCATATACAAACTGTCTTTGAGCCATATGAACAAACTCCCTAAAAAAAGGTAAAATCAAAGGCTTTGTCACTTAAAAAAAAATATTATTAATTATGTGCATTTTAGTATATTTGAATTAAAAACAAAATTTTAGATATTTTACAGCTTTGCTGCCCATAAATGATAGATCATGGATAATAATAATAATAATAATAATAATAATAATAATAATAATAATAATAATAATAATATAGTAATATAATTCCCACAATTCAAAAATAATCTTAAAATTTAATAAAATTTAGGTGTTTTTCTGTTATTATTACTGTTAACATAACTATTAAAATTGTAACGTCACGTTTTCACTATATTTTTATTGGCAAGTTATTTTCCTTATTAGAAGTATTATAAAAATGCAGATAGCATCTGAACAAACATAAATCTGGAATAAAATTAAATTTCAAATTTTCTCCAAATAAAGTTATTCACTAGAATTTCTTCCTTTTATCCAGACAAAAGAAATCAGAAATCATCCTTTAGCAGTGTATGTCACTGCTAAGAGTTTCTTGTCTGCAACTCAATTACCAAACATCTTATCTGCTACTTCGTTGCAAATAAATTTCTGAATATTCTTACCAGCACCTCTGGAAATGCTCTGTGTAGCATGATCGGCTATTACCATGGAGCTAACCTCAGCAACTTCCATCTCTATTGATTTACTTATGCTGCAGCAGACCATCATCCATCTTGTCCATCACTCTTTCCCCCGAATGATTTCAAATCATCGGGTCTGTATAGATATTACAAACAAGGAATGGCTACAATTTAGCTGTGCAAAATGACTCTCATAAAATTACCAGTGCATTCAATCTTACCATGATAAAATTTTGGGTAGATTCTGAGCACAAGTTTCTCTGTGAAACAGATAAACAATAACAATTATAAACTATGGTTGTAGATAGCAAGTCATTTTTTTGCAATGGATAACAAAAAATTCTTACATTTTCTCAGCACGACATCTCTTCTGCTACACAGATTGTCAACATTGTAGTCCAATAATATTGTTCGCATCACATTTACTTATTTCTGTTGCTTTTCTTCCCTCAAAAATCTAGTACTAAAGGCAACAATTATTGACAATCTGTTAAGAAAGAATTTTTAAAAAAATCATTTTCCCATTTACAAAATATCTAAAATTTGCTGCCTGGCTTAAACAACTAACAGTCTGCATAAGATTTGGATTATCCGTCCTTCTTAAATTAGTTTAAAGACAAACAAATACTTAGATTAATAAAAATGAAATGAATGAAAACAAAATTTTAAGCACCAGAGGAGATGTGTTCACAGCAACTTGCTGCCCTCACATATTTTATATCCATCTTGCAAAAAAAAGAGGCAGATACGCAGTTCAGGCAATAAATGGACAAAAGTTAATTTTATGCTGCAATTACCACTTGAACTTTATGAATTTTTTAAAACTTAAAGCATCCAGGTCTAATGTTACTGATAATTAGTTAGGTATAATTTAATTTGAATCTTTACAGTGATGATTTGTGACCATGCCAACTCTCGGTGAGGTCAGAAAGGTACTATTTTGCAATGTCACACTTTAAAGGGACCTCCATTAGAATGCAAGTCCACAGATCATGATGCAAAGTAGAAGAAACTATCTCCAGTCCTATACACTACTGATACATTTGACTTTCAGAGATTCCTTTGGGAATGTTGCAGCTAAAAACAAATTGAGTGTAAAGATGAAATTGTAAGATTACCCAATAATGAGATTGCATACTCACTTAATGGTGTGTCAGCCCCACCTTACTTGCGGGTTACATAAAACAATCAATTTGTGATGTCTGCTTCTTTTTTTTTTTTGTAATTGGACATTTTTACTTTTCATCTGTTCAGTTTATCAGATGAGCAGATAAATGGAAAGATTCAAAATATCTTCCTCACAACAGAAGTTTACCAGTAGAGTTTAGGCCAAGGAATCCTCTTTACTTTCCAAATATTATTTTTAGAAATAACAATAATCAGGTTTTTTCCTAAGTTTCCAGAGAAAAAAAATTCTACAACTTTATCATCTCCACTTGATCAAATAAAAGCAGCAGCAGCAAAAAAAAAAAAGAATTTATTTTTCTGTGTTTGCATATTACACTTGATGATATACAGATCGCTTTCATAATAATTTAAACACCCTAAAAATGCAATTAACATATTCTGTTGGAACTAAATCACACACACACACACACAAAAATTTCCTATCGATAATATATATGGGACACAAGGTTGTGTTATTGTTAAAAAATACAAAAATACAAAAAAAAAACAAAATTATTATAGTAAATCTTAAAAAACCTGATGTAAATCATAAAATTGAAAAGGGAAACAGTTTCTATAGTAATGGATTTTTCAACTCCATCCAAAATACTGGGGCAACATTATTTATGTTAGACCTAGTTTATTTAAAGTAGGCTTCTTGGTCAAGCAGAAAAAAATTTCTTATATTTGACTTGGATTCTAACAAGTAACTTTTGTTAATCACCACACATACTGGTCAAATGCAGATCGTCCAAATTCCATTCACCTGGTTATCATGGAAGCAATAAGACCTGCAGCCAAATAGTTTATCTACTGGATACCTATAGTGAAAAGCCAGTTTCTTTCCTGGGGAAACTCCAACCTGAAATGAATTTTTCTAGTTTTCCCCTCCAGTCAACTGCATGGATTTTTTCTGAAATATCTGCTTTCCACCTATGTCTAGAAATGGAGGGTTTTATTAGAAATTTCTCTGCTAAAGTTGGAAGTACTCTATCCCATATGGCACCAGATTTTGGTAACACTTCGTAGTGGACAACTGTTGCACTATGCTTCCGCACAAAAGTTATCCACATTGTAAACATAACCTTCAAATTAAAAAGAAGAGTATTAACCAATTATGCTGAATAGTTAAGGAGACAACTGCCAGAAATATTTTGAATGTTTAATGAGCATGAAAAAATACCATGGCTAACAAGCAAATAAAAAAATGTGAATGCAACTGTATCAGATCAATAAAATTGTGTAACTTTTTTTCAAATTTGGCCAGATTTGAGTGAGTATTCATTTCCCTGCTTCAAGCATAGAAATTACTGATGACAGGGTCTAGCTAAAAGGTCTGAATCTTATTTATCTTATGAAAATGTTTAAAAGATTTTTTCTGAAAAAAGAAAACAATGGAAACAAAAGAAAAACTCACTTTGAAAACAATAGTTGATAATATTAGAAAAAATTGCAAATCTTTTCATTTGTACATTGACAAATACAAAATTAATTTAGATTAATTTAAAATCTAAATGGTGTACTGATAATACAAAAAAAAGACATAGATTTTAGACAATTGCCCCTTCAGTATTTTTTACCTTTGAAGACAACAAATATATTACCACCATTTATGGAAAGGATTAATGCAACTGTCAATACGCAAATGTAAGGATACACCCAACATGAAGACACTGATAATATTTTTCCAGGAATATTAAAGAAAAAAAAAACCACCAAGATTAATATTAACCTATGGTTTATGAAAAATGGAAAATATTACACCTGTTAGTTAAAAACGTTATGCGATCCTGGTACTGTAGTCTAACAGCAATAGTTTGCAGTACTAACATCCTTTATTAAAGACACTATTATATATTTTTACCTAATAAATCTTCTAGACAATATTAGAATTTATGCTTTAATTATGATAAAATTCAAATTAACCCAAACAGTTTGTAGAAATATCAGTAAAGTAAAAACAAATAAATAAATAATTGAGTTTCATTCTTAAAAAATAATCACTATTTGATAGCAGACACTAAATCAGAAAAGTCTTAGAAAAAAATGTAAATGTTAATATAACAAGGCATCTTCAATGTGAATAGCATTGTATTTCAACTGCTAACAAAGTTAATAAAATGCTAAGAATAATTAACCAATGTATTGAAGAAGGAAACCAAAGAATTCTTAGTTTTATTTGGTAGAGCGATCACTACATAAACAACCATACCAGATAGCATAAGCAAAGAATGAAATAATCAAAAGATTAATGTATCCCCAGTATATTGCCAGAATTATCCTAACCCCTGTTGGTGATGTAGGATAGGGCCATGGTGTTTAGTATACAAGTTTGTTTGAGTGTCCACATAACGGTTTAAAAAAAAAACTCTTTTTTCCATATGTTGTTAATGCTAACATGTTTTATCAAAAAAATTGTGCGCATTTGTTTGACAGAGATAAGTAAATTAATTACCATACAGGCAAACAAACTGATGAGACATAAGAGCCAAACTTTTGGAACTAAGATATGATGGCTACATTCCCTGAGGAAAACTGCATGACAAAGTTCTAGTGTAATACATAGAACTTGTCAAGAATGTAACCAATCAATGAAATTTTAGAACGAATGTAAACAAATTTGCTGTTCAGATAAGCTTAGAGAGATTTCTGAAACCCAATTAAGAAGGGTCTTTATGACCATTAATAAACCTACTGGTAAAACTGATAGAGCCATGAAGAGATGATTAATTTATATATCTGCATGAAACAAATGCACAAGTCTCTGCATAAACCAATGGAAAATAATTCCTGTTTTTTCTCTTCTTTTTTGCTTACCATTACATGGTGGGCAAACAAGTAAATAGATGCTCTAAGATGTCAGACAGACAATAACACTATACAGGTTCTTATTTTATGAGACAAAAGTTCAAAGTTCCACACTTTTTAAATGTCACAGTAGATCAGGTCAACAAAATACTTGTATTTCAGCAACTATGATGCAAATATGTGGAAATAGTTGTATTAACAGCCAATGAATACCTTAATAGTATTTTGAAAAATTGTGTATTCATGAGAATTTATCTTTACATTTAAACAAAATTTTTAAACATGTGTTCAAATGCAAGAGATATCTAAACTGTCTCATAATACAGGTAGGTTTCTTAGTCAGAGCATACATGATAAACAGGCAATACAGCCAAACTTTTTACATCATCACAAAAATATCAATATTATGAGAAATGTCTGCAATATTTCAACAACATTTTTCATGCAGATTATAACAATTTTACAATGAGATACAGATGGCAGAGTAAAAAGTGTTGATATGTTAAGCAAACCTAATTGTAATTAATAAACACATTAATCTTTTGTAATGTTAGTCAACAGACAATTAAAAGACAATGTATCCAGCTTCAATGTTAAAAATAGTGTTAATGCCAATTTCTTATGCTATTGTTTAAGCAAATCAGATGTTTTGCCACCTGTCTTTGAAGCTGCAGATATACAGCCTGTGACAGAAACTTGAATATGCTGCAAAAGATAACATTAAAAGCTTGCAAATCAACGTGGCTAACTGAAGCATTACGTTTTCCCAATAAAAACCTTTTAGTGTGTCAATTTTAAGTTTGAAACTTTCTACAATATAAAATGCATTGCACCAGATATCAAGCTTTTAGTTGTAAGATTTGTATTTTTACAAAGATGTAAGTTAGTCATAATGTGTCACTAAGTGACAGGAAATTTCTTTGTTGCTGACTTTTTATCAATGCACCAACAGAGAACTGGTAAAATAAATGTGTATGATAAAGCAGAATATGCTAAAACATTGTAAAAAGTTGAGTCATCAAGATCTATACACAGATGATGTGACCTATTTGTTAACTGACTTCTATTAGTGTATTAATGTTTGTTTAAATTATACTTAAGCTCAGAGAATGTGACTTTTTAGAAGAGATTTCACCTTTGCCAACACTAAGTTTTTATTTGCCTCGGTTACTTGTTTAAGTATAGATGCCATGTCTCCTGACAATTAGGTAACATTCATGGTCTGAAGGATTTCTATTTTACATTTCCATTCAGCAAGCTGAACACAATCTGTCAACCAAACTGTTTTTGAATTAGGATTTCAACATTAGATTCATGTCCATGTCTGCTGTTATTCTTGGGAATCCATTGCAGCCCTGCTTACAAGTGATAACAGACCAGGATTTGTGCGAGGAAACTTCCGAGGATCTGGTTCACCTTATTTATTCGCTATTTAATTTTATTTCTTTTTTTTTTTAAATCTTATTTCACCTGATTGCGATAACTTTCATTCAACTTTCTACTCATTATTTCAAATAACCCGTTCAGAACAAATAAAGAGAAATTCCTAAACATACCAAAATAAATTTAAATATATAAAAAAGTGTGTAACAGTAAACATTTGCAAATAAATACATACAGTAAGTATACACTGAAGATATATGAGCTAATTTTTTTTAAAAAATTTATGTTAACTTTTTACACAGTCAATTAGGATGTACACACATTTTCTAATATATAAAAATGAGAAACTACTGTGAATAAATTCGTCAAACAATCTATTTTGTAATATTGTTGTGGTTTATTTATAATAAATTATAATAATGATGCTGGTTTAGAAATATTAACTTCACATTAAACTTAGACTTTCATCCTTTTGACTGGATTTCTGATTTCTTGCTCTTTCAACAAAAAAATTTCATAGCACATCATTATTTATCACCTATTAATAATACGTGAAAACTTGAATTAATTACACAAGTAAACCAAAATTAGATGCAAACAAATATGGAAATTAAATTAACTTGCTTAATTTTCCATGTTAAAGTATCAATCAAATAGAAATTTTTCAAGTTGTGTCTTAAATTTCCAGATCATGAAATTGGTGTAAACACAAAAAAATTAAAGGCATAATCACAAGCAGCAGCAGCAGCAGCAGCCATTTTTCACTTGGTCTCTCAATGCTGGGAGAGAAATGCTGAAGAGTGGGATACATTAAAATTGTGTATTTCATCTATTCCATCAAATGTTTTATTTGAAAACTTGAAAGTTTTAACTAGAAAGAAATATATATTCATCTTAAACAAATAAGAATAAGAAGCTTTTTTTTTAAAAGTCATTCTTACAAGTCACAGTTAATCTACCACTAGATTTTCAGTAAACCTTTAAAAAATTTCTGATTAATATTTTTAAAAAATAAATAAATAATGCCAACTTTGCTTTGCTCTTTTCTATAAGATTTACTAGAAATTACTATAAAAACTAAAAAAAAAAAAATGTATGAGAATTTATTTCACAAAAGAAAACCGACTTCAGTGTTCATAGTTAATGAACAGGTGCACATGGAGTATTATTTTTACCATCTTAGTTCAAGATACATTAATATTTGCTATCTTCTTGCATTCTCTGCAATATTGAGCTCAATTAAGCTTATCATAATCTATGCTGAAATACAAATTCATATTTCTCATTGCTACAGCAAGGAAACCAAGACTCAGTAACTTGATCGGGCTCCATTCCTTAAAAATAATTTCATCAGGGTTGCTGTGGAAACGGGCAACAAGCAGCTAAATGAGAAACCAAAGCTTCATGCAATTGCCAAAGTAACGTTTGCAGAAAAACAACAAAATTAGGAAAAGGTGTAAGGCTTCACAGAAGCCTCATTTCTCTCAAGAAAGTTTGTAAAGAGAACAGAGAATGATTCAGAAGTGGGTAATAAAATTTGCAGGTGCAATTCAAACCAGATAAATTGGAAATCTAAAATATTCCTACCGTTTTGTGCAAGCTATTTGAAATAAAATTAAAATTGTAATGTGACACATCAAATTCCTTTTTCCTTTTCTTTGTGCTGATTTTTCTTTTTTTTTCCTAATAGCAACGTTTGACTATTGATTTTTCTTTAATTGTTGTTTTCATCTAGAAAATTAAAGTGACCTGCAAATGAAAAATCTTGAAAAATTTTTTTTATCTTCATTTGTTATTGTTCCAAAATGTACAAATCCACCTCACCTAAGAGGCAAAAAAAATCAAGAAACTGTTCTTAGATTTTTTGAGCATTAGGCATGCAATAAACTATAACACATTACCGTAATTTATTTTAAACCATGATACAAAGAGTTGAGAAGAAATATCTTAACTTAAGCTTTGATGACAGTTTTAACAAGATCAGAAGCCAAGCTCCATGTGTCATTTACATGAGAGCAAAACTGTAAAGGTCCTCAATGGTAGCCCTTAAGGTTGAATTAAAACAAAATTTCCCATCAGCAACAATTCCTTTAATTAAAAATTTATAAATGACATCTGTTTCAAGTATCTACCCACCAATAGTCTGACCCATTCATTCATAAACTGTGATGGTTTCACTTAGAACCACAAAAATTCTGCAAATGATCCCTCTAAATGGCTCAGTCTCTGTCCAAGACTGAAAACAGATTTCAAGTGGTAAAAAAAAATAAATATGGTGAAAGTAAGGTTGATTCAACGTTTAGCACACCAATAAACTAAACTTTAAAATATCCACTTTCATATTAGACAAATTTAAAGCATTGATATTTTTGTTTTTGTTTTTATCCCATCAACTATATACAGAAAAATGACTTTTCAGATGTTCTACCATTCCAAAGATAAAGCAGTATGGCTTTTTCACTAAACTTACTTTTACAATGTATCTAAAGTCAGACCATGTGTAGCATTCAGTAAGAAAAAGCATTGATTTAAAAATACAGGAACAAACCAGAAGTGTAGCTGCTACCAATGCGGTATACAATATTGTTTTAAAGTAAAACTATGCTTAATTTTCAGTTATTCAACAAACAAATGCACATTAGAATTAATCCAATCTGTTTATTTTTATTAAGGACAAAGTCTTGAACTAGTGTAGTTCAACTTAATTGTTATGGTTACAAGAGGTTTATTAGGTGTATTTCAAAACAGTACCTTAAAAAATCTCAACTACAAGCAAAGCTGCCATCATGTTGATACCACATCCTGACATTACATCCATCCTTCCCAAGATAGCATATTAATAAATGCCTACATAAAATACCACAACTAGTGCCTTCAAAAATTCTGATAAATCAAAATCAAAACCAGCATTGAGGAACCTATTTCACCATTTTTGGTTATGAAAAGATCAGCATTATTACCATTTACTTTGTCATTCTTTCTTGATTTCTTTTGTATTTTAATCATAAGAGAGTATTAAATCTGAAAATCAACCAAGAACGTATTGTTTGAATCAACATGTACATTACAGTAAATAAGAATTTCAACAAATAATTGTAAATCTTATATTTAATATTTCACCAATGCATGAAGAATAACAATTAAATTTACTATCACTTCATAATAACTTAAAACAGATGTTGATTTTGTTTCCATTCAGGAAGCTCTTCTAAAAGCATATCAAACAATACTGAAATCAATACTATGAATGCTAGTAAACAGTACAGCATGAGTTGATTCAAATGGGTTTGCAAAATTTAAAAAAAAAAAAAAACAAATTTTACAACTGTTTCAAATATTTTAAAGATATCTGCTCTTCTCAACTAAATGTATTTTGCTTTTTTTGGCAATATTCAAATTTTATTTTCCAACTTCCATTAAAAAAGTATAAATATGTTGTTTAATTACAGCCACTGCTATTCTAGATTAAAGTTTTTTATTGATGTCCTCAACATCAGTAACATCCCCAATATTCTATAGAAACTTAAACCACTGAAGCAAAATAATACAGTGGTTCCTCATCCTTCACCTTGCAGAGTCCGATTTTCATTATTCCGGACCACAAAGAGCAATCCCCTCTGAGCCATACAAAAATCCAATGTGGTGTTGGGTCAAAATGCTTGTTGAACAATTTTTCACAATGGGGTTTGACAGTAGGAACAACTGGTAAGAAAAGTGTATCATCAGAAATCGAGATTTTGTTGCATTCAGTACAATTTCCATTTTAAAAAAGCGAGTTTGTTGTTTCCTTACAGTTTTGATATCAACCAATGACAATAAGCGTCAGAATTTATATACTTAAATCAAGGAAAAAACCGAAACACAAATTATTTTTCCTGCTGTTCTATTCAAAAGTTGTGATGAAACAAATTTTAAAGCCAATTTCTTTAAAATCTGCTAAAAACAAACCCAAACCTTCCCATAATCAGTGACAGCTAATGCTTCATCATGCAGGGACAAAACACCAACACAGAATATACAGATAGTATAGAGGTACATGTAATAAAATAGAAACAGAAAAACTAAGCAACCTTAGTCCAACATGCTTTACCACTGACACACAAGAATATAAATAAAAACTACAGAATGCACAACAACTGAAAATCAAATTATCCAGGACACAGAAAAAAAATTAGTTTAATAAAAAAAATAAGACATGAATGGAAAAATCAACTGCACTTTGGTTTTTGGTTTACACAGTTTTATCAATGAGTCTAACTTTAGTGAGTCACTATTCAACATTAATATAGACTTAATTATAACAATGTTGTTCTAGCTCTTCATCCTCCGCGTTGTATCTAGTTGCTACTCACAACAGCACCTGATACTTCACAATCCTAAAAAATGAATCCATGTTCCACATTTTGTCTGTGCCATATAGAAAATTGAAGCACATCTTGAAACTTTTATTAATCACATTATGAGACACAGTAGGCCATGCTCAAGCTTTCTTACAAACCTGCCCTTCATGCACAAATATATTATATATATATATATATATATATATCTCCATTCACCATCAAATCATCTCAATTCCTTTGAATGTTTAGCTTAAATAGCTGCTTCCAGAATAAATCAACCAAATAACCACTGGGATCAGTGTTTTATCATCTGAAGGTAGCTATTTATTGTCTTGAGCAGATTCATAATCAGTTTTCCCTTGTCAGTTTTTTTGTATCCACTCTTTTTGTAAATGTTGTTTAGTTTGTGGCATCTAGCTTAAACTTGACCAGGCAGTTTGCCATCTTTGGTGTTCTAACTCTCAGCATAAAGACTTAACATGATAAAAGCACAGTAAATGATCTGACATAATCATTGCACATGTAACCTAAAGAAGAGCATAATGAGGTCAGGGAAGTAATAATCACATTCCAACAAGGACTGTTTTCCAAAGTATAGGGTGATCAGAAAGTAGCTATGCAGTGGAATATATTTGTAATCATTTTTTATTCCTCTCCTTGTGCTTTGTTCTTTTGTATTGTAGTTCCCAACATGACCAACAGATGGCAGTTGTATGTGATGAGATGTACTGTAGTTCCCAAAATGACCAACAGGTGTTGGCAGTAAATTTGAAAAAGTGAAACATGATTTTTGTGTGATTCTAATTTTTGTGTAATGGTTCTTTCAAATGCCAAACAAATCTTTCTCATCAAGAATGTATACACAAATAATGCTAAATATACCACAAGAGTTCAAAATGGGTTGTTACAAGAATTTCCTGATGCAAAGCTTCCAAAAAGAAATGCTGTAAGGACATTGATTAGCAAATTTGAAGATACCGGTTCAGTTGAGGATTATTAGTGATCAGGTAGGCCAAAAGATCGCTGCATCAACTTTATCTATGGGAGTGCTCATAATGCTTTAGGGGAGCTAAATATTTACCCATATAAAGTGAACGTTTTCCACTGCAGTTACTTTTGGACCACCCTGTACTAACAAACAAGGCAAATCCTTTACAAAATTACTGAAACAATTCATGTATGTAAGTAGGAAAATACATCAACAAGCAATAAACAAATAAACTACAAAATCTATATTGTTTGCTGGTGTAAAAGAAATTTGAAGTAGGTTACAGAAAATTCAAAGAGGTGCTGATTTTCATGTTGCATCTACAAATGCAAGAACAAAGACCATCATGTCTAAAAATTAATTATTCTTCAATAGACAATATTCATGTGCCAAAATATATTTCTAAAGAAATGTATGGGTGATTATTGGAGATGTTTTTCTTGAAAGCAGAGAAGAGGCCTTTTTTGGTTTTTTAATAGCTTTTAGAGCTGAAGTGGGGGGATGAAATTTTATTAGGACGAGGACAACAATTAAAGTCAAGATAATATTTCTCATGTTATTTGCAGGGATTTCCCTTTGTGTTGTCTTTTATAGTTTCAGCTAATGAAACCAAATATAACATAATAAAATACCCCCAACTTTGTCATCCTACAAAGAAAGAAATTACAAAGATCTATTTGTAGAAAAAGTCTGTTTCTTCTTTCTTTTTTGAGTACAAACACCACAAAGAAAACTAAACAATTTCTAACCGAATGCATTTTTATCTTGTTTTTCAATTGAGAGGTTCTTCAAAAAATCTAAATAAAGCGAAACAAAAGAAAATTTGGAAAGCAATGAGATTATTTCAATAAAACAATTCTATACCTTGACCTTTAGCACCTAAATATTCTTATAAAACTTATCTACGTTTTTATATTAAACAGCACCTGCAAAATTACCTGCTTTCCTTCGATGTTATATATGAAAACTTGGATCCTTGTAGAATCTATAAGCACAGCTATGGTAAAAGTAAATGGGAAATGGCAAACAATGGACTATATAGCTGACCAATAAAATCTTCTGGAACTCTTTCTTTTAGAAGTGGACAGATACTGGTTTGGAGGAAACCTGTGCAAATGAAATAAGTACAACAGACTACCACACTGGAAGGATGCATATTACTGCCTGAATGCCTCAAGAATCAATCAACAAATTACACTACCTATGCTAACTTGCTGCCCTCTCAATAAAAATTCACTTGTTCACATAGGGTAGTTATACCTTAAGTTATTAACGCCACACTAAAGATCCTAATAAAAATACCCTTAAATATCTTTACTAAGTTTAGCTCAATAAATATCCATCTTATAATGTACATGAACCAGCCATCAAATTATTCTTGAATGAGGTTATAGTGTCAAGCAACTATGTATAATTGAGTGCTAATGTGAAGTATGCAAAACAGTTAAGGGCAATCCAATAAAGCTGTCTCTCCTAAATTTGTTCAATGTTTCTGAATAGTTCAAACAATAATGGCCACTGTTACAACTTGGATTTTGGAACGCAGCACCAAAACAAGTTAAAACTTTATTTTCATGGATATTTTCTGCACCAGACCACTTAGTGCCAACATAACTAAACCAAATACTTAACATTTGAATATCCATATGAAAGTTTAAAATGCTAAAATCAGAAACCAACATAAAATACTATCACTCATCTGCTACATCAATGCATACCTTGTGACTGTAAGCAACGGTTGGTCCATCTTTTATTAGTTTCTCAGAGAGACAAAATTTACTCATACAGCAAACCACAATGGACAGACAATTTGTCCAGGCTAACAAATCAAATGATCTGTCAATTATTTAGAGTGTATGGGTGTACTTACTCGACATCAGTCAGGGTTCTTAGTGGCAACTTTATCATTTTTTCCAGCTCTCTCACAAACTCTGTACCTTTATCAGGATTTTCCAGGCTGAAAAAAGAAAAAGAAATCACTTTTGGATTTATTTAGAATCTTCTACATTCTCAATAACCCTAAATATTTTCAGTTTCTCTTTCTCTGATGTTTTCTGCACATAACATTTTGTTAATAAATTTACTTTTATAGTACACTACTATTTTCTCCAAGTGAATACAGCCAATTAAACCTCGTATATAATTTGAATATTCCATTAGTAAATATTATTTTTTTTTTTTTTTATATTTCAGAATCCCCACTATAACTCTTTCTTTACAAGGTGTGGGAGATAACCAAAATTCTCTGAAAATACTCATACAGCTGGCTGGTAACAAAGAGCAAGAAGAAACCATACCAAAGGGGTGAAGTAGCAGCAGATATCTGAGTGCATATACACCAGCCAGCTATGGGACAAGTGAAGTGAAGTGATCTGGAGTTGTATCTCAAAATGTATGGATAACAAAAAATTTAATGTTAAGATTAATTAGAGAAATTATGTAAAATGTTTAATTTAGATGCAAATAGCTTAGTAGGTTGGTTATCTAAATAGAAAATGCATTTCAATACTAGTTAAAGCAAGTTAAATTTACTCATTCTTGAGGTAAGGGAAAATTATATGCTTTTAAGATAATGATTTAAAGTCAAAAACTATATGAAAACATATGCAATAAAGCCAATATGTTTTAGTATCTAAAACAAAATAATGGTTTGAGAGCAGCAGCAGTTATAGTTCAATTATGTAAAACACTTGCTAAAAATCATCAAGTACATAGTCCAGCTATTGGAATCCTCATTACCAAAGGGGTATCACATCTCAAGCTCAAGACTGATACAATGATAAAGAGGCACAAGTAATTGTAGTTGACAAGAATGGCTAAAAAGGCATGGATTGCCTTAAAACAATTGCCATCTTTTGATAGAGAATTTTTTTCTTTTTTTTCCAAAAGAGAGAACTAATTATTCTTTGATGCAACAGCATACCATATAATACTCAAGGTCATCTGTAAAAGTAATGTCAGTCAAGATTAGATGTTGTTTCCTTTGAGCCATGCTGTTTGGAATGTCTTACCTAAGAAAGTGGTGGATGCTAAATATTTTATTGATACTAAAAAGCTGCTTTTTACCAATTTTAAGAAAAGAAGGTATTTATAAAATTTTAAAACTGCTCACCCATCTGATTATTTACATCTACTTTGTGCAATACATGTTCCTAATCTGTATTCTGAAAATGATCAAACATTCTAGAACCATCCATTAAGGTATACACTCAACATTACATCTAATCAAACTTCTATCTTCTACCTGCCAAGATGCTAATGCACAGAAAACTGAAATTCCACTGGAACAAGCAGCTTTGAGAGATATTAAAAGGTGCTAAGAAAATTTAAAATAGTTTTCAGTAAAAATTATGAGTAATGTAAGATAGATAATACATTATTACTTGTGTAACATCCTCAAAATTTGGTTATTGTTGCTACCAATCTATTTAATTTACTTAAAAAAGAAAAATATTTTATTATACTTCTAAGAAATGCCCCTTTTACTATGGAAAATTATTTTCAATTCTAAGCAGGATTTAGTTTCCACTGTCAACTGGTTTTGTTTTCAAATTTTTATTACTGATGTATTCATAGTAACAACAAACTCAAGAAAGGTCTTCTGTGATTTACATCTAAGAAGAAAAATAATATCACAAGTCTGTGGCTGCCTGTTGTACATACTATACCACCCCGATAGATGTTTCTTTATTTTAAATCTACCTACAGCGTAAATAATAAAAAAGAATCTTTTTCGGTAATATAGGATAATGAAACGAGGGAGGAAAAAAGAAATATAAAGCAACCCCTCAGATTACCTGTTACCATGGCAAGCCACAGGACTAAACATTTTTCAGAAAACTGCTGATACCCACAAGACATGTGAGCAAAATACCAGTGTGAAAGAAATCATCATCAAAAGGCTCTCACAAAATATACAGCAAATCAATATATCCAACTACCTGCAAACACAATGTGAAACATTAGTCTTGCTGCCTGACTCTGTATGACAGCCATACTGTTTACATATGATACAGGAAAAAACATACTCCTTTAAGAAGAAAAAAACAGCTGGTATTGGAAGAGTGAAAATTGATATTATCTTGTCTGTGATGGATATTTTAATATTTGAAAGCTTCGTTCTAAATCTCCTTGCTGAGCTATCTATTTTTTTTTTTTTTTAAATTTTCTTCTACTGGCTGTCATATACAACACTTATTTATTGCTAATGCTGTAGATATAATCTTAGCTTGCACTGTGCTTCATTTCTCTCCAATTTTATATGTATTCTAATAACTTATATCAGTAGCTACATTTTTATTAAACAACATTTTAATTGTGATACTTAAGCTGAGATTAACCTGTAGGGCATAATATCTTTCCCCTCTAGCTTTTGTACCTAATTTCCACTGAAGATTATCTATTTCTCTCTTTTAAAATATGTATAGCATTTACCATATCTTTCCAGGAATACCTAATATTTGGACTGTGTTCAAAAACTTATATAAGAAGAGTTCTCCAGCTTGTTTGCTCACACTCTCTCTCTCTCACTCCTTCACTCTCCCCATCCTTCTCACTCTCTCCATCCTTCTCTCTCTCTCTCACTCTCTCCATCCTTCTCTCTCTCTCTCACCCTCTCCATCCTTCTCGCTCTCCCCATTTCTCTTTCTATCTCTCTCAATCCTTCACTCTCTCCATCCTTCTCTCTCTCCCTCTCTCTCTCTCTAATAAGATTTCAAAAGCAATGATCAGGCAAAATACTGATTCATAAAAATTTTAAAAATACCAACAAACATTCATTTTCCTGGAATGAAAACAGTCTACAAAATTCTTAAAATTTTTTTTAAGTTAAACTTTTTTCATGATCATTGATACAAGTTTGAGGATGGCTATTAAGATTTTTCTCTTTTGTTTTAAAAATACTGAACATCTCTCTTTACCAACCTATTAACTAAAATAATCCATAAATCAAGATTTCCAAACTGAATTTACTTTCATACCTAGGTATAATTTGGCTCAATGATTTGTAAGACACATAGGTGAACAGATTAATGGTCTTAATATTAAATTACCAGAGATAAAGAATGTTCAACAGCAAGAACACTAAAAAAGGGTTTCCTGCTTCATTGTATTTTCAATAGAATCCATACCAACATTATATTAGTATAAGGTTTCTCCACATAAGTTACTCTGAGGGTGTGGACCAAAAAAGCTAGAACATTAGAGTAAGAAGAATATAGAGAGAGAGTTAAGTTAGATTGAAATTAATTCATTGTTTGAAGCAGAAAACATCAGAGTGAGATGATTAAAGATGTTACTATAAAATAAATTATCATCAAGAAAAATTGCATTCTTATGGTTAAAATAGGTCCCAAAGACAAGATGATACAGTATGGTACTAACAGTGGAAATATCAATTAGCCATTTTAGATATCAGATATTTGCAGAGACATCATATGGTGGCTGGTAGTCAAACTATGAGATTGCCATGTTTAAGGGGCCCTCAAATTAGAATGCTGGTTAGGATCAACTTGGGTTGGCATGGTTTCTGCTCCCCCACCATTCTCATTTTTCCTAGCTAGCTAGCTATGTGGGTTTTCTTTCTGCCAAGCACCCTGATTTCCTCACACATCTAAAGAATGAAGAGTTATAGTGGGGTTATCCAAGACATGTGAGGGACATTCTGCAAATAAGTTTTGACTGACTTGCTCTTTGACCACTACTTAAAAGCCCCCAACCATTCCTTGGTAACTTGCTTGGTTGCCAAGATTGACGGTATCCAATATTATTCCCCAGTTTTAGCTCGCTGTTGTGAGATGTACTTAGACCACTAAAGTCAGGACAAGATTTAACAAAAAAGATCTGACAGGTGTTTCAAATAACTTAGAAGCTTTAGCTTGTGGACGCTTAAATTTTGTCAGTTATCTACAGTCGCAAGGTGGCCACTATCAACTGGCAAACTTATTCCATCCCTTCTCCCAAAATTATTTTAAGGACATACAGAGAGAAAACCCTGTTCTAGAGAGTCCAGCCTGGAGAAATCCTACCCCTCCTGCCGTATTACGAAAGAGTTGGGTAGTAGCCCACTGCTCTCACTAGGATGAGGTACACTAACATTAAAAAAGAATAGTACAGGTCGTAATAAGACCTCACTTATAAACAGCTGTGGCGGCTGATCGTCCCAGCTCCCAACACACACACACCCCAACAAATGCACCACACCCCCCCAAAAAAGTGGTCAAGAAATGGTGTCCAAAGGCATACAATTTTGAAAATTTATATTGATTTATTTTAGGGAGGTAGGATAATGATGGAAAAAAAAAAAAAAAAGCTCAGAAAGTAGCTTTTGAATAATCATTTGTACAAATGTCCAGTTAAGGTGATATACCACTGTGCAGTCAGAAAAAATGTTTGTTTACTTTTGACATTTCCAAACATATTAGTAGTAAATAAACTACCTGATAAATCAATGTTTTGTTGGTCCTTCATTATTGGACTTTAACAGATGTCCAGCTAGCACAATTAGGTAAAGTGTTGGTCAAAATCTATATTGAAAACATAGTAACACAAGACCAGCTCAGGTGAGCTGTGCAATATTTTTTTTAAAAAAAAAAAAAGGGACATGCACTTTAACATTGTTGCAATCTAAAACGTCAACAAGCTTTGGTGGTGGTGGTGGTCAGGCAGGCAAGGACTTATCAAATATAGGTTCTGTCACTACTACTAAGGTGATGGGAAATGTTGCAATTAACAACTCCCTAATTGCAAAGGATATTCAAATGGAAAGAATTTCCCATAAGCCATATGGCCCTAAGAGGTGAAAATTTGTGTGGATTAAAAGCTAAGGTAGTTACTGAAGCAAATATAGATTTTTAAAAATGTGCGTGCATGTGTGCTAGTCATTTAAAATCTTTGTTTGATAGATAAACTGGATCCCTATTCCCACCCCCTTTTTTTTACAAAGATATTCAATGAATAAAATGTTATCAACCATAATTTTTAAAGTCTCCAGAAACACTGAAGTCTCCATTTTTTTAAATGTTAGAACTTTTCATTAGAAACCACTTTAATTGGCAGAACTGTGAATGGATGGTATAAACCACCAGATTTACACTGCCAATAAATACTTAATTAGCATCTTTCTTTCTTTTAATCAAATAGCAGTAAACCCAACTATTATCTCAAATCTGAAGTTATTTCTTATGGTTAGTGATGCTGAATGGTACATGATAACAGTATCTCATGGTCAAAATCTGCTGCTTATATTTAATAAAAAACAACTAAACACCTAATTGATAGTGAAAAATAAAGTAAATATCAGATTAATAAGCATTACTATGGGCAGTTGATGATGGATTGTGTGCATGTATAGCCTAATGGACTGAATTCAATCTCCATTAGGGATCTGTCATTTAGTTTGATCTACCAACCATGGCATGGTTTCTCACCTTTCTCTAGCAGATAGTGTGGCTTTCCTCCCACATAGCTAACGGTCCTGGTCTACATTAACAATCAAGCATAATACAACAATAAAAGAACTTTATTTTCCTTGAATGCCTTACATAAGCTATGATGGCTTCCTTCCTTGTAGCACCCCAACTCCACTCCCTTGGCACCCATAACTACATCCCAATAATCAGGTAGTTTTTCAAATAAGTTGCACATTTTGATTTTTTTTATTTTAAAGAGACAAATGTCTGGTTTTTTCTTGTTCTTGTCCAAGTTCTTTTTTTGCTTTAACATTTAACGTTAATTATATACACTTGATGTTTCTTTTTCTTTTTCTATCACTGGAAGGCGTGAAAATGAAAGCCAAAAGGCAGCAACTCAATAAGTTTTCTGTGTATCAAACATTTGGTAAACAATAACTGCACCACCACCAAAAGATTAAAAAGCAAAGTGTTCTTTTGCTTCTTTCTCAGAGGTGGCTACGGAATTAAAAAAGAAAATCAATTTTTTTAACATATTTTACCAACATTTATAGTTACAGCTAAATAATGCAAATGTAAGAGTACAGAAGATGGATGCACAGTTTGGAGAAACGTAGTAAAAAACAAGCCATGCAAAGTTAATGAGCAAGGAAAGTTGAACGAAGGTGATTATAGAAGTTTGGTGATTTACCAGGACTAAATTTGCTGGAGTGCACAGTAGATTTGTGTTATGACAATATCAATAAATAAATTGACCAGTTTCTCTATAATATTACTGCAATGAATACTAAAACATAACTGAAGAATTAAAAATAATTCTTTTCCACATACAGATGCATGTTTGTGCAATGCTGATGTGAATCTGAAAATTAACTGGCTGGCTTTACAAAACACTAAATGTATACCAACTCAAGAATGAAATTAATTAAAACCAAAGTTAGTTTTATCGAATTCTACAAAGAGCAAGGAAACAGTTTCACCAAACAAACCAATCCTGTTTGGTTTTGACTGAAAATCTGGCTTACTCTGTGCTCAAGAACAAGCACCAATGGAAATTAAACCAGGTTATTTAAAAAGCAGCAGCCATTAAAGAAAGGTATCTAATGTCAAAAAGCTAAAACAAAATATTTAAATATGTCACAGATAAACATTCTACTGCTATTCTGGTTGGTTTCTTTCCTTTTTCTCTACTGTTAGTAGTGTAGCAAAACACTAACACTCGCAGTTAATTGTACAGAGAATCACATTTGTAAGCTCACGTTCCAGCTTTGTGAGTGTTGCGTCATATAGTAATAAACTTTCTAATTTTCACCTTTGAGAAATAATATGCTAATAACAAATTTCCAGGGTGGTAGGAGGATTCCATATAGATGAGCTATGCTGAAAACAAAAGATAAAGGTTGATTGACCTAGAACACTTTAGAAAACAGCTTTCCTGTCTCAAAATGCAGCCAAAATAACAAATTAAGGAGAAAATGATACTAACTTTCATCTAAGTCAAAAGTTATGGCAAGCCACAGTTAGACCAAATAGCTACAACTGATTGTGTTTTTTTTTAAATGTATATATATATAATGTGAATTATTACTAATGTAAAAAGAATTAATAAAAAAAACTATTTCTGTACTAAACAAATACTTTATCAGCTAAAAGTGAAAAATTATTTTAACCCTATTGCCATTGATTTATTGCTAGATTCAACATCTAAACCAACATTTTGATGTTCATTTGCTCCCTTTCCATTATTATCAGGTTTAGTTCTGGATTATGACTGTTTGGTCTTTTGCTTTTACGAATATTTATTTTACAAGAGTAAACTTGCAGCTATGAAGGTGTGTTTCTTGTGATGGTAATATTTCAAGTTCTTTTCTTTCTATAAATAACAGATCTCTGCTAACTTTCCACATTAATTTAGACAAAGGTTATCTTTTGCAACATATTATAGTTATAAACACTAAAATATTGAACAGGTTAACTAAATTCATTTTAAAAATATAATCTAATATTGATGTTGCCGCTGTCAAAAATAATTATTTTTGAAACATTAGATTGTTGATGTCTCTTATTCAATCAAATAACTTTTGTCAGCTGATCTCCCTTTAATCAGCAAAGATGTCTTTCTTTCTTTTTTCAGATCCGTTTGTGCAATTCTTTTATACAGTAAACTATTAAGGTGAATGCAATGGTTTACAGATTAAAACCAGTTCTTTTAACACAATCTCTGCAGCTGCTAGCATGTGGGTGAGATGAGTAGTGTTTTCCTACAATAATGCTCCTGTTAACACAAAAGGAAAAAAAAAAACATTTAGCCACACTGTGATATCTGCCAACATGTATTACCTGGCAGCTACATTTATCCGTTAAATCACAAATGTGCCTTTCTACTTGCCAGTTCCCTTGGCAATAAGCAGCTCTTTGATAAGGGATTACCATTTCATGACAAGAGTTGTTCTGATTTTATATTCCAAAATGGGTTTTTTGTACTTGAAAGAAAAATAAATTATAGCTTTTTAAAATTAAAAAAAACAAATATAAACAAGTAAAATATGATACAAGGAAAAACAAAAAAATAGTATAAAATCTTTAAAATTTATAACTATAGATGGGAAATATCATTGCATTTTGGATAGTATATCTAAATAATGATTTTTACAATGAACACAACTCTTGATTATCTTATTTGTTAGCTAAACAAAGAATAAATAATTACTATAGATTTGCTCAAAGGAAACTGGCTAAAAGAGCATTTTCATAATGGCATTTAGATGAATTTCATTTCTTCCTTATATTGTGCACAGATAAAAAAATTAACACATTTCAGTAATGCCCCATGCAAAATTGGTTGAGGATATTCTACCAAACTGCAGGATATAGTCCATTTATTTGTTGCTTTATTGTTATCATTTTGTAGGTTTTAGACATTTGATCATGAACTTGTACAATGTTTCAGGTAGCTTACAGTGCTGAGTTAATGAGCTCACACAAAAGAAATGTTTGTATTTGCCAGAAATTAAACAAGTATTTGCATAATAAAATACACTTTCATAAACTCATGCCATCACACCATTTGCTATCACTTGCTCTAAATTTTCTATCAAGCAGTATTTCATATTTACATCATCAAAGCTGCTCCCACCTAACCAATATCACTTATGTCTGTTCCTTCACAGTTAAATAACACTTCTGAAAATGGTCAAGTGACCTAGCACAAAGTCTGGCAATGAACAAAGTCAGAATGCATGGAAGGCCAAGTGAACATCCATAGTGCATGTCACTACACTAGATATTTTGTTGTTTAAGGCTTAATAATACAAATTTGTAATTAATTCCATGTTAATACGAAAGAACAAATTTATCTCAACATCCCAAACTCAATAAATATTGCTTCTGACAATAGTTAAGTGCCATTCTTAAAGCTGCTATCTCCAAATCCTTTTCACTCTAATTAATTTTGATTCTCTGGTGAAAGCAAGCCAGTTGAAGTTTTTAATGATTTTTTCACTGCATTCAATCCCGCCTACAAATCCATTAGAATGAAAAAATAAAAAGAATAAAAACTTTCCAAAACATTGCAAAGAAAGCTTTGTTATCAGCTTTAGTAAAAAAAATTAAAATTAAAACTGAGAATCTCAATTTGTAATTATGCAATGGTTGCTTGTGCAGTTTCCTACTTAATTAGGCTCACAACTCAATCCTTCTTAAGAGCTGTAAATCAAGCCCATCTTGTGACATTCTGAGATGGTCCAAGACTAAACACCTGAACATTCTAACACAGCCATTATTACATAGGTTTCTGCTGAAACCACATACATGGTGCAAACAAAAGTTTATTATAAAGAGTAAAACAAAATGAAAATAAACAGGCAGAAACCTTACTATATGCATTAGCCAATAATAAAATTTCAACATTTTTTTCCAAATTTGTATTATTTTTCAATATAAGTGCCAGCATATTTCTATCCATTTTCAACTAATAATCTTCTTGGTGAACCCTGTCCTGACTTTCAAGGAAGGTTACCAAGCAATTTTCCAGGGTACAACTAGAATACTCTTGTGCAGTGGTTAAGGTGCAAGCTAGTTAACCCTAATCCTGCCAGTACTCACTATATTGGTCCCCCAGCAACAATTGTTTAGCGGGTCACTCGTCAATATATCGACTTTGGCGGTACCATCCTGCATAGCAGGAAGTTTATGGATCACTTTATTGACAACCAGCATGCTAAGCAACTGCTGCTGGGGATCAATATGGTGAGTAGCAGCAGGACTAGGGTTAAGAGTTTCCTGTAGAAGTTCCACCACACGTACCCAGAAAAACCCTAACCCTCATTTTTAGATGTAGGTGTAAGCTGGAGTGCTCAGAGGAAGCCCAGTTGTTAAGAGAGAAACTATGCCAATCTCAGCCTTGGCAGTCCAGTGGTCTGCTACCAAAGCACTGGCTGCTCAAAATAACAATCACTTTCCTTTGTACAGTTATATACACCTTTTTTTTGTTTACAATTTTTCCATAATGTGAAATTTCAGTTTGATTTTCATGTTAGGTAAGTCAAATAATTTAATCTTCTTCATCAGCATCTTAAATGTTTCAAATTTGACAAATGTTTGTTTGTCTTCATTCCAGCTATAAATTTCTCAACACCTTTTATTAACTTACGTGTTTTACGACAATAATATAGGCAGGGTTAATTCAAGGCATTTTTATTGCACTTGCTTATTAATAAGCATATTCCCCTGTTGCTATCAGTACTGTTTAGCCCTGAGGACTAAAATAAAACAATAGTAAATAAACTTTCAGGAAAATTCAAATATTTTCCACAAAATTTATTTATAATTTCGTATTTTGACAAAACAAATAAATAATAAATTAGTTTAAAAAAACTAAAAACAATTTTCTTTCCTATATCAGTTTTTCTTTTATGCCAACATTATGAAGTTGATGTAATTATACTCTGCATGAATAAATAATTATTCATGAAATTGTCAGCAGCTGCTTTATTTACAGATATTTAAAGATGATAAGGAATCTGAAAGATGCATGTCAATAATAAAAAAAAAATAATTTGATTTTGTGTGTCATCTTTTAGCCTAAAGATAGTGTGGGAGCAAAAAGGGACAAAATGAAAATAAGTATTTTCTACCTGACCAGAGCAATCATAACTTTAGAAGCAATTAAGTGAATGTAATTTTACTCCATCAGGTGTCAAGCAACAGGATGAAATGAGACAGACAGGGAGAGGATAGGGGTACCTAATCAAAACAGATCTAGAAACAAGCCAGTGACATTAAATGACATATACAAAGGTATTTATCTGGTGAGAACAAAGGGAATGAATGCAGATGTACCCAATTGCATCTGAGAGCATGAAACCAGCTCCTGTCCATTTAATGTCACTGGGACTTTGAAGAAGCCAAAATGGCTTCTTTGCATTAGGAAAACTAAAACAACATCTGATTAAACTGACTATTTTTCAGCTGCATAAACAGCTGTTAGTTTATTTTAGGGGCCTCAACTAACTGATTTGAATCTTCTCTGTATAAAACTCCATGCAGAGATAGCTAGTGAATGATTCCCATACGAAAACTATTTACTTGATGCTACCAGAACAAAAAAACAAACACTATCTTTCTGAAAATTAGAGCAACAGATGTTTTCCTGCCAATCCCAAAGTTACCTAAGAATTTTTTCACCAACAGGTGCCTAAAACCAAAAGTTCTCTCTTTTCTGAACCTCACAAGTCTGTACCATTCTGGCAACATATAGCCTTTGCTCTTAGTGATTCCATAAAAATGACAACCATCATTTTGACAGGAAACCAGAAATTATAATCTTTTAAGTTCATAAATGTGGGTAGCTAAGGCTTGTCCACACTAAAACTCTTAATTGTTGTAAAAACAACAACCTCAATCAAATCACTCAAGCTCTCAGCTGATTTTCATCATTAAAATGCTCTGCTGCCTTCTGTGCAAGTTGGTTAACCTGTGCTGATGATGGCATCTTGATTTTAAGTAAAAAGAAAAACAAAAATGTCGAATGTACATAAACATTGACACACATTTGTTACGTAAATATCCATATATCTTCAAAAGCAGTCTTATAATATAGTACATGTACTGTTTCATTAAAATAAGAGTGAATACATTTTGTTTTCTCTTTAATTTACATTTAGAATTCTGTTTAATCAAAAGGTCGAATTAAGTGTTTTTTGTACAGCAGCCGAAAAGAAAAAAAGGCCAACTAAGATATGTTGTGGTAAAGCATCACTCTCTGAATTAGCTCTCATTCTCAGCACTAAAGTTACTTGTCTAAACCGCCAAGGTTTCTGTTCTTTAACTGATCAATAAATAGTCTTATGAGTAGACAATGGATCTCACCCACACATTGTTATGGGAATAAAGAAAATATTAACAACATATATAAGTTACACCTTTTGAACTATTTTTGGTTTTTTTTTATACTTTTTCAATGTGTTTAACTTATTAAGTAAAAAAAAAAAAAAAAAAAATAATCAAATATTCCTTCCTAGCACCTTTTTCTTTTCTTTAACCAATGGCTATGTAATTCCGAAACAGAAACTGCCAGGTTTGTTGTCTGTAAGTCATGGTGAGGTCATTAGACATTAAGTGCAGATTTGGCCACAATGCTCTCCCAAATGTAAACCTTTATTTTGATGCACTTCTGGATGAGATGAATGTTGTTCAGCAAACCATTAGTATAAGGAAAAGGTAAAATATTCAGGCAACATTACAAATACTCACATATCAAAAATTTCAATATGAAAGATTAGACTCAGAGATTCTTCAAGGATTCTCACTCATGTGGAAAGAAAAATATTAAAAAAGAAAAAAATACATGTAGTTGTTATAGAAATTGGCAACATGGTATCTTTGTTTAAAATTGTCTCTGCATTATGTAGATTTGTCCAAAGAAACCCAATTAGGTAGCCACTGAAATCAGCAGGCTTAAGAAATTTTAAAAATGTCAAACATTTTCTGCCAACTGCCCACCAAAAGCAATTTGGAGAGGAAACACAGTGTTTTTCTCAAAAGCTTTGATAAGCTGCAGTCTTCTGTCTTCAACAATGGTTCTGCTTCATGTTTCTACCATTATTGATTTCTTGGTTTTCATTCGTCCTTTATCTACTCTTCAGCTTCCACCAGTTTAAATCCTGAATCCCAGCAGGTGCTGCGCTGTCATGGCAACAGATTCCAAGAGGCCTTGTGCTTCAAGGTAGCTAGGATGACTTGCCTAATCACAATCTCCCAAAAGCATCTGATGAATATATGACAAATCAGCTTGACAAGCATGGCTAATTGTTATCAGAGCAGGACAGGGACACTTTTCCTCAGACCTTGATAACCACCTCTCATGTGAAGAGCAAAGGAAGTGCTATTCTGAAATGTTTACAAACCAGCACTAAACCATTGAAAACAATATTTTCAATCACAAGAGACCACTTCAATACTGTTTTTCCAAATATTTGATAAGACATTTTTCTTGGTGTTTATCACCAGTCAAATTCAATAGAAATATTATTGATGCATTTTAAAACTATTAAAAACGTGTTCTAATATTGTTGCAAAAATCTTAAGCTCACGTGAAATTACCACATCTAATACGGCTGTTGGAAAGTGTCCTTCCATATGTTCAAAAGCCTTAATTATCATTTTTACAAAAATCTATTGAGTCTGCTCTTAAATATCTCAAATTCTGACTGGCATCTGATATATTTAGTCTTCCTGCATAATCCAAATATACTGCTAGGCCTTATAAGCAAATTGGTTAATCTTTTCTGTCTTTTCACAAATAATGCAAGTTGGTGAAGATACATAAATTCATGTACATGTTTATTTCAATAAAACTTTTTGTTTATCTTTCTTTTTACTTACATATCTTAAAAAGAAGATACATAAGTATATAAGATAAATAAAAATCATCATAAATTAATCTGCATTTTAAAGTCCATTTAATCAAAAATAAAATGAATACCAACAAAGAAAACAGGCAAACTACTTGAACTTCTATATGCTCGCTGAGATACATACAATAAACACTCACCTTTATCAAATCAAGAACAATGGTGACAGAATTTCATTCAAATACTGTATAGGAAAAAAAAAACATTTTTTTTTCTTTTAAATCTGAAACAGATTTATCAAATCAAATTGAGGATTATAAATGGATTAGAAAAATTAGTTTACAAATTATTTTCCAGAAGACTCAATGAACAAATAAGCTATAAAAGTAAACAAACATTAAAAGAATAAAAAGGCTATGAATACTAATTGGCTGACAGTAATTTGGATATTTAAACACCCAACCAACACCAAATATCTGTCTGTGTCTGCCTCTCAATACCAGAATGATGTGAAGTGTTTTCATTTGATAACAGGTTTGCTGAGTAACAACACTAAGCAAGCACTATTACTATAACACGAGAGGGAAAAAATAACAAAACCCCTAACATTCAGAAAAAATGTCAATTACTTTATTTTACTATGCTTGTAGATTATCATTTACCATGGATGGTCAGATGAAACCCAACTGAAATTGCACAGAACTGAATCAGCATATTTAAAAGTAAATGGAATTAATTCTTAATATTTTTCAAAAGAGTAGTCAATAAGCTTCAAAACTGTATTAATTTATAATACATCAATTAACGATTAACTTCATTTTAAAGTATTTTTGCTTCATAACCATTTTAAAAGAATACAGTAGAGAAAATCTGTTGTAGTCTCATGTAGACTAGGTCATATGGTTGTATAAAACTGCTGCATCCATTAATAAAACAAAAAAAATCTTAGCTTGGTTGTATATTCAGCAGAGATATATACATAGGATACTGCTGCAACATAAAGTAAAACTTAGGGTTGATTACTTATTGCTATTCCTGATGATAAGAATTCTTAGTTTTAAAAAATACATAAGTTAAAGCCTTATTCTTGACTTTGCAAATCATTCAGTAATTTTGTCAAGACCCATTAATCCATATACATTATGTTTTGCACTCAATCTTAAAAGTGGAGCTCAGCAAGCTGTCCAATTACAGATAACACAAAGTAATGGACTGATACCCTAATTCTTTTCAGATATCTCAGATTTAGATTTTCAAACTAATTTTATACTCTGCATGTGTAAGCATGTGTGTAAGCATGCATGCACACTAATAAAAACACCCTGTGATGATGCAGATGTTGGAATCTCAAACACAGCTACTCCATCAGCTTTTGCTAAGAGGATTAGAAAAATTAAACACTGTACAGCTGTTTGTTTTTTAATCCTCCAACATTTTAATGACTCAGAGATTTTAAAATAAAGTAATACCTACAAATAGTATAAAATTAATAAATACATCTCCTTATGGTTTTGCCCTTTTCTTCCTCTATCATGCACTTTTGAACTACAGTGAAAATAACAGTTTAGGGAAAATTACAACCAACAACCACATTAGAAGTTGGATGAAAAAGTTTAAAGAACCAGTTCAGTTAATGATAGAAAAGGCTCTGGCTGGCCAAGCACCAGTCAGGCTATTAAAGCATTTTCAAGAACCCTGCAGAAATTGCTTTACCATGTCTCACAACAATTTAAGATTCTTGTTTTTAACAGGTTATAAAATTTTGAAAGCAAGGCTGCATCAACAAGGCAGGAAGCAAAGCAGTTATAAGCCACATCAGATGGCTAGAGAATGTTTAAGGAATTGAAAAATGTGATTAAGTGTTGCATCACTGATGATGGCAGCTATGTAGAAGATTAGAAAACCTTAAACGTATGGCTTTCTAATAAAGTTTATCATTTTATTCTATTGTTTTAATAGTCACTGAAACCCCCTCAGATTTCATAAATGCTATACCTACATATGTAACATATGGCTGTTGTCCATCTGAAAAGTTCTCGATCTACATAACAGAAAGGTCAGATTTAGGACTGTCAAGGATGATATTCCATTTATATTAGAAATGAATAGGAGGTAGGTAGTTACTTCAGAAAAAAACTGTCTATAGAGAAAGAGTTTATTATAACCAGGAAACATTATTTCTGAACTTTATGCCTATAATTTGAAAGGGAGTTTTGAATAGAATGCATATTTAAATGTAGTTGTTCTTGTTCAAACATCAACTATATGTATTTCTTTAATACTATTGAATAATATTACAGATGCATGGTTATAAATAAGAAAGAAAAACACGACAAAATTAAAAAAGATTCATGGAAAAAAATAAAATGAAAGTCTCCTGCCCACAAGAAGCAGCCTTCTCCATCTGTATTTCTTATTGTGATTTCTAGAAAACCACCATTATGAAGAGATTCCTTATGTAAATGAACTTCTCTCAATCAGTGATTCTTTAATTATTAAAAAACAAAAACATTGAATTAGCGATTCCTAAATAAATTGTGCGTGTTTGTAAATATTCATAAAGATTTCATCTGGATGAAAGAATATCCATACATCAAATCTGAATTTTGCCTCATAGAAGATTAAACTTCAAACAAGCCAAGAAAAAAAAATATGGCACTGTGCAGTCAAGAAAAATAAATTTCATGGTCAATCATGGATGGTTTTTCCCTCTTAGGCAATGTCTGATTAAAGCATCAGAGATCTATTCCTCTTGTTTTTCACAAAAAGAAGAGTAGAGGGAATGGTTAAAATTGAGCACCCCATGACCAAGAAGAAGCTTCAATCACATAATCCAATCAAAAATATGTTACAGGCTCATCAAAATCCTGCTGGAGGTGCAATGAGGTAATGATCAGCCAACAAACTGCTGCCAATTTATATGCATCAGCACAGGAAGTCTATTTCTTTATAAGCAAATTAAACTTGTCAGCTTATTTTGACATGATCCAGTAAACTTAAT
The DNA here is from genome assembly GCA_018389105.1 of Nautilus pompilius. NCBI lineage: Eukaryota > Metazoa > Mollusca > Cephalopoda > Nautilida > Nautilidae > Nautilus > Nautilus pompilius. The sequence goes on along the minus strand of JACATO010000312.1, from coordinate 1,029,379 downwards.
TATGTTGTCATCATGTTCCCTAACCAAGCAAGAAAATGCCTCCCTCCCACAATTTTCATAACACTTCAGCCAACATAGACTAGAATATAGTAAAAAAAAAATTGCAAACAAAGGAAAAAAGACAAAAATCACCCATAAGATGACCAAATTTTTAACATACTGTATAAACTTCACAAAACTTAAGAGAAGAGTTTAAAGTAAAAATTTAAACAGCTTGGTAAAAAAAATATGTACTATGTGCTTTGTATTCTTTAGCTATCACACTACTCTGCACACTTGTGCACACACATTAAAAAAAATTTCTTTGATGAAAAAAATCAGTTAATCAGCTGTAACAGCAGTCTCGTGCTTATGTCAATTCTGAAGTTACTTTCCTTCATCAGTCATGACTGACATGGTGAGCAGCATCCATGTGTCATCTGCATGTGTCTAACTGTAAGGAAGAAAAGCAATGGTTGATCTGCTCCAACTCAATCCAATAACAAAGCATGGGTCGTGTGTGTTAGTCACCACTGTCAACCAATCTTAGGTCTCACTTACATTCCATGTACTAGCAAGCACAGGTTCCACTCTCTTTTTACTAGTATTATTTTCTTTAGAAATTTCCTCCATGCTGAAACTGTTGACACAAAATGCAGTTTGTAGTTTTTATTTCATGATATAGCAAATTATTTATGACACTCATAATAAGTCAAACAAAAACTGTCATTATGATCCTAAACTTATTACAGAGTCTTTAATGTTTACAAAACATTTTCAAAAGGCATACATTTTGTACACCAACTGCTGCAGAATTAACTTCAAGTCCAGCTGCGATTTACTGCAGAAAGCAATCAATTAATGTCCAACATTTATGAATAAACAACAGAAAAGCAGCAGTTACTACTGATTATCAATTTTCTAGATCTTTTAAGCATTTATAACTAAACATTTTCATTGTTAATCTGTAGTTTATTATTATTAAGATAACCAGCAAATGACAGGTCTTTACACAAGAGAAATATGTTATAGCACCAGTTTTTGATTGTTTTAAAGTCTTCTTTTAAAAAAATATCTTTCATCTAAAAAGGAAAGAAAAAGAGCTAAATGGGAGTTTAATAAGAAGCTATTACTTTTTGTTTTTTTTAGCTAGCCATTTACAAGTATTTCCTTGAAGCTCCAAAGCCAAATATCTGCAGTATTTACATAGCATCTTTTTAATTTTTCTTTTGTTGAGATAATCACATACAAGTCTATAAGTATAAAAGTAATCATGTTAAAAAAATATTTATTTAACAACTGTACAAGCAAAAAGAGAATCAAAGAAGCACTTACTCCATGTAAATCAAATACTGATCCATTCTACCTGATGCATAAAACTGCCTTTCCAGCAAAGGTTTTAGCCATTCTCTTTGACAAAGTTGGCAATCAGAACCTATTTACAACGGTTTTCCTAACCAGAAAACAATATACCTTAAATACTTATCTTACATCATCCCTAAAAACAGCTATAGAACTAATGAGGCAGCCAAAGGCTCCTCCGTCTTTCTTTCTACTTGAAATTAGGCAGTTCCTCAATTATCCTACTAAATGCCAAGTAAATCAAGGTATGTTAAAATAGCATTAATTGTGATATTCTTTATAACTGTGTTGGCTTCAGGATCTAATTCAGTAAATACTATCCTGCAAGTAACTGACTTAAAGAAATTTAACAATCCTTTTGGCCACATAAACTAGAACAGTTCAGATGACATGCCAGATCCAATCAACTGAGAAGTATATCTGTGATTCTATGAGATTTTCTCGTTTTTTTTTAAACAAGACTAAGATGCAGGATTAAAGAAAGGTATTTGTTTGAAGAAATCCTGTTGGTGATGAAAGTTCATCAGCTTAGAATGAATGTAAGCTAATGCTAATGGTACTTGGCACAGGTTTTAAAGTTGTCATAAATAAGATGGCAAAATGAAAGTTTTCTGTCCGCAGCCTCCATTAATCTCTGGAAAGATCCAAATCCATGGGTGTAATTTACTCCAACAAACAAGTGGAATCCATTATGTTTAATGGTCCAACACTATACTGTCAATTGTCTCCAACCAATCCTAATAATCATCCTTCCAGAAATAGCCCAAAATTATTTAGTATCCTCCTTGTGATCAGAGAATGAAATTTCCTTTTTAAAAGGAAGATTTGGAGACAACTTGACAATCTACTGAAAGAACATCACATTAGATTTAACAGAAAGGGCATCTGAACGGTCTTCCAAATGTCTCCATTCAGCTCTTCAGGATAGTCAGAAACAGATTGGCAGATATCCCTAAATTTTTTGCACCATTTAACAAAACTAACAAAAGACGATACTGTCACAAAATATCAAACAATGTCACAAAGTTTTCAGAAATATATTTTAAATTTAAAAAATGGCTATTAACAAATAAAATAATTAATAGCCAATGGTTGACTACTTTTAAATATATCAGTTTTAAACAAACTTAATATTTACATATATATATTTGAACTAAAATGAATAATTACAGTCAAAACACATTTACTCCAACTCCCAACACATGCTTCTCTATCTTTCATCCAATTTCCAAGAATAACATAACCTGTAAAAACTTGATTAATCTTCATTATAAATATTACTTTCTGGAATATTATTAATTGTTTAAAAATTTTCATGTAATATTATCAGCTTTAAAAAAGGGCAAATTAAGGTTTCAAAAGCTTTTTGGTTCTCTGTTTTCCAGTTCAAACACAAAATGTTAGAAAATAGTTTTTAAAAAAAAAAAAAAATTTCATTAAAATTCTTTAACTCAAAATCAAAGCCGTAAGAATGCAAAAAAATATTATAAAGAAATATGATGTCATAATTTTTAAAAAATATGCATAGAGACATGCCTTTGGGTGGAGGGGTTTACATAATTAGAAGAAATTTAATTCGTGTTTAATTTAAAATTCATGATTACCTAAAAATTCTCAGTTTTGTTTTTCTTTTCCACCCACGATTGAACTGCTAGTAATTACTTCTAAATTCAAATTCTACCACAAATGTTCTCATGGAGAAAAACTTACAATACTTCTCCCATCTGTCTCTGGAATATGCACTTTTTTGCTGCAAAAAGTATGTATTGTTTATCACTGCAACGGTTATGAACTAATTCACCTGTACATTACTGCTACAACTTTCTTTAAGGAAATAACGTCATAGCAACCATAAGGAAAAGAAATACCACAATGGTTTGGAAAGTGGCCATAAACAAGGAAAACAACAAACTGTAAACAGGGAGAGCCTTCAGTAACTATACACTACTTGTTTAGTTTTTGTGATTAAATTAAATTTAAAAATACAGCATGGAAGAAATAATACCACTTATTGATGTAGTTATGGTGTCACATTTTCCATAGCAAAGACAGACAGACTGATTACTGGAAATGTTCAATATTTTTTTCCTGTTGATCCGAACTTGTTTAAAATCAAACCAAAAAAGAAAGAAATTTGTACAAGAAGTTTAAAAAATCATGATTCAATAGACTATAGCTGGGTACAAATATATATATATATTGTTTTTTTTCAGCTTGTGACATCTTAAAGAGGAAAAGGAAAGTAAAGTCTCGGCAATAGGGATGATAATGAAGCCAAACTCTTTTTTAAAGAGATGATCCTGACAGTAATATTTCTTCCAGAAACACAGGTTAATAACGACATTCTATTTCCCTTCTCACATATAAACTCTTTGTAGCTACCATCAACAACTGTTTAATGAGCAATAATAAGAGGCTTCTTTTCTCTTTAAAACCTATAACATGAGGAAATTGAGTAAATTAGGAAGAGAGAAAGAAAAAAAGGCACAACAGACTACACGTTGATAGCAAAGCAACTAAATGGAAATAATTACTAAATATGTCTATGCTTCACACATTAACAAAACTGCATTAATTATTGTATTATATAGTGAGGCCATTTAAATGAAATATTAATGACAATGAGGGTTTACAGCACAACTATTATTCCTTAACCTAACCCCCTTGAAAGTACATCTCTCAAAAATGTAACGTATAATCTTTAATTATTTCAAACAAACAGGAGAGTTATAATACTAAAGTGTTTTCCATACAGATGCAGATTCATGACTTCTAACTTTAGGATTATGCAAAATATAAGTACAACAATGATCCCAGGTTTCATTAAATCAACTGTATATTGAAAAATTATATACTACCTGCTGAAAGTGAGACACAGAAAACAAAATAGATCATCACACACACATGCAATATACTCTCTGCGCTGCTCATATTGCAAGATTCATGAGATTTTATTACATATTTTTTCATAAAAAATAAATAAGGTTTAAGACTTCTAAGCCATTTGGATATTTCATTTTTGGGTTGCTAAAATATAAACATCTTCAAATAACAAAAAGATCCATGTTGCTGATATAAGAAAAATATCATTAAGCTCTGTGTGTGTGTGTCTCTCATTTCCATAATTATTTTCAATACTAAGGAAAACTTGAATATAAAATGCAAGTAACACATGGTAGAATGTCATCTTGTGTAAAAATTAAATGCTCCATGGTACAATAATGTTTTGTCGCAATACACTGTAACTGGTTGTCAAGCAAACAATCAGAACCAGAAAGTGACACACTTGCAAAAGGAGTAAAAAGTATAGGTAGTGACATCACTGAAGTATGGCTGCTGGAAAGAAAATTTCACAAGGCAAACATATAGAAATCAGTCTTACCTAGTAAAGACCACCCCATATGGCAGACTGCAGGATCCTGAGGAAGATATGCGAACCTGCTACTGTTAGCAATAGCTGCAGTTAAGGAAGGAAATGAAAGTCTATCAAAGTGATGTTAAGTACTTCACAGCGTGTTCTCTACATGATAGTAAAGATCCTGTGAATGTCCTAGCTGCAAGCGTGGGTGTTGTTTCTTCAGGAAAAGAAAGATGCACAGTAGTGAAAAATTGCCTCAATGGATGTACAGGTGACCAAAATATTTCATTAAGGACAAGCAACCAAACAAGGCTAAAATGGCCACAGAAATGAAGGTGGGATGAAAATCCCTGGAAAAGGGTGCTCTTTACAGATGAGTCCAAATTTGAACTTTTAGCAAAACAGTCAATGTATAATAGCTATAGTGAAGCATAGAGGTGCATCAATTCAAGTGTAAAGCTGCATATCAGCCAAGGGAATCATAAATTTACATAGAATCAAAGATATATAGAATGCCAACAAATCCATCACACCATCTCATTGGGCAGGCATTCATCTTCCAACATGACAGGGATCCAGAGCATACAGCCAATTTAGTGGAAAACTATCTGGGATATAAAGAGGCTGATGAAATGCCCACAGAGATGCCTATATGTCTCTCTGTTTAAATTACTCATTATTTGTGGATATGCTGTGTTTGTGAGAGTGAGAGAGAGAGAGATGTTAAAACTGGTGACTCTGCCCATGATGTAACAATGAGGAATCACACAAACTACATCAGCACCTTAAATGATGACCCTGAGGAAAGGAGCTAATCCATTCTAGATAAAGCTGTTTCTCTGTGTTTCAGAATTTCTCCAGATGTTATAATAATTTGAAAAAGTTTTAATCCTTTCTTCTTCTCTTCTTTGAATCAATTGCTGTGGAAATCAACAAAGAATAAAAACAGGTAGAATTAGCCAACTGTTGATGCCAAACTCGATTAGATTTCATAGCCACTCGTGAATGTAACACTGGGAAGGGTAGACAGGCTTTTTTAACAAAATAATGTTAAAAGATATTTCTAACATGATAATTTAAAGTTTCAATTAATAGAACTCAGCATCAAAGCAATTTCAAATTTTGCAAAATCTATCCAGTGGTAAAAAATAATGCAACATCCAAATACAGCTGATTTAAAGTTTACTAAATTAATTTATTCAAATAAACATAAGGCATCACATAATAATACTTTTTTTCATATTTAATTCTACGCATTTGGGAACTGCCAATACTTTTATTTTATGGAATGCAAACCAAACACAATTTTGTATCCAAGGTTCATTAATGTAGAATAGCTGAAATTATATATATATAGTTTTAAGATTTCCTTTTACTGGTTACAACAGTGGACTGCCAGAGCCGAGGGTTTGTTCTGGGTGAGCTCCCTGGCATGTTTTCTCCTGGCACCCTCGCATCAATGGTGTTCTCTACTGCCTACAATGAAAGTGCCATAAAACGGGCAATTCTCTCTAGTGGATAACAGCAGCATCCTCACCATGATCGACAACCTTGTAGAGAAATTATTTCCATTGCTGAAACTAATGTATCACACAACAACAAACTTTTACTGCTTTAAATCAGGTTGGAATAAAGTATTTTCTGGAACAACCCCCCACCAACCCCAACCAGTCTCCCTGCTTGAAAGACACACATCCTTGAAAATGTCAACAATTGTGCACAATAGCCTTGGAATTTTTGGTCACAGCATTACCTCAAACTCTTTTTGACTATCATGCAGATGACCACTTGACATTTGCTTTGTGAATGACATCAGCAGATGAGAAACAACAACATACTTAAATACCCATTCAAATTACCACCAACTCATTGGATACCAAAAGGAAAAGTTTTGTTGTGTTTTCAGAAGATGCAAGTTACTACTGCGTGGTCATTATTTGCTGAGAACAAGGGCGATTACCCTCATAAACATCTCAAACAAACAAAAAGATAAGCTATTTATTCAGATAGCAAAATACAAGAGAACAAAAAACAATGTCGGATATGCATTCCTCTAAAGCCACAAAAAGAAAACAAAGTATAATATAGTGGTTTAGTTCCTTTAAAAAATTTGTTTAATCATTTATCGACAATCTATTTAATGATCTTAAATAATTGCACATACCAGAAAGCGAATGCTCTCATTGATTTACACACAGCAACAACCAGAGTCCCACTAACTATGCAACTTTAGTCAGTGGTTTTAGCTCTGATGTGTAAAATGTTGCATAGTTCATTTGTAAGAAACACAATTTCCCATCTACTTTTTTTGTATTCTACTTTACATCTACATACTCTAGTAATAAGTTGTCCACTTAGCAATAGCTTTACCCTTGATTAAAAACAACAGAATCCTAGAGCTATTATCATAAGTTTACTTTATTATTTTACCCTAAGCCCTGAAAAACAACTTAGCACTGACTGCACTTAATTTTTCCTACCATACATCATCATCATAATCACTAAACACCCAGGTGTTGTGCATCTGGAAGTGAAAATGAGGCCTTTGTACCCACACAATTGGTAGCATAGTTGTCTGTAACAAATAAAGCCATGCTACACATTCTGAATCTAAGACATACTTGAAGAACTAACACATCTGGTAACACCAGCACAAAGCAGACAAATATCTTATATTATTTAAAACGACAATATCAGCATTAGCTAGGCAAAAATGTTGGTTTTCATGAGGTCTACTAAGATGTTTATATCTTGTCAGCTGTGACAAAAAAGAGAGATAAATAAGAGAACCACCGTTTCATAAGCACCTAAGTACAACTGATACCTATTAATTTTCTCAGATTAAGCAAGTTTGGTTTAGCTTAGGAATTACCAGAAAGCCATTATGGCTTATAAAGGCAATTTTCTTTTCGAGATGGAAACCAAAAAAAAAAAAAAAATTCTATCTGCTGATAATTAAAAGACAGCTTCTACAGAAAATTATCCTTATCAGTAAACAAGGAGAACAATGCCAATCTTTCTGCCTTTTAAAATGCAAATTACTACAGATGCAGCATTCAAATTCTCTTGCCCAAACAATTCTAATTTGCAGGAATACTTAATATGAGTGATTCAGTTTCAATGCCAAATTAATAATTACTAATTATAGAATGCATAGAAATGATTGGAGAATGTCATCCTGGGTTTCAACATTTTTAAAAATATTTGCTGCACCAGAATCCATACAAATGGCATAAAGTCAGTCCATCTTCATGGACAACTGTAATCCATAACCAAATGCTATAAACACCTATGCACAAATGTGATGCAAACAAAGTTGATTGAGATCCTCTTGAAAAAATTATGCTATTGCTCCCATCTGTTTGAGAAGTTTGTCTTTTTCTCTTTATTTTCATGCAACCATTATCAAAAGATAATAACGCTGGAGGAGTGTAGTGAGAGGCCACAGTTTTCTGATAGGAAGCATTGTTAATCATGTGATGACACTTCCAACTTTTGCTGGGAAATCCTAACCCGAATACCTTCACATGGCTAACTGGGCAAGAAATTCTTAAATGCCTTTGACAAAGTTCATATAAGGACTGGCTGGCTATCCCAGATTTATAACAAATTTACTATAATCACAAATACTGTAGAGAGGGGTTTGTCTATCTATTGAACTAAAATAGTTCTGCTATTAGTTTCCATTTTAATTCCAGTATCATTCAGAATTTGTTATGAAATACTAAAGTAGCACCTCCTTATTTATTGTGATTTTTGTAAACTCTAATGGTAAAAGAATGTGCAAACAATTTTCAAAACCATAATTGTTGCTGACCATTTGGCTGCAAATAAAAGCTGAAGCCTCATTCACATACCATCAAACATCATCCACTCTTTACAGAGTTTACTCCCCAACCCATTCCAAACAATCTTTACTGTTGGAATCTACTCAGCATGTTACCAATAATTAGCTGGCCAATAAATCAGTGGGAAGACAGAATCACTCTCATCACTTCAACAGTGCACAGCCTCTACCTAAGTTTATTGATTGGATACTGTTGCTTGGTTGAAACCTGTTGTCCTCTTCTGGTGGGTCATCATGAACCAGCATTAATGTTGACCACACATGCTGCCAGGCAAGTTGATGTTTAATGAAAGAGAAAACTTCTGCTTGTGGTCAATCAATCTGCCACCATTAGGGGAAAGAATAACAGTAAATCTCAAATCCCAGCCAACCAAAGACATTAGAAATGTTTTCTATTGGTGCCAAAAGGACAACTTTTTGTTGATGCACAGGCACTAAAAAAATTGCTTTAATTAAACTCTTCAAAAGCTAACAAATCACCTGTTTAAGCAAAATGGTTATATGATAGAAAAAGGCTAATATTTCATAACACATACTTTTATTATTGATGTACAATGATGTCTGTAAGATATGCTAGTACAAAAGAAAAATTTGCGCCTTAGGAAGTGTTGCTAATCATGCACCATGTATGTTACTTCTGATCTTGTTAAGGAAAGTCATACAAGCTCTTCATGACTGCATTTAAAAAGTTTACACAACAACCATCTTTCACATTTAATGTCATATAAATATTGTGTGAAAAGATTCTGTTCTTTTTTTTTATAGAAATTGCATTCTGAGAAGTATGGACATGCATAGGTCATGATTTAAAATCTAAGTTAGCTAAACAAACTGGAAAAAAATTTTATTCCAAATTTGTTCAACTTGTACAACAATTTCCTTTCGGTAAACAAAACATATACAAAAGTCAGTTTGTTTTTTTAACTTCGGAATCACTATTCATAATTATTTACATTTACATGTATATTTATATACATTTTATGCATATATGCACTTTTAAAAACAGAATGAAAGTTCAGAGTTTATTTAGTTGGCAATCATGAATTTCTTAATGCTACCAAGTATCAGAAAGGTCATTTCCTTGACTCATTTTGTTTCTAGTTCATAGGTATAACTTAGTGTGATCTGCAAATTCCATAATCTTGCCAAATAGTGGTGATGGTATAGAAAATTTACAATCTGATTCAAATCATTTAGTACATAGGTCTAAGAAATTTCAAATTAAATTAAATTTCTTCATGCAGGTCACCAAGCTTCATATGAATTAGACAATAAAAATAATGTGTACAGAAAGAAAATATTATAACAAATAAAACCTTTAATGTCAGACAATGTAAAGATGCATGTCTTAAACCTAACATGATCTTGGGTATGTTAAGCTGTACTACAAACAGCACATCATCAGACAATCTAGATCCTCTATTTAAATTGTTGTCCAGACACTTTTGGAGTATATAAGCACCTATGGCATTCCTAATAAATAAAAAAAAAATTATAATTTTAGAAAATATGCTTGGATAATTAGAGTAATCATGATCTTAAATATGAAGAAAAACTACAAAGGTGGTTTTGGCTGACAAGCTTAACAAATTAATCATTTTTGTGGTAATCAACAATAAGAAACAGATATAAATTTGTAAAAAAAATTCTTCAACTCTAATTACATCAGATATCACCACAGGGCAAATATAAAAATTTTTACAAAATGACAAATTTCAGATTTTTATTTTTTCTTGTAATCGTGTTTGAAGACACTAACTACAAGTTCCTTTGAATCTCTTTGGTACATGCTCGTCATCCACACAGAAAGGCATGCAAGATCACAAAATTGCAAAGTGTTGAGAATTCTCGTTTTTTTTTTTTTCTATATGAAGACTCCATGACAAACCCCTGATATCCAACACCTAGCAACTAACAGAAACATTTAAAGGTCATGGTCTCTGCTTCTATGGATGCCAAAAATTTGTTCTATGAAAATGAAAATGCACTAGAAACAAGCACCACCACCAGTGGAATAGCAATGCTCAAAATAATACACAGGATTTGAGAGAAATTGTTATTGGTAAGGTTTTGTGACCTGTGAACAAAGTCATCAATGATATGGTTTCCACAAAGCAAAGCTCCCAGCACTGTGTGACCTAACTCTACATAGGAAGACATTATTTTTATTCCTCTCCTCCACAAGTCAATCTTGTTTTATCAAAAACCCATGGCCAGTCACTGACATGTCAGTGTACAGGCAGAGTGACACTGGTCCACTTTGGAGTTTTTGGGTTATTTTTGTCTAAAACCAGCTCAGTATCCAGACTCTCTACAACCAGAACTCAAAATTACAGCACAGATATCTTTCTATATTACCTCACTTTGTTATCTGACAGGCAGCAGATACTGCTGCAGAGTTCAAACCAAAATAAATCTTTGATCTACATGTGGAGGAGTTATTTCCAAAGCTTTCGGTTTTAAGTATACAAAAGTATTTAAATGGGCTGTGTATTTGAAGTTTTTTTTTTCTTTCAAAGCCATTTTATACTGTATAATTAATTATGAAATTAAAAAGATAATGGTATTGTCAAATTTCTAAGACTTTCAAGGTGTTATATTTTAGTTTTACAGTTTTAAAGAAGAAAAATATCTAATGTTTTTATGTGAAACTATCAGCTGCATTTACTAAGTTTTAATCTCTGAGCAAAAATAGTGTTTTTTTTTTCTTAAGGAGCCGAATCCCATCGGTACTTCAAGAATGGGCTAACTCATGGCAAGCTAGGAGCAAGCTCCCTGCGACTTGCCGCCTTCCAAAAGTCAGTTTCATATCGATGTCCCCCAAGTAGGGAACGTTTAACCAAATAAGCAAATAATGTACGTACAGTTGAATTATCTCCCCTTTACTACTGTTTCAACTGCAATATCTAACCTTAAACTGACTGTTTAAAATAAGTGAGGAATTAAAAAAATTGTTTTAAACAGGTGTCACAATTTCAGGTTCTCTTACCTTATGCTTTAATCTTCCCCCAAGATTATTATTTGCTTATTTTTGCATATTTTGCTTTGTTTTAAAAAGTCTTTCACTTAATAAATCTTTTACTTTAATAGACTGTGAATATTTTAATTGTTTTATCTACATCATCTTCTTCTCCCCCTTTTTTCCCTTATTTTTTAAAAATGTTCTGAATTATTTTTCCTCAAATACACTTCTGCTGTAGCAATAATAAAATACCCTAAACCAACATCAGTTTGAGACAATGTCACCCTGTAGCATAACAATGAAAATACATTAATTAAATGACAGGAAACTCTTTTCTTTCAGTCTCTTTCATCTTATTAATGCTAGCCATACTGTACTGACCCATCAAAAGTTTTCTGGAGGAAGATTGTTGCTGTTATTTACAAATATTCATGGCTCATCAGAAGCTATGCCACAAATCTGGAAATAAAAGGTGGAAATGTTGAAAGTAGGAATTTCCTGTTCACATATCTTGTTACCATGTCAATGACTCTGGTTATCAGACAAGAAACCTGATCCTCTCATTGAAAGAGATGTGATTCAATCTCAGAGATGTGATTCAATCTCAGAGATGGAATTTCAGTCTTTTCTTTCCTGGCAATTTTCTCCTTGATTTGTGGTGGCTGCATATTGATTTGCATACAGAGCATGCAACTTCTATTTACTCTGCCATTAATTCAGACTGATTTAACCCCACAAATCATTAGCAGGTCAAAAGAGTGGCCATTACAGCTCCATGCACACTAACATATGCTTCTTGTATCATTTCCTAATTAGGACTGTCTTCACCTTCCCTGGGCCATTATTTGGAACAAGGAGGAGGAGCTGGGAGCACTAAGCTGATTCCCTCCCAAAGTGGCCAAGGCTCCTTCTCCAGAGTATTGATCTTCTGTACAATGTGAAGGCTCCCTGCTGAACTCACTTGACACTTATGACTTTGTACCTTTACATTGTTAGCCTCATCAATCACCACCCAGAATCAGAGCTGTCCTCTGATGAAATAAAGGCACTGCTTCAGAATTGTCCAAAAGATTTAAGAGAATATTTTCAGAAAGTAAAAAAAAAAAAAAAAAAAAAAAAAACCTTTTAATCTTTAATGGATAAGAGAATCAAGCTTGAAACATCTGGGCAGATAGTCAATTATATAAAAGCAACTCAATATATTCATTAAGCTCCTACAATTTCTTGAAAAAAACAAAGAATGTTACAGTAAGCAATTGTTTATCTAATTATGAAATAAATATACAGGATAAGCCTATGCAATGCCAGAATGTAAAGCATGAATTTGGCTTTGCAGTTAAAACAAAATTATCTGATTCATATTATTGCTAGGTATTTCTGCATTGAAAGTATTACTGAAATTAGCTTCTAGGTAATTTAATTTTATAATGTCATTACTACATTTACTAAATGAATAAATTAAAATTGATTTTTGTTTATTTATTAAACATCCAAACAAGTATTTAAAAATTGGGGGGGGGCTATACATAATGTGTTTTGTTCCAGAGTAACCAAATTTAAAGCTGCTTAATACTGTATTAGTTCAGTCCACCTGATAATCTGGTGGTCCTTAGACAGATCCAGTCTACACACACACAAAAAAAAATATTGCCTAAACTGAGGTTAATATAATAACAGTAACTTACTGGAAATCTGTAAGGCAAGGCAAAGGGTGGAAAGGCATCTATTTTCAAGTAAATTTAAATTGGGACTTGACTTAATAAAAACATCTGTAGGATGAGTGTGCTTCCATCATATGATCCTAATGAATGATCCAAGGCAGGTGTCATAAAATCAACAATAGGTAAACTTCTCTGTGGCCAATGCCACCAACAGTGGTCCAGAGAACCTACCAAAACAGATGGATACTGATGCATCCCAGCAGAACTACTCAGCATGTACCAAATGAGGCCAAGCCCAATGCTAGTAAAAAAAAGAGGGATAGGCATTAATGATCACCGAATCATACTCAGTAAACTTATCAATGTAGGAAACCACAAAGCAAAATAGTTTCTAAAACACAGATCACTGCAATCTGAAAACAAAGAATTTAACTTCTATAAATAATTTTTTTTTATTTTGCAATAACATTAATTTTTGTTAAAAAGTCTGTAAATGTACAAGAACTGTAGTGGTTGGTCAGTGAGGTTACCATTGCTAACACAAATGCATAACCTCCCTTATTATATCAAATTACCTTTTCAGAAAAGTTTTTTTTTTTAACTTTAGGGATCAATGTAGGTTCAATGTTTTAAACAAATCTTAGTATTTAAAAAAAAATATTTTATTATTCAAAGTTTTCAAATCACAATACAAAGACAGAAATTTAAAAAAAAAACAAACTCTTTCAAGCACAATTCAGCAGAGAAACTTAATTTTATCTGCAAGATCATATCTCTGTAACAAATCCATGACATCATGGTTGATTTCTCTGTATCAGTCTTTCCACAGTTACAGTGTACCAGTTTGGTCCCCGCCAGAGCTTGCTTCCTTTTCAAAGCAGTAATAGGGATCCAAATGTTGAGATGGCCATTTGTAACTGAACTTCAAAGGGCAGTGAAATCCTTCAAGATTGTTATTTGTATGTAGCATGCCATTTCCAGCATAAACATTCCAGGAAGCAATGTGGGAAAAAGGTTCAACGTCTTCAGAATTCAAAAGAAAGAGGAACAACACACACACTCTTTGACATACAAACGATACCTACTCAAGACCTGAAATAGAGTTGATCGTATTTATTTTCGGGAAAAAAAAATCAGAGAGGTAGTTGGTATTCTATCTTCGCACATGATTCACATTATGTAATATGCATAAATTTACATATTTATATATTTAATACGATTGATGAATAGTGAAAAAAGTTAATACCGAAAAAAAAAGGAAACACAAGAAAAGTGCTTTTATACCCTTAATTCCAGTGTAAAAAATAAAAAAGTCAATAGTTCTTGAAGTAAAAACCTGTAGCAAAACAACCAGTATTGAACTGTCTGGTCACCCTAAATTCATGTCACATAAGGTACAGGAATGTTAATGATTGGTAGTGGTAACCAAGATGCTACATCATCAACTACATCTACGGTTTATGATAGCAGAAAAGATAAAGAATAAAATGGTAGTCTGATGCAACGATATGAGAATATTTAATTATTTCTTATATGCAATTAATTTCATAAATGGAAACAAATTAACAGTATTCTTTTAACTATCTACCTCAGTTATAGAAAAATGTTCTAATAATTTAGAACAAAAATTTTATATGCAAAATTTATGCTTTAATGAATGCACTGGACAAAACCAAGAAAAAATTGTCAGCTTTTATAGCAAGTTATATACATGTATTTGAACCTAAGTAAAATAAAGTGCTAACAGTACATCAACTGAAAATTAAGCAATGCAAAAAAAATTACATTATTAGTTCTCAATAGGCCCCACATTTTGCCCAGTTTTTTAGGTCTAAATTTCAGATCTACTCAGACTTACAAAAGGCAACAAATCACAGCTTTCCAATGGTTATAGGATTATCCACACTGACTATAAAAATTTTCTGCAATGAGGGTTGGATTATACTCGGATCAGATATCAACACAACTGTAACAGGAGCATTAATTAATAACTTTAGAATATTGGCTCAGAGGAAAAGTTCTGACATTAAGATGGTGGGGATAACTGCAAAGAAAATAAAGTCCCTTAGAACAAACGATGACAGAATCTGTAAATGATATGAATTCATTTATGTCATAACTAAACACATACAAACAAACATTTTAATAACTTAACTTCATTATTAATTTCAAAAGGATTTTAGTATTAACTTATCTGCAGATAAGCAGAAATAACTTTATGGTGTGTGTCCCAATGATTAGCATACACTGACAGGTTTTTAGCCAGCTCATTAAATGAGAGTTATTTTCAAGATATATTAGCAGACAGACAGACAGAGAGCATAGTAGATAATATAATGTAGAAATAGGATGACCCAAAAAGGGGTAAAGGTTAAGAAACGCATATTAAATATCCCAATATTCCTACCACAACCATATAGGGTATTCCAACACATATGACACTAACCCTCCCTGATACAGAAAGGTTTGGAAGCTATTATGACAATTAAGCATTTCCTTATACAGCCTGGCATGAGATAGGATCATAAAAGTAGACCAGACCTATGTCAGCAAATCTGCTACCCATTGCAATAAAGTATAATATGAACATTAATAATAACTCAAGAATCTCCATCATTTTGCTTGTGTTACCCCAGTTGTTATCTACATAATATCTAAGCAGACAATTAAGCAGAGTCACCACATTGCCTAAAATATACTCTACTGAGAAATACACATACAGTTAGTTACCAAAGAAATTCTAATATGCCAATGCCAAACCCAGCCTATAAATTAATACCCAGCTCCCTGGTAAATACAATATACCTACATTTAAACAAGCATTACCCAAAAATCAGTTAACCAGTACACTTCTCTTTTAGGGAGGTATTTTCAATCAGCATTCATAAACCTATCCCAGCCATTTTTTTTCCAGATAGGTAGACTAAGATTATAGTCCATATTTATAGCAAGGCATGATGCAGCAATATTAAAATCTGTATTTTTACCAACAGTTAATTCTGACGAATCCTTTTTGATTATACATCCTAAGACAAAGCGCAGTCTGCTTCTTCTTGCTTTGCTTGGTTCAAGTTTTGGCAGTAAATCCACAATTAAATGTTATATCTAAAACAACACAATGTTCATCACTTACACAGCTATGTTGTTCTTCCAAATTTGGTAATTTCAAAACAAACAGTTATGTTTATAAAGCAACAAAAGCATCAACACAATAAAAATAATCATCTTAACACTATTCTTTCCTTTGATCATGTATGGCTTAAGAACCATGACAGATGTATATACAGATAAAACAATACCTACTGTAAGTTGGGAAATCTTTCCAACTTAGACAAAACAACCTTCTTGTTTATTTGGCAGGTTTAAAAAACTCAAACTATTGTAACCTAATGTTTTTTTTCTTTTTAATATTCTTTTCTTATTGTCATGAAGTTTCAGTTATTATTCTGGTAACTATTTTTTTAATACTTTTGAACACTTAACACAAATGTAAAAGTAAAATTAGCTTCCTCCCTGACTCATCCTATAAACTGTCATTCTTGAAGTTGATGCCTCAAAGTTGGCAACGGCTAGATCAAAGTACCTTTTTCCTGTATCTATCATCAGCATTAAATCAAGGAGACTAATTAACTTAATGGATGATGTGATCATGGAGACAAAGGGATCTACAATTGAGCAAAAATTTGTCATTTTGATCTTGCAATACTTACTATTACATTTATATGCAGGGTCACTTGAGAACTCAATGCTATTTTTCTTAATTTCTTTTCATTAACTAGCATCTTTAATGCCAAGTGTTTTACTTGCATTATCATTGCATAATAAATACGGAATTAAAATGTTTTACTTTTTCCGTAATTTAACTGTAGGTTGAAAAAACCCTAAAGATGAAAATATAAAAATAAATACATTAAAAGTTATAACTTTTAGATCTTAAAACAAGGAATCTGATCTAAACTGTGCTTGATTCAGAATATAAAAGCCTTGCTTAACATTAGCTGCAAGATTCTACGAACTCCTCTAGATAGATTTTTTCTTGTTTTATTTTTTTTGGAAAAATGCTAATTACCTTATGAATCATAATCAACTTCTCAAAGTACAGGCACTTAAATCAAAGGCCTTCATTTGAGTTCTCACTCATGTACTTACCTTTTGGAAAGGACCACAAAAGCATAATCTGTGGCCACTTCTTCATAGCTGCTTTTCCCTTTGTTGTTAGATGTATCTTTTTCGCGTGATGGATCTAGAAAAAAGTAAAGTAATATCCATCAAGCCAAATGAAAGTAAAATGCTAGTCTTACTAGGCACATGCATACCAGTAGTTTTTTTTTGTTTTTTTTTTAAAAAAAGCAAAAACAGATAATTGATTGTTTCCAAAATTAATAAAGTATTTCTTATTAAAGTTAATCACATGCATACATATATAATAAGAAAGAAAACAAAACTTTACATCTTTTAATAAGCATGTATCCTTTAAAATCTAAAGCATTGGAGAGGGAGGAAATAGAGCCAAAAACAAAGGAAAGAAGAGCATCGTTAGACAAACCATATTTCATGGCAAAAAAAAAGCTGCTCTGGAATTCAGTCTGCTGAAACTGAATTAAGAGAATGAAATCTAGGAAATGTATAAAAGCTCCCAACAACTAATAAGTTTTTAAATAAGCTTTAGTTTAGAAAACATCTGTAGTCAGAAGTTATCATAAATTGAATCAAGTTGTTAAAATGACCAAAACTCAAGGAAAGACGATGGAAATGTGGGTGGAGCATACCAGGAAAACATCAACCCAAACATTCTAGACATAGCGTTTCTTCTCCAAGTTTGCTGTTTAGTGGGTTGGATGCTATTGTAAAACACTCATAAAGCATGGTGGTGGCAGCATACAAATGACCATAAATTAATACTAGAGAAAGAATGAATGACATTTTTTTTCTTTTATCAGCTATAGAATACATATATATGCTTCTTCTCTTTGTTTCTGGTATGGCATGACGACGTCATTTGTGAGATTGCACACATCACTGATTTGTTGGTTTTTAGTATTACCGATTTGTTTCCTTTCTTAGTGGAAAAATAAATGCATGTACGGTGATGGAAAAAAACTTCAGAATCAGTGTGATGTCTTCTTGCCACTGCCAAGAATGAAACAAAACATGACTGTCTTTAAAAAAGTCCACCACTTGTCAAAGTCTTTTCAAATCTAGAAAAGTAAATAAATTACCCTTTATGTCAGTGAGAGAGAGAGAGATTGGATGACTTAGTGCGAACCTTGCTTACTTGTATTGCTATGGAGAGGAGCAATGCAGCTGACATGTTAATATAGATATCCATACTTACATATACATCAAAACAAAAGTTGTTTCAAATTCAATGTTTCACTTGCTATGGTATCAAAATAAATAAACAAATTTTTAAAATGAAAGCTACTAACTACATGGAAAAACGGGTAAGCTCTGCGTGTGGTTGTAGTGTCAACTCATTACAGACAAATGCTGGTCTGACTTATGGCTTCATTTTCAAGAGCTCGAGCTTTTGAACAGTTCAGTTATCAAAGCATTCTAAAAAAGACAAACCAAGAAAATATGTCTATGTTTGTAATCAGACAAGCTAGAATCATTTAACAAGCAGAACGTGCGCATGCATGTGTGCGTCTCTCTCTCTCTCTCTCCACTACTGCAGGCTTTCATCTCATCATAACATAAACGAAAGTTTACAAGCCAAAGTAATCCACAATGTTGAGGCACTTAATGGATGTTAAAATAAAGTTTTTTTTACAAAACCTTTCCTCAACAAAGGACTCTAGGATGTCAGAAATAATGTTGAAGTCCATGGGAATAAGGTAAAACAAGCAGAGATCCTTGGACAATGCTAGCCTCTGTCCAGAGCAGCACTAGTCAGCTCAGCTATCACACACAATGAAGCCTGGCAATAAATCCATACATCTTACTGACTTCACAAGATTCAGAACAAAAATTTCCTCTGATGAGAGATCAAATGAATAAGGACAAAATCTGCTTTAATGACCTTCTTTGCATGTGCAGAAATGCAGCGATATCAATCAGAAATGAATGTTTGGTCCTTGAATGTGTGCAAATAAATTAAAGGAAAGGCCTGCTCCCTTATCAAGTGAACTAGCAAGAAAATTGGAAAACAATGCTTTTGTTGTTGTTTTTAAACAGAAGTGCAAAGTATCATTGAGACTAGTTCCCAAACAAAATATATAAAGCAATATAAAACTGATGGATGCTGATAACAGTTCACATTTCTAAGTCTTCTCATTGTTTAAAATTCATCACAAGATTATTTTTTTATTATTATTCTTTGTTTCATTACTTAAAAACACATTAACAACTGCATCAGAATGGTTATGTAGAGCAAATTATGCATGTCTACCATGCATTTTCTACCAAGTATGTCTGGACTGCACATTGCTACTCTCTATGGCCTAGATTGAAAGATAACCTTAGAGGAATCCTATGAAATGGCATCATACCCAAAAAATCCACCCAAATGCTTTGTTGAAGGTAGTACACAAACTATTCTCTATTCCTTTGGTTACCATCTTAGGCATATCCAGTTATCATTGGCTATAAATATAGTATACAAGAAGTGGCCCATCTCCCACTGGTCACCATTTATAGCATATGCAAATTGACATTTAAATTAAAATATGGGCACTAAGTAAACAAATATGATTTCAGCAATAAACAGAAGTCTGTTAGTTTCTTTTGATCGCACATACATTTCTCACTTTTCTGTTATTTTATAAAGGGACAGTTTTTATTTTCTTCTTCTCAGACATCCACTAGGCAGTTTATCACTTTAAAAAATATTTCATATCTAAAAAAACAGATAAAAGAAATTAATTTCTTCATATATAGAACTCTTGAAATCATGTGGATTACAACTCATGACTAGATCACCCATCATGTCGCAATAAGACAAATCAGTCACAGGCGGGTAGTAAAATAAAAAAAAAAAGCATTCCAACAAATCCACTGTGGTTGCACCATTCCTGATACATCAGAGTAAGTTATGCCTAGACAGGGTATCATCTTCACAGTATCATCTGACTGCTGTTTCATTTGCAAGATAGTGGGTCTGATGCTGCAAAAGGTAATCCACCAAGGGGGTGGGTGGCATAGGGTAGTGTGCAATAATTGGTAAGTGTATAATGTTGTTTAGTCCACTGATTAGCTTTTGTTACTTAAAGTGCAGCAGTTACAGATGTCTAAGAGCACTAAATGGAACTATTGTTAGCACCACTAGTCATACATATGAAAGAGGAGAATGTGCAGAATGATAGTGGCTTTACAACTCACACACACGCGTATCCAGAAGACAAAAACCTTAACATTTCAGTGGCAACAACTCACATACACATCCAGATACAGAAATGAAACAAGAGATCAAGAAGTGTTCAGCAGCAATGTCAACATTTCAGTTCTCGAGTTCATCAGGATTCTGGATAAAGTTTTCTGTAAACAGTGTTTGATTTTTGACTGTAAGAAAACAGTTTTGGTACCAACAATGGCGACAAACTGTTCCAAGGTAAAGAGATTATTGAGGGGCAAAGCAAAGTTTAAAAAAAATATAGAACTACAGAAATTGCTAGGGCTGATTCATTCATGTGTAAGACAAAAAGATTTGTCTTTTGAAGCACAAAGCAAAGGAAAATATGAACAAATAATGGACGTGCTGTAGTAAGTGTAGAAATCCTTACCCATTGTGAAAGTAATATAAAAAGATAAAAGGCAGCTCCAAACCAATGGAAATTTCTATGCACTTTTGCATTACATTACTGAGCAAGACCTCTTCAAAGAACTTTTGGAATTGGGACAATGGAATGCATTGTAACAATTGTACCACAGATTCAGAATGAGCTAATTACACCTGTTAAGTCTACAGATTAAAATCAAAATTATAGCACAAGTGAAAACGACAAGATTCCTCACCTTTATTATAGATAGAACCAATAATAAAATTTCCATGAAAGAGCAAATAGGGCTGATGATGAGGTATTTTCAATGAAATAAAAACCAAATTAGTGAAATGAGAGATGATTTTATTGAGTTTGTGGAAACCTTGAAGACAAGCTCTTGCAGAAATATTTTTGCAAAGTCAATACTCTGGAAAGAAATTCATGAGGGGTCAGAGGTATGATAAAGCAAGCAATGAGTGGGCAATTCCACTTCCTTTTTGAAGTAACTTACACTGCTTGAAAATTCAGTGATCTGAACACAGCAATTGATCATTCCTGTTCAACACAAAAGATTAAAAATATGTTTGAGACTTGCAGGATGATAATAACAGTATTTATAACCTCTACTAAGTGCCACAATGTCTATTCAACTGAAATGAAAAAAAATTAATGAACTTGTCACATAACTTAAATGAGAAAATACTGTACTATGATGGCCTATCTGCACCAGAAAATACACAATGGATAAGCCAGGAATTTACTTTGGTGTTTCAAAGCAAAATATATTGCAATAATCAGCAACTTGGAGAAAACTGCAGAGTTTGAAAGTGATGCTAAAATATGTAAAGTCCATTTCTGGGCTCTTAAAATCTATGCACTAACACCTGCAATGAAGATATAAATTTGATCAAAACATGAAAAAGCAAATGTAGTTGGGGCAATGAGAATCATGAGAATGTGATTACCAAATTTTCTGTAGTATATAATGAGTTAAAGCATCTATAAAATTATGCATTTGTTGAAAAATGTATGCTATGGATATGTGGAAGATGAACTCAAAGAAATAATATTAGTGCATCGGGTCTACAAGAGTACTAGAAAAATCTTTTCATACTTTTCTTGGATTATGTATTTTCTGATTTAACAGAGCAGCTGACTGAATGCAACCCACATTTTCTCGCTAAGAATTTGTTCCACATAGAATGCATGTTATGAACATTAAAGACAGGGTAATTGTTGCATATAATACATAGAGACACCACTCCAGCCTGGAAACTGAAGTGGATGTCTGTGCCAGATTTTAAAAGGGCCAAGTAACATCCTCTCTACATTATCTCAGATAAATCCTGTTTTACTGAGACATTAACACAGCTCTTATGTGTTTTTTCCACAGTGACAGCGAGTGTTACTGAAGTGGAAAGATCTTTTATTGCACTCAAAAGAAAAAAAGCATGGCTTTGAAATTATGATTGAAACTTGGGTGAACAGTTTAGCATTTACTTCAAAATGTCACAATTGATGTTGATTAAAAGATTCTAAACAATGCAATAATTGTCAAATTAATTTTGTATAAATGTGATGCCTAGCAATGAAGCTGGTTCTGTTAGATAACAAATTAATTATAACTTATGTTGAAGGGGGTGTTTGTTTGTTTTTTTTTTAATTTTAGTACTTCAGTTGTATTCTTGAACTTATTAACTTTTTATTTTAGCTGTAGTCAAATTGTAATAAAATGCATTACATCTTTGTGTGTTTCCATATCATAACTTAAAATATAAGCATAGCCACAAACAAAGTACTTGTGCTGAGGATGGCTAGTACTGTTATGTACAAAGTTGAAATTCCTGGCTACACCTCTGAAAGCAATGACGACAACCTCTCAGCCAATCCCTGAAGCCTGGAGAAACTTCACAGGCAGTTAAAATCTTTGTATAAAGAAATTAATCTGTCAGCTTATTGGCGTGGATAAATTAATTCTTTATATCCGTTTTAGTGGAATAGTGTTGCCACCTTATCCCCTATTCAGCAAGAGCGCTCTGGCTGACCTAACGAGAGACCATACTAGAAATCTCATTCTGGCTGTGGGAGAACACCAAAGTACCCAAATAAAAACCAACACCAACTGCAGGGTAAAATAAATGAGGAAAAAATAAAAACATGGCATAAGAAATTTGCCAAAACAAAACACAATCCCAGCCACATACACACTCTACCACTCGTCATTCATAAGAGTTTGATGAACACACAAAATGTCCTGTTTCTTGCCACTGTTTTATATTCTGGGAATTAGCAACATATTAAATGTATGTTGGAAAAATTATTACACTAATATCACCATTAGTTAAGCAAGTTTGTTCATTTAAGCAACAGGATGCTTAATCAAATTTTCATCTAATTCAATTTATATGTAAATGGAAGGAGCTATTATAGCTTGTATATGGTCTTGCTATGGCTTAACCAATGACCCTAGTACTATTAGATATCTATCAATTTAAAACACACCCACATACCTGCATGCTCCCCAACTAATGCATATAAAAACCTTTATCTGCTATCTTGAGATAATAAAGCCTAAACATCAAAAGATATATCTATTCATATTAATTTAAAATCTGGTATAGCAGATGCAAACAGTTAGATCATCATCTCCTGATGTAGAAACAAAAAACCGTAATAAAAAGTGAAAAATCTAGTTATTCAAACTGCTGATTAATCTTCCAACCAAAGAACCAATTATACTTCCTAGCACTGTGTGCATTGCATTATTATAAAACAAACAAAAACATAGCTCATTGATTCCTCTACTGAATAAACTGTTCAGTAGATCTTTTCCTTTATCCATTTTCATCGAATGAGTTAGCTTTCCACCTTCTGCTATTCACCAAGAACTAAAATTATTCAACCATATTTTATTTGGCCTTTAATGACTGACATAAAAATGATTTTCACATGGCATTTACATAACATTAAAAAAGAACAGTTAATAATTGTTAAGGTAAGCAGTTAAAGATAGAGATTACTTTCCCCCAATGAGATTCCTTTACAAGTTAATAGTGCTTTATATCTGCTGAGACAAACTCAGAAATACAGACAAAAAACAAGGAAAACATTTCTATAGCTTAAATACTTGCCAGCATTTTTATTAATAAAATTTAAACCAAATATGATATATATATAAATTTTAACTATAAAAATATAATAAAATTCCTCGCTAATATATTATGCTTTAAATTCATAATTTCACCAATTTGTAATGGAATACGTCATGATTTCCAGTGAAATATTTCTAAATCCATGAGAAATTGTAATAATAATCTGTGGGATTTATTCTGAAAAAAAAAAAGAAGGGGGCATTTCAGATGAAAACTTGACCGAGTGTCTTACTGCCAAAAGTCTGTAGTTAGTCCCCACAAGGAAGAGGGGACTGTATTATGTCTTCTTTACTCGTAGAAAGTGAAAGTAACGAAAGGTTTGTTTGTTTTTTTTTCACCGTATTTTTATTTATAATATTTAACCATGTGCAGGGCTTATACTACATATGATTAACAGACAATATTTAAAGGCATTTAAAAGACTGAAATAAATGTAATAAGACTTGTTCACTTTGTGTGACAATGGAGGAGGAATCATTTCTAAAAACAATAGAAGAAAAAAATCTAGTTACTTTCCCTACTCCAAAATTCAGATTTATTATTGCTTACAAAAGATAGATAGATAGATAGACTGTAACATTTTGAAAAGCATTCAGTGCATAGCTGTTTCTCCATCAGCATGTTGCAAGAATACACAAAGAAAATTATTGATCATTATTTTATGAACACACAAGTATTTTGAATAAAAAACAAGATACATTTTGAACAAGGTAGGTGATTAAAATAGTCAACAAATCAGCAAGTCATTGACTTCATTCTTGACAGAGATCATAGGTACTATTTCTTATGTGAATGAGTTGATACTAATCATCAAATGTAATTATAGCTTTGCTAGTCTTTTATCATAAACAGAATAACCAACCAAATGCTGGTGTTCTTAAATGGATTTGCATTTTATCCAAGAGGTTCCTATACACAATGTATATCACTGTTACTCACAATAGTGCATAGTTAAGTGGCAGTCAGTTTTCTGAGAATTCTATGACAACACAGTTTACTGTGTCCTTGAATATTCTTTGATCAGCAGCTACTAAAACGACGTAACCTAAAACACCAGCCATGGCAAGCACTAATGTACCTCATATGCCCAACTTTGGCCAACTACAAAATTAACTGAGAATCTTCTGTGAAATATTTCAAAACACACAACAAAACCTTAATGAATATAACTGACTATCATCTTTAAGAATGTACTTAGGGGAGAAACACAGACAGATGGACAGAGACAAATAGGACGTTAACTGTTAATGTTGATAGTCATTTAAATCTTAAAAACACCCCTCGTATCCTGATTGTCCTAAATTAAAATAGTTTTTCTGCAGGACTACAAATTATTAACCTCCAAACACACACACAAACCCCTTTTCCCCTGAGAGAGAAAAAAAGTCAAATAAGTAAATGCATCCCAATTAAATTGAGATGGACAAGGGGGAGCAAACTTTCTTAAAGCCTGGTGTTTATTACCACTGCGGATGTTTGAAACCTCACAGTTCTGCCACTGTCCTCATATAACAATTTGAGACATCTCATTTTTATACTAAACACCAAGCTACCATCATTTAAAAATAACAGAACACACAAATGAACAGAAAATCCACCCCAGCTATCAATGGTTATGACATGAAGGAAAGCTTCAACTTTAGGAAAGGGAAGGATTATATGCTGAGTTTCCATAGATACTAGAGGTGCATAACTGGCAAATAGATACATGTAAAGCAACAAGAAGTGCGCATACAATCTTGGAATGCACTCCCCATGCCTGCCTATGCATGCACACTTCTGTTAATATGCGCATTATAAAGTTTGGGAGTTATCAGCAATCATTCAAGAAATAATTTTATGGTCACCTGGTATAGTTCTCCAGAAGCTCCATCTAAATTTATGATAGATAGAGATACAGGGAAAGTTAAATCTTCTTTAAATCTTAAATGAGTCATTGACAGCATTAAAATTTAGCCTCTTCATATGACAAGCACAAACATTCTATTACATACATGATTTTTTCATTAAATTGTTAGAAATTGATAGATTAATTCAACCTGTTGTTGTTTTTACTCAACACACAAAAACCATATAAACAATGACAACAATATGAAAAGAAAAAGGTTCAAATTATTTCACAACACTAAATTTATATTTAAATTCATCCCATTGAATAAAAGCTTCTTCTTAAAGATATTCTTCTAAGATTTTTGATAATCCCTTAAAAACAGCTCAAGTAAACTAAATTTCAATAAATAGAGAAAACTTTGTAAATGAATAAAATTCTTTAGCACTACAGCAGCAGACTTGGATGAAATAACTGCACATTGACTGAGGTTGTCAGCATCTGTCATCAGGGCCATCTTAAGAATATTTGAGGCCCCCAGGCAAAGCAATGTACTGGGGCCCATATCCCCCCCTCTTCAACACATTGAAATTAAGTTTTTCAACTGGGAAATTTGCAGCATTTCATTGCAGAAAATTGCTTTGTAATTGGTTGAAAGTCTATGTTTTTGAGGATATCACTTTCAATGCACAAGAGGAAAAGCAAATTCAACTGCTGCTGTTCCATTGTGCTGTGAAGATGTTTCTTTGTAAGTTTCGACCTGGAAAATGAACACTCCCCAATACAGTTGGTCACCATCATGCACATAAGTATTCTGAGTGCAATTTAAACATTGGAAAACACAGATTTAAACTTATCTGAAATGAGTTTGCTGAACATGTCTGGAAGAGTCTTGCATTCTACATCATGGACAATGTAGTGCTTGAATTGCTTGCATTCACTGAGTAATCCATTGCAATCAAGATCTTCATGATGAGCATTAGCCAATTTTTCACACCTTTGACTAAGCTCATTACAGTCATTGTTTTTAATTGACTGAAGAAGGAAAACAGATTTCCAATACTTCAGTAGGCTTCTGCACGTTTAGTCAGGTGAGAGTTCAGAGAGTCCAGAATAGGAAGGTATGTTTCCACCTTGAATTTTTCAATTTCGTGGAGAAGTATCTGTTCCGCTGACCAATCATATCTGGTAAGACGCACACTTCACTTTCTTGCACATTTGTCTCCATCGCTATATTTCGAATCTGGACACCTGCTTTTAGCCTTCACTTCATACAAACTGAATTTGTCTCTCATTTCCTGAAGATAGGCTTTCAGAAACTTGAGGAGATCGATAGCAACAATTATGTCCACATCTTTTGACTGCAAAATTTTACTCGTTTTGTTCACTCTTTCCAGAATGTCATTCCAAATAATTGTCAAAAAGGTAGTCTCTAGCTTCTCCATTTTCTTGCTCAACCCTTCTGCCACACATCTTGTGTTCCACTCCTGATCAGCATCAACTGCAAGGGCATCCAGTGCATCTTTAATTTTCTCGAACCCTTCATAAAGAGCAGTGACAGCATCAAAATGTGCTGACCATCTTGGGTCAGAGAGACACTTGACCACAATATGATTCTTTCCAAAGGATGACGTAAGAACATTGCAGTGATGTGTGGAAGCCGAGAAAAAGGAATGCAAACGTTGAACAGAGTCAAAGGAGGAGGCAATCTGTGGATCACACTCTGCCACTTTTACTCCCACCAAGTTCAGACTCTGTCCAGCACAAGGAATATGTATAGCAAATTCATTTAGTTCACGGATCTGTGTTTGCAATCCAGTATATAGCATGCTGCCATATTTCATTTTTCATGTAAGGGGTTGGGGTTTTGTCTGTTGGGGTACTGTCCAGCAACCAGTGATACGGGTGTATTGGATGCAGAGTAATTTTTGTATACTTTTTTTTTCTGGTAAAAAGTGCATCTTATACGCCGACAAATGCGGTATACCTTAACTTTTATTTTTCAAATTGAATTTCAAGACCCCTAAAATCGCAGGGACCCCAGGCAACTGCCTAGTGTGCCCATGCGATAAGACGGCCCTACCTGTCATCTAGTCTATGTAAAAACTGAGCAATGTATAAAACATGAACAAGCTACTGTGCTGTGAGTGATACTAGGAAATCAGATAAGCAAATAAATTTTCTTTTTTTTTTTGAAGTAGCTTTGGCCTCAATGCCAAATTAATTTCATTCATTTGATTTAAAGACTGGCATCATTGTTATCCAGTGCATAAAAACAGGAGAAGGCAACAATACCTTCAGAGGAATGAAAATCAAGCCACCTACAGTTTTCAGACTTTTGCTTCAGGCAAAGATACTAAACAAATTACAGAGAATAATATTTGCTCAAAGCTCACCTTTCTTATTTTCTACAGACATAAAACTATTATGCTAAGAATTATCTATTTCTGATGCACTTAGCAAAGACTGAAACTAGAAAACACCTAAAGGTAATTTAATAAAAGTTAATCATTTACCTTATTTTACAAGATTTTCCATTAAGTTCAGTAGAAATAAAAAAAAGAAAAAAATTGAGAGAGAGATTAACAGGTTCATAGACAAGACACTGAAACTAAAGTAGATAAACAAAATTTTACATACAAATACTACAAAACTTTGCACGCACACACACAAAGCCTAACCAGACTGGATATGATTATAGCAGTCCTATTTTTAGCTGGGTTTCATTTAAATACAATTTTTCTACAAGCAGATTGGCAGAAAAATGTACTTTTTCCGAGGGCAGATTCTCATAATATTTATTTTATATGAAACCCTAAGTGAAAAGAAACAACAAAACACCACCCCAGTTAAATAATAATAGTTTTTTTTTTCAAATACTGAAAATTCAGTTTTAGCAACTTCACTATATTACACATAAATGTTACCATGGCAGGTTTTGTTTTTTTAAAAAAGGGTGTGGGGAATATTAACACCGAACTAAATCCCAGGTCATCGCATACTTTGAGATTTCATCCAGATCTGCCAAAAGGAGTTTCTTGACCAATGGTTTACGTTCCAGCAATGCCCATACAAACCAAATAACCATGGTGAGAACAAAAAAAACTTGGATATTTTGTAAAACATCGTAACTGTCAGGTTACATTCATTCTTCATTTTACCACTGAATTCAATCTGTTTCAGGATTTTGAACATGGATTCAAAATCAGCATGGCCACCACAAACTTTTGCTGCAAGAGCAAAACAACTGAAGTGACATTTCAGGGTTTCAAATTTCCAAGGAATGTCATAATAAGACTAAGCAGGTCACGGGTGTATTTGGTAAAATGTTTTGTTTGTATTATTTTATCTCTGAACAGCAAAAAAAGTGACTACATGGTCAGGCGCCAGTCAGTGGTTTTAAAATAGTGAATTATCTGACCAGCAGTCATGCAAAATGAAAACCACCGCAAGTCATTTTAACCAAAAACCCATGAAATATGTACTATAGGATATACACTTTGAAATTACCACTTATGTACCGCCACAAAAAATATTTGAAGATTGATGCAATATGTATTACATGAAGTGATTCTCTATGTAAGGACTGGGGACAAGGAAACTAATCCTCATGACACATCAACAGTTAGATAATCCGCTAGAAAATTCAAAGCAAACCTCATTGCAGCTTCAAAGAAACAAAGCCAAGAATGATGCAGTATCGGAAAATAATTTTAACTCCTCAAAAGATGACTTTGGACAGAGTGAAACTGCCATCATCAACCAACAGAATTCAAAGTGGTGCCAGTGTATCGCATTACTATATAAGACCGTTCATTAAATAATGTGTTATTTTCTCAAGAGCAACATGCAAAGTATTAGAACATTATGTATATCATGTTTGTAAATGTTGCTAAATTACTGCAAAGGGATACTAAAGCCAATTTTAATTCCAACTTCATGAACTAAAATCAATAATATATCATTTTATATTACAAATTAAATTGGTTGACAAATTATCCTATGCTATCACTCAATTTCTTTACAGACAGTAATTTTAACATAACTGCGATCGAAAAGTACTTTATGACAGTCATTCACAGTAATTTTCACCTGTGGCAGAGAAAATAACAATACACAATGTGCCACTGATAACATAAAGTGTTAATTATTCCAAAGCTGAGAAACAGATAGCTTTTAATTTCAATTTTACTTTCAAGCAACACAAAGACCAAAGCAACAATAGTGGGTACACAGAAAAAATGTTGTTGGAACCGTTCGTGTATGATATCGCCTGCTATTCAAAAAATGATGATGGATTGTGCTGTTTAGCATGTGCTCTTTTTCTCTACTCTTCACACTGCTGCCCAAAAATCCTCACCACAGAACCTTACCAAAGTAAGACCCATGAAGCATGTGACAACCACACAAGTTCAATGACAAAGATGATTATTATTAAGACAATATATGCAAATGCACAGAGTGGAATAAATGTCAGCATTGAAAATGAAAGCAACAGAAAAATAAAGGCAAACAAGGAAGTACTTAGGTCTCCGGTAAAGCATCTGAGATTTTGTGGAGAGAGATTATAGGGATGATTACCCTAGTAGTAGCTTCAGCAAAGGTAACTTCACTTACTGCTCCATTTGAGGATTGATGGTGTTGGCAGGGTAAAATATCATTTGAACTATAAAAAGAATGATAGAAAGATATCAAAAACTTCTTAGAATGAACTCCTGCAAAGTATCCAAAGAGGCTTATCTAGGATATCATAGAGCAAGAAGGCCTCAGGCCATTGGACCTTACTATCACTTTCATTGATAAAATGAGGGATAGCAGTTAGGTCTTTTGGACATACAGAGCTGACAACCTCCCACTTTGGGAAATCAAGGACACCTGAAAAAAATCTGGACAGGACAGGAAAAAAAGGGTATCAGTAAATAAATAACTTTTGCTTAAAGTCTGAATGGATTTATTTTCATATTACTAGTTTTATACAGATAAAGTGCAACAAGATACACTTTGTAAATTAGTTTCCTTCTTTTCTCTTGATAAAATAAAATTTCTTAGAAAATTAGATTTAAGCATAAATTTCATATTGTTGTAGAAAAAATTAAAACAAATTATAAATCAAAACTTTTAGTGCTTATATCAACTTCTTACAAACCAACATATATATATAACATTCATACTCAGAATTCAACAACATACAGCAGAGGCAAACATATTAAATACCATATCACATAAGCTATGTACATCTGTAATTGCATTTTAATGACAATTATCATTTGTTATTTCATTTCTAAACAATCAAAAATAAAATTATATACATTTTATTCTAGCTTTTTAATTTTTAAGTATAAGAGAATGATCTCAAGTCATTAGAAAAACAAACATAAAAATTAGCTTTTTATGATGATATTATTGAATAATTAAATAATTACAATTTTTACATTTATTCTTTTTTTAAGAATAAAATATTTTAATTCACATTATGAGTCATGTCCTCTATTTATTCTAAAAAAAATAGATGGAAATTGAAGAGAAAAGATGATTTAAAAAGACAAAAATGTTAAAATTTGAATAATATATATACATTATATACACCAAAATTATAAACTTACAATGATGCTCATTTCTTTTTGGTAAAAGAATCATTAGTTTTCATCATTAAATAAATCTGAGTCAGCTTTCCTTTTCTTGTCATAGATTTTATAACTTGAGCCAACCTAAATGACCAGAAAACAAAAAAGTAACCTACTACGTTATGTTGAAGATTTCTGATTGACAAAAAATTAGGCTGTTAAATAGCAAAGGAATTTGGGTTACAAGTATCACCAATGGAAGGTAAACACTAATGGTCACACACTCAGCATCTGAACTTGTGGATGCAACTGTAATCTTGTTTTCATAAGAGATCTATAAAAAATAACAAGGGTAGTTTGAAAAATAGCAGTGACCACTTAAAAAATAAATTAGAGACAATAATGAAAAATTTGGAATCACAACACTTTTCTGGGGTTAAAAAATCTGGATATTTCTGATAAAATCAGTCAACTCTCATGATCTATAACAATAGATTGGTCACAATTCAAGAAGTGCTACACTGTTCAGTGAGAAATCCTCAAGGGCAATCCATCACCATTGTTCTTTGCCAAATGGAGGATATTCACAAATTATTTTTAGGAATATTTTCACAAAAGAAAGCAGCAGGCTATTTATTAGAGAATTCCAAACAAGAGGTAAATATGCACATGGGCAAAAATAGAGCATATCAGTAAAAGAAAATTCAAACTTTTTGTGAGACATCATGAATCGATAATCACAGAACTCTACTAGACTTTAATAAGATGAATAAGCCTTCACTCAAATACCTTGATGCTACAGCCTCTTGGGAATCTGGATGGGACAGAAGTTTGTGATCTATGTAGACTGATAAATGGATAACTGATCCCATCTTCAGAAGATATTTCCATATTGTTCTTCACTACATTGGTTACACTTGGGGCCTAAGCAAAAATAATTTCAAAGTTTGCCTCTGTATGTTGTTCCAGGGACCATGACAACAAATACAGTAAAAAAGAAAATTTCAAAAATGGCAAAAAAGATAACAAAGCTTTCATCTCTTAAATTCACAAGATAATACAGCAAACAGATAAAAAGAAAATGTTCTTGAACAAACTTCAAAAGAAAACTTTAGATGTATTTTCTCTATTCCATTTTTGGACTCTCTTGTTTAGAGGTTCAGAATGCAATCTGGGGGACCTCACAAACCAAACCATTTAGCCCTGAGCCAAATTCCCTCATCCCATCCATTATATTGCTTGATCAACCAAATGCTGACGTCATTTGAAAGCGAAAAATGAAGATCTACCATCTCCACATTCATTCCAACAAGTAATTGGACTCTGGCAACATAAGTACAGAAGTCAGGATAACGAGTCTAATATAACCACACAGGAAATTTAGTTGATACAAGGTCATGTCTGCTTATGTACCCAAACATAAAAATATCTGCAATCTCCCACTGACATCAATCTTAACAAGTGGATTTTAAAAGGCAAAAGTATCTCTGAAACTAATCAAGAATTCACTGTGAAGCTATATAGGAGAGAACCATTTCAATGTACTCATCCTGATGTATGAAAGGTTTTTTTTACCAAAAGTATTGTCACAATTTATTTTGAGCTAACCAGTATAAATTAAAACTGAACACAATTTATTTAGCCATGTTATTTAAGCAAGTCATATTTTTCTACAGAATCTCTGTCACATTCATTGGATTTCCTCCAGCATCTAACAAGAGCAATACAGCCTGCAAATAAAACTGTGATGATTGCACACTCAGCAACTCCAAGACAATGTGTTTCATGCCTCATCACTTTCAAAGTGGACACCACCACTGGCTGATAGATCAGGGCTGTATGGCAAATAATAAATTGCTTTCCATCCAATCTTCTGGATGGCTTCTATTGTCACATTCACTTCGTGAGGTCTAGTATTGTGCTGTTGCAGGCACATATCATCCTGCATGGCTTGCGCAGACTATATCTTCTTCAATACTGCTCCAACGAATGTCCAATACATCAAAACCATTAAAAAGTTGAAAGCAGTATTGGAGAAATTGCCTAAATGGTATAAAATGCACTGAATGTGACAAAGCTTGTAGAAAGACAAGATTTGCCTGAATGACACACCTTTGAATCTTATAGATGTAATGGCTAATTCAAAATAAATATGGTGACATTACTTTTTGAAAAACCCTTGTATATGTAGAAGATAGAGAACCAAACACACAAAACTGTTTACATATTTTCTTGGAGACATTCCAAAAAGCTCCTTGTCCAATAATAAAATTATTTAAACTATATTAAATTGTTTCCAACCTTGTTTCATCCTCTACAGTTACTATGCACATAAAAAGAGACATTTCTGTGCTATCATGTGTGAAGTTTTTGCTCAGAATGTCTCAAAAATAAAAGGCTAAAAGATTTAAAATATCGGAAACTGCCATACTTATTTCGGATTATCTCATGCTAGATACTTTGGGCCTAACATCAAGTCTTCAACCTGCTCCTGTATTATACATGTAAATATAGCTACAATAATTGCATTTTATACTGGGGATACTACTTAATGTTACAAAATGCCTTAAAAATGATGTTGTTTTTTTTTAGGATTACCTACATCATTGTCTATTCATGCATCTCTGACATCACTATTATGACATCATGATGCATAAAGCTGTGATGCATTAGGCTATTTTAAGGTTAAACAAGATGGTGCTGTTGCAGTATGCATTAAGAAGCTATTTTATTCTGTTAGCTCACTTGCATAGCACAGCTTCCTTATGATGTGAGTATCTTAGGTACGAAATATAAAAAAAAACTACACCAAGAACCTTGTTGACACTGTGCTCTTCACACTCTCTCAAATTTTTCTTTTAACATTGAAGATGCTTTCAGAAAAGTTAATATTTAAATAATGGCATTTAAAGATATATATCTTAACTTTTATTGGGTATGACAAATCTCAGAATGATGAAAAGTATGCAGTGCCAGTAATTTCTTTTTAAAAAAGATGATGCTATATCTGTATTGACTAATACTACTGGCCAGATTTAAACAACACACATACAAAATATGATAATTTGTTTTAATTTCACTGATGAAATGAGATGTCGTCACCCTGATCCAAATAACTAAAAGATAGCTTAGTACCAGCAGTGAAATGGCACCTACCAGGAAGGGACTTCTTATTTTTATTCTAATTGCTATGCAAATTAAAATCCACATCCAAAATTAAATTTCTTAAGTGGTACAGATTAATCGAAGATATTTTATTAATCCCTTTTACTTCAATTCTGTAACATATACCCAGGAGATTTCCATACCAGAGTCTTTTTTCTTTCTTTTTCCATTCATTTATATGGTGTACCAATAAGCTGATCTACTCCAGCCATTAATCAAACTATAATCTTTAGGAACACATATGCATCCTAGACAATATCAATCTTAACACTTTTATTGTATTTAGTTCTTTCCATTTCAGAACTGCAAAGGCTTTCATACCAGGGTTTTTGTTTGTTTTGTTTTTTATTTGGGAGGAAGGAGTTTAAGACACAATTCAGAGTTTTTTTTCTCCATCTAATGAATACAATCTTTCCCCAAAAGGCAAAAATTACTAATACAAGAACACATTCAGATCCAATCATCAGATAACTGAAAATGCAGACTCATAAATGAATAAGTATTTGCACACACATATTTCATTAATGATTCTATGCAAACATTCCCTTACAAATATAAAGTTCCCATATCTTTGAGACATTCCTTTAATTTATTTTTGCTTTTACCTTTACTTATGCAAGATTCAAGACTAAAGATTAACAACTTTGAAAATATACATACAGTAGAGTCTGATTATCCGACATAAATGGGACTGACAGGTGGTTGGATAAAGGAAAATGTCGGATGCAGAAAAAGAAATGCAAATTGAATGGAAGTCCAGTATAAGTTTGAAATCTTGTTTATTAATACTGTCCAGTAACTGTTATACAACTACGTGTACTGTAATAGATATTTTTAAAGAAATAGATTCATTAGTTCATTGAACAACACATTTTAAATTACATGTAATTACAGCAAATGCATGAGTATACAATATGGTCAACAAAAACATTATTATTTAAAAAATTTTGTGATTAAAATTTGTTTTCCTGTTTTATTTACCTTCCTTGTGGTGAGGTCGTGCCAGTGTCTCAATAACATAATGTCAGTAGCATTCGCTTCCTCTTGTTGATCTATATAAGCCAGTGCCGCCTTGAACGCCTTGACCGCTTCACTATGACTCATTTTCTCTGCGCTGCGACTAGATAAAACAGTCTCAGCGTCATTTCTTCATCATCTTCATTCTCATTCACCATGGCAATTAAGTCATTGTCAGTCAGTTTTCCTTGCTCGTCTTTCTGCATCCATTCCTGTATGTCATCATCATTTGTTTTCTCACAGCCTGGAATTTCTTGTAACAAAGGAAGCAGATTATCACCATCTTCTTGTGCCATTTATTGTTCATTTTCATCTTCAGAAAGTAACTTTCTCCATGATCTTGCCAGGGTTTGTGGTTGAATTTCATCCCATGATTGTGTGATCCAGTAAATAACATCTTTAAGGTTCACCTTTTTTTAGCATATCTAGCATACCATTTCCATCGCATAAATAAACATAGTTAAAAGCTTACGGCGATTTTTTCTTTAATGCTTCAAGAACACCCTGGTCCATTGGCTGACACAATGAGGTGACATTAGGAGGAAGAAAAATTGCTCTAATCTCACCACTTTTCAGTTCATCCTCATCAGGATGAGATGGTACATTATCAATGAAGAGGATTGCTTTCCTTGGCAGGTTTAGTGATTTCAAAAACCTTTCTACTGATGGAACAAATTCATTGAAAAAATCAGCTTCAGAAAATGTCTGAATCCATCCATGCATTCTTCTGGTTCTTATAAGAAACTGGAAGAGCAGCAGGAGCCAGGTTTTTAAAAGCCCTTGGTTTTTTCGATTTTCCAATAAATGAGAGCTGTAGTTTATGGTTACCAGTAGCATTACTATAAGCAAGAATAGTCACTCTTTCTTTTCTTCATTGATAGCCAGGAGCTGAAGCTTCAAGACAGGAAGCTAGAGTTTTTGCAGGCAACATTTTATAGTTTAATCCCGTTTCATCACAGTTATACAACTTCTTTCTTGATACTCCTTCATTTTCGATAAGACAATGAAATTTTTTAAATTCAAGAAATTCCTCAGAACTTGCTGATAAATTTTTTCCCACAAATATTGAGCTGCTTTATTCCGTATCATTTTTTTCCAGCAATCAAGCCAACCTACAACAGCCATGAAATCAGGGTCACCTTCATTTAATTCCTTTTGGAAAATCAGAGCTTTCTCTTTCAGTATAGGGCCTGATATAGGCATGCCTTTGTCTCTTTGCTGTATGAACCGTAGGAATTAAGCTTCGCTCACCTTTACATAGTTTTTATAGTGTTTATTCCATAATTAGAGGCTCGATCAGAGCTCCACTTCTCTAACTCTCCCCACACTAAATTCGGATGCAATTCTTCGCATGGACTTGGCTTTGTCTGGTCTTTTTAACACTTCAAGTTTTTGCTCAATTAAAAGAACCACTTTTTACAAATTAAAAATGAAAAATAAATCACGATCACAGTGTGTATAACACAAATTACTGGTGCATATGAACAAACAGTTTACTCTGGTGGCAAAAACTGACGGACTGAGACAGACAAAAACAAGTGCACATGTATCTCAATACTATAAATAGAATCGATGACACTTAGCCTTGAAATAGCTCACGTCACATGGGTATGTCGGATAGACCAGACTCTACTGTATATGTAAAAAAGAAAAATGCGTATACTGAATTTATTCAATCCAAACACCACCCAAACTTGTCACCGTGAGAGAAAAAAGGCGGTTAGCTCCTAAACATAACTAGTTATAACAAAAAGGTTTCTTTGAATAAAAATGTTTACTAACAGTATTTCACTTGAAGCAAGTCAACAAAAAAAAAAAATTCAAAGGCACAATGTATGCTTTCATTAACACTCTTTTCCATCCCTATCTGATTACTGTAATAAATTGTCCTCTGTCCCATCTATAGAATTTGCTATGCATCACATGTCACATGCTTTCACCACCACTTCAGACAGCTTTCCGACCATCTTCCAGCCATTTGATGCAACTTTAAATTTACCTCTTAGCATGTGTTCATATCCTGGGAATAGTTTTCTTACCCACATGACTTGACAAAGTCTATGTCATCAGTAAATGCCCTTCAAATACATGAAGTAACAGCATGAAACTGTTATTCCAAAGGGCTTTGGGACCACACACTATGCTCGCTATAGCTAGTCACACAAAAGTCAGTCATTTATTCAACCATTTTTCATACTCCCCTACAATAACCTCTTTCAAAAAGTTTCCATTGTCCAGCATAATTCATTTAAAACCATGATAGAAACTTAAAAACATCATCAACAAGCACACCACAGTTGCACATTGCTTGTCATAACGTGCAGATTATCAGGTCACTTGATCCTCTCTCAACAATCGGCACAAAGGAGATCACCAATGTTCGGGCTGCATTATGTCACATTATATAGCAGTTAGAAAATATTAATAAAATGACATATCACTGGAACTAAGCAAAATTCTCTTCAATATCTGTCAGCAGACATTGACATTGAAATCAGAAGCTGACATTATGGAGAAATAACTCCCTACAGAGGGATAGAGTAAAGTGGAACCTGACTCATTTTTGTCCAGGTTACAAAGAAACACTTATATGCCTTATTCTGTTATGGTGAGTAATGTAACGCACATCCTGAATTTAAACTGGTCATTTTCTTTTAAGGAAATCATGCTTCTTATAATCATATCAAACTAGTATATTATATACATAGTATTCCATAACTAATCAAACAGATTCAATAAACCATCTCTCTGTATTTCCCTTTGGATAAATGAGTTTGTTAATTTATCACCTTCAAATCTACCTGGTTAATAATAATAATAATAATATTCTACTCTATATACATCCACACACTCGAAGACCAAATTAGAGAAAATTTTCCTGCAGTACTTCACTTTTGTAAATTATAAACTAAATTGTTTTTATTTTTTAATAATTTGGGATCGGACCAAGTCAGATGTATTCAAAATGTAACCTCTGCAGGTTAAGTAATTACTTAATCAAAGCTGATGTTCAGTACAAATATGTAATCTATACAAGCATAAACCAAAGTGTTAATTATTTAAATTTAAAATAAAAACTAATTAGCAACGAATATATTTCTAAAAATCTAAAATCACCCACAATTAAGATGAAACTTAAAAACAATAAAATCTTGCAGGACTCGTGCAAACAATGTTTATGATATAGTGGAGACATCCAAATTAAACTTGGCTTGGTCATTAAAGCAATGCTATTTTCAGCTGAGTTTCATCTGAAATTGCCTAGCAATATAATTCTATAACTGTTAAGTAGTTTATCTGTACCTAAATCACAGTAAATAAGCATTTGTAGACAATAAAGCAGTTGAAAAATAGCAGCATATATAATGCATAAAAGTTTGTTTGTTTTTTAATTAAAAATACAAAAACAAATGTATAAACAAAATTAAAGTTGAAAATAGTATATGTACATGTAAGAATGTATTCCTAAACACTCTTGGCAGTGATGTGTAAAATGTAGTAGTTAAAGTACAAACCATAAGAAAACAGTTTATTATCGAAGAAACTGAACATTTTAAAAACCCAAAGTTGTATACGCAAAGAAAAAACAAACAAGCAAAAAAATGGTTGTATACTGGTAACATATCTGCAAGCATTTTCTTATTTGTGTATGCAATATTGTCAAAGAATTTGAAGTGTGATTTCCTGTGTTGATACAGAACAAAAACTGAAAAATCATTATGAAACTATGTTATGCATATATAAATTGGACATTTAATGACCAAGGCATGTGGCATGCTTGCATATCATAATGAAATAGTTTGCCCTACAAAATCAGTTAGTACCATGTTTAGTGTCAAACCAGTGGGACTGTCTTACTTCAGCAGCCTCTCCTGTAACTAGACACCTTCACTGTTTCTTCTGCTTCTATGAGTTCTGGAAAGGATTTTGCAGACAGTTTATTTTCTGTAAACACTATAGTGATGTCCACCCAAGATGTCCTCTTATATGGCTGTGAATATGGCAAAGATCCAAAATGGCATACAACAAAATTTCAATAAATTCCATCTAATTCTAACATTCACTTGCGCACAAAGTACCTTGCAAACGGTTAATAACCACTCCCTTATACAAATTCGGTAGTTTTAATTTCCAGCTTGTCACTACATAGGAATAAAAGTCTAAGTAAAAAAAAACAATGCTTTCAAGAAAATGACTGCTCATCATTGTCACCTAGTTTTGATAGAAACAGTTAACAGCATCAGCTGCATCTTTTCCTGTTTAGCATTGGCCATAGAATGGTGGTAGCAAACTACTTGACCAGCAACCAATTTACAATTCTACCCTGTGACTAAGATAAGGTGAGCAATAGATTCCATAACTCAATAAAGCCAGTTAAAATTATTGGATTTCATTTAACCAAAACAGCTTTAAATAAATGAAAACTGGAAAACTTGTTTTACCTTGTTCATTTTCACACTGCACATAACATTGGAAATGTCCTGTCTTTAATGAAACAATTAGTTATTAGAAGAATTAGTAATGCAACAGCTTAGCATTAAATAATTTACTTCTTTCATATTTAATTTTTTGATAAACAAGAAGAATAATCTTGATCATGTTTTGTAAATTACAATAATTCAGAATGCAAAATTATTTCCTAAAAAATTAAATCAAACATCCATTCCCAATAAATCATCAATGTACAAAGTAGTACAGACAAAAAGCTTTAGTTTTTACAAAGAAACAAAAGCTTTCTACTTTCATTTTAAGACAGATTTATTCGCTATAATTTTTGTCATAGTAAAATAGCTAAAACACAAACAAAAACAACAGAAAATTGAACTCAAGGAAAAGTCTTTTAATGGATGGAATCACTGTCATGGAACCTATCTATATGAGACACACATTACTGCCATCAACTTAATGGACAAACTGTTTGTGTACCATTAGCATGGAGTTCATTTGCTTCTATAAATGCAACAAGCCATAAAAATCTTCACTATAAATGGCACCTGAACCATCCAAGAGACCTTGAAGAATATCCTTATTTTTTTTTAATGGTGAGGGGGCATAGGTGGTATTTCACTTTTATGTTTATAGTTTAACCAGTAGAATGACTTCTCATTTCCTGCTGTACCCACCCACATTATCGTCCTTATCAGCCAAGTTCTCATACTTTCTTCTGTAAGTTGTCCCAAGTGGAAGTATGATGTGATGCACTGTATTACATAGAAAGAGTTTCCACTGGCTTTCAAAAATAACTAAATGTTCACAAGTTTGAAACACACATCACCCAGTATATCAAACTAAAATAAAAAAAATATTTTAGATCACTGCCTGAGGGTGTAGTTGTTCTTCTTGCTATGACAGGACTAAGTAAAATTAATTTCATGAAACCAAATAATCAGGACCACCCTACAGATAGTGTCAAAAGTTTACAAAAAAAACAAGATTATCTGAAACACAGTATGTGTTAAGGTTCCACAAGTACACCAAACAAACACACTTTTGTAGCTGTCATATCACATGACACAACCTCTTCTTCAATGCAGTTTATTTAGCATTCAGAGTCCTGCTATAAAATTTCTCCTCATTAAGCAGCAATGGTAGAATGACACAAAAATAATTTAAAATTTAATTGAAGTTACTATTTGACAACATGCAAACTTCAGGTGACGCCATGGCCTACCTAACACTTGACTCTTTCCCTGCCAAAGTCAGAGATCACTGATCTTATAGTTTTGTGATACTGTAGCATTGGTAAATGCCGTTGGGGGAATTCCAAATTATGTCAATGGAGGAGTGACTCTGTTAATGGAAATGATGTCAGAAATCTTGGCAGCAAAAGAGTTAACATACTCAGAGTCATAGTCTTACCATCAAAGTTGTTTAAATAAAGAATTAAGAATAATGCATACTGAAAATTATTTCTTGTTTAGCCAAATGAATTTCACTAGCACAGCGGGTGTTGCTGCAATTAATTGTTGAATTAATAAACACATGATATTATTGATGTTAACAAATATCTTATGATCAAATTTTTCTACCTACCATTGTTACAGCTCATTGAGCTCACTAAATGATAAACTTCTTTTACAATTTTGGATAATCTTTTATCCGCCTTTGGACTTTCTGGAGCATACGATAAAATATGCTATTACATTATTCCATATTTCCATTACCTCATATAATAGTTATAAGGAAGCTGGAAGCTATTTTGGCTTATATAAGGTCTCTGGTATCATTATATCAATGCAGTTTTTAAACTGGCTAACTCAGAATCCATTAATGACCCATACCAAATCAGAAAGTTGAAACAGATTTAAGTAATTCACAGATCCTTTATCTATTAAAAAATAAAATTATTAAAAGACATTTTAAAATAACTCAGAATGTTAAATCACTCAACCATTTGCTTTTTGTTTTTCTGGTTTTCCTGCAACTTTATGATCAGCTACACTTTTTTCAACTATTAAAAACTTAATATGCAAACAAAAACCAAAACGTCAATTGCTCTGGATTTTTCTTCTGAAACATTCCATTAACCAAAGCATCAATACTTTTTTTTTTCTTCAAATATCCTATAAAAATGAACTATATATTTTTTATCTGTAATTTCATTTATTCATTTTTAATATAAAAACAGTAACTCCAATTTGAGGGGGGATGGAGTTAGCCTGACCTTGGCCTTGTTGTTTATAATCAGAGAGCTGCCCTGGCCTCTGTTCTGCCAAACAAAGTTTTTTCTTAGAAAATGTTAAACCCTACAGAATGATGCTATCAGAAATGTTGCATGCATATAAACTTAAGAAATGCTGTTACTTTGTTTAAAGAAGCTTGTTTTACCTTTAATCCACCATATTTTCGTAGTTTAGCCAAGAATCTTTAAAAAAAAGAGTTTTTGTTTCATTTTCTAAATTAAAAATTGCCAAACTGACATCTTACATTTTCTTTTTAGAGAATGAGAACAAGTTACTTTTTCCTTTTATTCAGAACAATGCAATTCACTTCAAAATTAGCAGACAAAAACTCATTTTGATGAAGCCATATTTATTAGAGAAGAAAAACACAATAAATAAAAGAATAAGCAAGGCTGGCATGTTAAGAAAAGCTGGTGAGATAATCCAAAAATTATGAGAGATCAGTAAAAAAAGGGTTTTAGGAATGTCAAACTAGGAGACTGGAAAAAATAACTGATTGTATTGTGTAAAAACAATTTAAAAGGTTTAAACAATTTGAAAACAAATAAACAAATTAAAAGAGAAAAACTATATTAATTGTTTTCACTTCAATAAAAGTTAAATCAAATATCAGAATTACTGGTGAATGTCCACATGTTGTATCATGATTGCTCCAAAATTATAAATAATCTCTTTGTATTTTTGGCAAAAAATGAATAATTTCAAAATCTACAGCAATTTTCATATTTCAAAATTATGGATTAAAAAAAAGAAGACAACAAAAAAAACTGTATTCCAGTTATGAATCCTATCTTTCCACACAAAATACACTTTGTTTTTTTAAAACCACTAGAAATGCCAACATTTTCCTGTCAAGGTTCACGCACTTTCATTTTGATTGTTCTTGTTTTTTTAATTTTATTTTTCTCCCGAGTGTCTAAGAAATTTTGACATCTATTATACATTATACCAAAAATTAAATTTAATTAATAATTGGAAATAATATCCTTACTGTATTGTTCCAGCAGATTTGCCTTCTCAAAGAAAGTGCCCGCTAAGTGACTTACTCTCCTGGTT
Organism: Nautilus pompilius; assembly: GCA_018389105.1. Lineage (NCBI taxonomy): Eukaryota > Metazoa > Mollusca > Cephalopoda > Nautilida > Nautilidae > Nautilus > Nautilus pompilius. The sequence continues at coordinate 986,045 of JACATO010000312.1, read as the reverse complement.
TCCAATAACTGTCTTATTTCCCTGTGTCAAAAGAGAACCCCTCCACGTGTCTTTTCTTCCTCCTCTCTTTTTTTCGTTCAATTTCAAGAATTACCGACAGCTTATTCATGCTTACCTCTTGATTACAGCTCATTCCAAATTCTAAGCACTGACAATGTCATCATCTTCGTTACATTCTACTATCAACATCCTTCCATCCCTCTCTTGGAAAATTTATCAGTTTAAAGGCAATAATAAAAAATGAAGTGAGAATCAGATTCAGTATTCAACAAAACTACCTGATTAGTGGATTAGATGCTCCCCACCATTTAAACTCGTCCTCTCTTTCAAAGCCGCCCCTTTCTCAATTACTCAGGTAAATATATTGAAAACATTTAATATTTTTATTGTCTTTGCCAAAAATTTACCTCGACTTTGTCAAAATTATTATAAAATTCCTCTATGAACGAATCCAGTAAAATGACTCACAACTCTGAATCCACGACTAAAAGGATCTCAGCAAACCATTGATTATAAACACCTCCATTAGACAATTGCACAAGTTCTAAATAATCTAAATGTTTTATTTTAAAAACTTAATGGAACTCTCACAAAGTCCCTTATTTCTCAATATAGATTCCCAACTGAATCTCTTCTATTCCCCTCTCCCCTTGGTGGATATAACTGTGGACTCACCATTGGAAATGAAGAAAGATTAAACAAAAATACATCTATAATCAAAGCTCCACCTTACTGCAACACATTTTGTCATGTATATAATTTTTAACAATTATATGCTAATATACATGTAAATGTATGTACTAATAAATATATTTGTGTGTGAAATATGAGATATTTCATTGCAGAGTCCACAATTATGACTACTGCATAATGTCTGGGTTTTTTATTTGTTGGTTCACACAAGTCATCAAATGTCAGCCTGCCTGAGGCATTATGCTATTTTGTAATGACCAGTTTTCAGTTTACGTGAGTCATTCATTATACCTGCCAGCATGCTTCTGTGCACATCAACATTCCATACCCACAGTGTTTTCATCCTCAAAATAATTTTTTAACCTGGGATATGTTCTACCACTAAAGGACCAAAGTGACAGGTTGCCATAGGTCAGCTGACAAACTGTACAAAATTCTGCTGTGGGCCACATCCAACCCACAGGTTGTAGTTTGCTCATCCCTGCACTACATCAAGGTGTAACAGGCAAGCTATGCACTTCCTTCTCCCTACTAGAGCTCCTCTTTTAGCTATAGGAAAGAAACTATGTTTAAAGGAAACCTAGATCAATGGACTGGTACAGAAAAGCAAGAAGAAACCAAGCTGTGGGAGGTCACCAACTAAGCTGAATACTGACAAGATAAACTCAGGCCATCAGCCATGACAACCTGGTACACTCTACACTGGGTTATCTACTGCCCACCATGATATATAATAGGAGCCACATACCAGTATCTTCTGATGTAATTAAAATGCCATTTTATAGTACAATAATACAAAATTTTCCACCTAGCAGATATTCATTTAAGGAACTATTATGCCTGCATTTTGAAAAGCCTTTGTTCATTAGCATCAGATTTTGCAACTACCATATGAAAGGAAGTAACATCAGTCAGCTGGCTGCAAATGGCTTGTTGCTGTTGCTGAGGTGAAAGAAGCTCAAACAGAAACCAAGTGCATGGTTTCTCTTTAGCTGGACTAAACAACAAATATACAAACCAAAGGTCAAATTTCAACATTGGCACAATCTTACCCAGTGGTTCCTGTCTTCTTATCATCATTTTTCTTTTTTTTTTGAAATTTTTACCAATTTTCGCAGTTAGAATGAATGACGCTGAGAAAATCCATAGAAAATTGTAAGGCATATTAACCCTGCTAAACAACCACAATAAAATGAAATGTTTCAGGCCTTGATGCACATGAACACAGGTTAGTGGCAAGCTTGTTTTGAATATCTTCTGAATGTCAGATATCTGGATAAATATATGAATCTATTTTCTGCATATCCTATCACTATCACATCAGAGCAAATGAAAAATAGATTTTCCTGAATTCACAAGGATGCTGTATTTTAATAAGATCACAGGAGTTATCCTTCTGTCAGAAAATTCTTATAAAGCATACCTCTATACAATGTTTTAAAATCAAATTTATTAATTAGGTAAATAGACTTATTTTAATATTTGTTTTAGAAATAGTTATTTGGTAAGTTTTCCATAATTTCAGCTACAAGTGCAAGTTGTTTGTTTTCCAACTGTTCTTCCTACTAACCTAAAGAAGTTAGGAGGATCCCATTCTATTATAACTACATCCAAAAAATCAATCAATTTTACAACAGATTGGCACAAAATTTATGATTTTTCTGCTTTTATTTATTGATATTATAAAGGAGCTGATCAAGAGCAACAGGTAAGTAAATCATCATATGATTTTAAACAAAACTTTATTACTTTTAACATTCCCAGTTGTCTCCCTTCACAGTTGAGCAAATAAAATTTTTAATGAAGAGTAGCAGTAATAATATAAAATAGGATGACTTATCCAACTCTATCATACATAGAATTTTAAAATTATATATTAAACTCATTCATTCTGGAATATTTCAGAGATTACTCATGGGCAAATTAAAGATGTGTGTGTGTGTGTGTTTATATATTTATTTTTGCTCTATGTGAAATAAATTTAAACAATATACTGTCTAAAAACCCTAAGGGCTTTAAATGACATCATATCATGACAGATATATAATTATATATATAATCTAATTTAAGTAAAACAAAAAAATAAACTTATGCTTACCACTGAGGTCTTGTAGCAGTGAATCCACTGTTGATTTTTCTTCAGTTTCGTTACTGATACCACCATCATCCAATTTTTCTGAGTATTTAAAGTCATCTTGCTCTTTTTGAGAAAGGGCACTCTTTTCAGTTGGAGGTACTGTAGCATCAGAATATGAAAAAAAAGATTAAGTAAACAAACAAGGAAACATTTTATAAAAGGAAAAACAAAATGGTTTAGGATTGAAAGTGGCCAGGTTTTTTAACATTAAAACTAATTGATGATTATAATATACACTAAGTTATAATTGTGGGCTCACAAATAAAATCAATCATCAACCAATGAAAGATATTTTTAAAGCAAAGGCCTGTGTTGAGAAAATATTAAAATTAAAGTTTTTTTTTTTTTACTGTATGGGTTATTTCCAGTCATATGCTAATACACATTAGTCGTATGCACTAATAAATTGATTCATTAATGAAATATCCTACACTTCATAGCTAAGTCAATAACCTCAGAACATGTTTCTGAAAAATCTAGCATTTTAAATGCATGCACCTATTTGTTTTCAGGATAACGCACAACAGAAAAAGTGTTCTGACTATCTCCATGTTCCTGTGTTAATTATGTATTGATTATTGCAGATGTATTTGCTGTTAATAAGTATTCAAACTGTTTAAACTGCAAAAAGTTGATATTCGTTCATATGTATATGTTAATATTGTTAAAACCACCCTTAGCCTAAAAAACAGCTACCAGATATTTATGGTAGGGAAGAAATGAAACTTCTACAATATTCAGTTAAAGTTAACTTCCATTCATCAACAATGAGTTTTAACTGCCTTATTGATGCAGATTCTCTCTGGATAAGGAGAATATAAAGCATTCAACTAGGTTTAGATCTGGGGATTTGTACACCATTCCAACTCACACCTCCTTTTTCTTTTCATTAAAAAATCCTTGAAATAGTTTGGGATGTGCTAAGAATCATTGCTCTAATGGAAAATATAATTACATTCTAACAGTTCCTTTGCTAATGGTAACAATTTATTTTCTAGATATGCCTATCCATGATTTATTTCATCAGTTTCAGCTGACCAACTTCTTTTGAGTTCATACAACCCCAGAACAGAATTGTTACATGTTTTCTTCTTAATATTTAATGGCTTCTTTCTGTTATTCAATCTGTTTCTTACTGTTTGAGGGCTACTATTAGTTCCTCCACTCTACTGCAGCTTTTCGTTCTCAACTTTCTCTTACTTGTCTTTCTTGGATGACTATAACTAGGTTTATAAATCATGCTTTTTATTGCTTCCAACTTCACAATAATACTATAAACTACTGACTTGGGTAACCATAACATTTCATGAAGTTTTAAATCCATTATTCTTCCTACTGATGATACCAACCTTTTGGGGTTTCCCTGATTAAGATAAACCTATGAAGTCCTTTTTTCATGGCCACTTTCTCTCTCAATAGAAATAATTTACTACCGTTTATTTAAACTACACCTGGTCCACTTACATCTCTTTTTCAATCTTATTCAAATTTCAACAAATGCTAAAATCTGAATGAATATTTACTTGGCCGTAATAATTATGCTGCAATAAACATCTTTTTTTAAAAGAAGATTGGGTTTTTAATGATGGACTATAACTTATTGCAATTTTTATTGCTGCGTTTTGGAAAAGTTAATTCTCTTGCCAACTTCAGGCATCAGTTGATACTATTCACATATGCCAATGCCACTGGTGAAATTCAAACCAGGAAAGTTTTAGTTGTAAATCTGGTATACCAATGACTAAGCTATCTTAATCATTAACATCACGTTAACAAATTTTTTGTGTGATTCTAGCCAGTGAATGCGAACTGAAGTTTGTTCATTTTGGAGTAGGAGATGAGGACTAAAGCCAAAGCTTTAGTTTAGGGCAGAATTTTGCGAGGAGCCTACCTATAGCAACGTAGTATAGCCTCCCAACCCAAAGTCAATGGCAAAACGAATGATCCTTCATCCCTCCAGCTGTAGAGGGCTGCAATACTCTCTCAGGCAGTCAGGTCCATGAAATAGATAATGCCAATCAAGCAAAGCCCTGGCACCCTAGGGCAAGATAGCAAGCCTAGTCAAAGACCACAAATCACATAAGATTATTTTTGTATGTGGTGTGTGTGTGTGTGTTGACCTGTGTAGAGGTGTAACTCCTTTCCAGGCAGGACACTGGGTAAGTGGGAACTTCTCAGAGTTCTGGATTTGAGGCAGCAGCCCCAACAGAAAGTCCTCGAAGCAGGTCCAATGATCCCCAACTCAAAATTCAGGGACCATGCTGGTGATGGATCCCCCAGCTAAGTAGCTTAAAATACAGCCCCACAGGCCCATTGAGGACTGCAATGCTAACCCAACAGAAACCTTAACTCCCCTCCCAGGGCAAAAAAACAGGGGGGTGCTGGTCAGAGACAAATGCATGCTTTGATCTCTTTTTTGGGTTGTGTTTGCAATGTGTGGTGTAGTGTAAAGTTTATGTGTATAGATCTCCGAAGAGAAGGATGTTGGTGGGGAGGTCGAAACCTCTAATGGAGCAAACTCCAAATTGGGGCCGAAACCCAGGTTGAGGCACCAAAGTTCCTCGTTAGTTGGAGCAAAAGACCCCAGGTTGAAGCAAAGCTCCGTTAGAGCGACTGCTCCCCAGATGAAAAACCTCTTTGGAAAAAAAAACCCCTCAGCACGTCAGGTCCGAAAATCAGTCACGATGTGCCTAACATTTCTAGCCAGAGAAGCAGGCCGAGGGCAAAAAGCATCCCTCAGTCCCCTGCTTGAAAAAAGTGGGGTTTTGTCTGCAAAGCCATAACAGAGTAGCCAGAGAACCCAACATCACATAATCAGCATATAAGAGAATCAATGTTCACAACACAGCCTTACCTATTGTATTTGTTATAAATAAAAGCATTCAATAGTGTGTTAGCTTACTAAATGCATTAAAAAAATTTTTTTCCAACAAAATGTGTTAAATAGATGAGAAATTTTTACATGGAGTATGTGCACTAGGAACAACACACACACGTACGTTTCCTGCCCTGCAACTATGGGTAGATGTGAAAAGATTTTTTAAATTCATGAATAAGCTGGTAAAATTCTTTGGATATGATAGAGATCAATAATGAAGAAACAACTCTGTATCTAAATCAAAGGTCTACAACTTGAAGATGCTATAAAAAAATAAAATTAAATTTTAAAGAACAAAAAAAATCAAATTGTGACTTTAGTAACAAAAATATTGTTTGTTAAATATATTTGTAAAAAAATAATCTGTGTGTTTTATGGCAGAAACAAGCGAAAGTTCACATTTTAAGTTAAAAAGATCAATAAAGTTTAAACTAGTCTTATATTAACTGATCCGTGCCACTCAGCACAAGTCTATTGCATCAAAAGAAATTTCATTTTTAAAGGAGATAATGATCTGATATAAAGCTTTATAAAATTTCTTCTTTTTCAGCTCAACTCAAATTGTCTTGTGTCAATCACCTTTCCTTATATATATTGTAATTAGTGTTTTAATGATGTTTAACAATATAAAATAATTTACTTATATTTTTCTGAGTTTCATGTATGTCAATAATCTTTTTCTCTTCTTATTTCCTGAGAAAACTATTTTTGAAAAGATTTCTCTCTTTCTTTAAAGACAAATCCATCTTTTGTTCTTGATTTTCAAACTTGTATAATGAAAACATTTTATTTCATAATCTATTAAATGACTATGTTCACAACAATGAAATGGAATTCAATGTTACTAAAGTAAAAGAAAAGTAAATAAACCTTTCTCTTTAGATTATCCTGAGGTGGCATGAATGTTTAGCAATGATTCCTTGATATTTCAAGATATCTTTCTCATGGAACTGCCAAGAGATGATGATTCAATCTTGGAAACTGAATTGTTGGTATAACATTTTTTTTTAAAGCATCTCAGCAGAGTTGGAAACAGCAGCACTGCCTGTCCTAGAAGATTTATCTCTAAGATAGCAATTACATCATCAACAGTTTTCTCCTGCCCAATACCCATGAGTCAACTTTTCCAAATTTCAAAAGTAGTTTTGAAACACTATATCTTGAAAAAGATAAATTACTCATATATTGTTTTATTAGTCTCCCCAAAACACATTAAAAACCATATACCAACACATACAGAGCACTTAAGTTTGCAATGTAAGAAATTTCAATTAGTTCCCGTTGCCTACTGTTTGTTTTTTTCTTAAGCTCCAGTAAAAGGCTATTAAGGTCCACCACTGTAAAGATATTTAATTTTTAAACATGGCATCTTTTGTGCAGTTCCTCTCCAGTTAATCATATACTTACTAAATAATACGCTAACAATGGACCCCTAGTTCTTTCAAAGTAACAAATAAAACAAGTGTTAAAGTTTACAAAATGAGCAACTATGCTGTGAATAAATGAAATTCCAATAAATCATTTGTGCTGCATGGTTCTATACTTTTAATTCTAAAATCTGTTACAGAAAGGTATTTTTTCTTAGTACGCAAATTTTTAGAGATTTTGTTTTCTTGTTTCATGCACCACTAATGAATGTTAACCATTGAGGGAGAGAGAGTATTCACAGCAGGACTTTCAGTAATATCTATTTCTCATTTTGCTACGTTTGAATGACAGTTAGGAGTTCATCAACCATATAATTTACTTACAAAATTCTATTGTGCATACATTTTAATTTCTTATAAGCATACCAATCACAAAAATGTTTGAAAAAAACAACAGAAACAAAAACCAAAATAGGTTGTAAAATTTATTGTCTATAACATAAGATGCAAGCTGTTAAGCAGGGCCTGGCTGAGTCACTTTTCTACTCAGCAGAAAAGATTCTGACTGGCTACCTCACCAATGTTCACTTTATATATAAAAAAAATGAGTCATTGTAACACATTGTCTGCTGGTGCAGCAAATTGCATACAACAAAAATAATAATAACTTGGATGGTATTATCTCAAACAAAGATTAATGGATGTTTTAGGTAGGCCATAGCAACTATATTCATATCACCCTAACTAATAAGGACATTATGAATTCAGTTTACCCAAATGCATGTTCTCAAAATGCCCTTTTACTTCAGTTTGTTCTTTATCCCAATTAACATGATAAACAAGGTACACAGATAATCTGCTCCAGGGAAACTTGGAAAGGAGCAAATGAAACAACTGGACCAAAAGTAGCCAGGCAAGTTAGCCATTTTCAGCAGGGCTGTAATGAGTGATTTGATGATCACTTCCATACTATACTATAGATAGCACATGCCAAGGATGCTGGTCCACATTATCACATCTCCCATTTATTTCTGTTACTTTAATGGCTGCAAAAAATACCTTTTTGAGTGAACTATTCTGATTGTGAATAAATTCTTTCTGATAATATGGAGGTTTTTAAGCACACATATCTCAGATCATTCAACTGATCTGACAGTAATTCAGATAAATCATAGAATATTTTAGATGTTGGCAGAGACCACAAGAATGATGGCAAGGAAAGTGGAGTTGAGTGAATTTCAGATCATCTGCAGCTATCAACTTGCCAGAGTTTTCATGGCTGTTGCTGCAAAGATTGGTGTTGTTGCGGACACCAAGCTGGTCAACTTTTTCAAACTACTGTTGGACTTTTTCCACCACATAGCAATGACCAACTGGTATACTGAGCAAATGCAGAAGGATGCAGCAACACCTGGGCCAACACCTCCATTGAGAAGATGAAGATTTTCATAGTGGTAAATGTCAACTAGAGCCTTCTTTTGTTCCAACCAACAATTTTTGAGTACAGATGACAATACATTTACCAGGGGTGTCAAAAGTCATGACACTAAAGAGATTCAAGACACCAATCTATTAATGACACTTTTGCAACAAAAGTCATGCACTTGCCAATGATGACCCTAAAAGAGCCCAGTTGTTCAAAATTAAACCTCTCCTTGATGTGGCCTAACCCACAAAGACTTCAGGCTAAACACTAAAGACAAGTTGGTTCTGCTTTCAGGAAACTGAAGCTTACCAAGAATAAAGATTGACAGTCAATGCACCCTTACAACCAAGACCATCACATCTTAGCAAGGACAGAGGAGACCTTTGTGCTATACTCCAGAAGTGACTGCTAACCCCATTTTGGTCAAAGAGTGGACACCCACTTCCACTGCTAAGTCTGTACCATTCCTCTGTGCATGGTGGGATATTCTCACCATGCATGTTGACAGACAACAGACACTGACCATTTCCTGAATGCGAGTGATTTTACTCTTCATTTTTTTTTTTGACTTTCTGAACTATAAAATAAATTTGTCCTTTCATTTTCTGGACATATTTCATTTTCATTTAAATTACTGAACTGTGTGCTAAGTCAGTTATGCTATCTGAGTCATTCAATGAATTCTTAGTATGTTTTTTTTTTTTTTTAAATAATTTCAATCAGGCGAGTATATTTTGTGCAGCCGCCTTGCAAATCATCTGTTCTTTAAGCTTGTAAATCCAGATTGTCTATCCAGAAACAATTAAACAGGAACATCATCAGATCTTGACAATCTGCACTTGATGCACAAGCAACAATGTGCATGACAGAAACGATGTAGCGAGAGAACAGTTCAAAGAGTAATTTCTCGGAAGAGAGAGGGGGGCTGGTTTCCCCATGTATTATGCTGCCCAAATAACAATGCTATTTATTTTTTTCCTCATTATAAGACCGATAATCAAAACGAGGTGATAATACGGCCTCAAGCAAATAACCGACACTTTTTCTTTGGAAAGTTCAGTAAGCGGAGAGTTCTTTCAGAGAAGTGTTCAAACAAGCAATAAGCAAACAAATCCATCACAATCCATTGTTTGGAATGTACCTTTGGGAAAATTTCAGTCATTTCACACATTTAAGAAAGATAGCCGCCTAATAAGAAAGTAAAGTGCTTTCTGTGTGCCATACGTTGTGATTTTTTTGAAACTCGTCCTTCAAAATAATTCACTACAAAGTATTGATATAAAATATTTAGTTAATCATTTCTCAAATGCATTGGGAAACTTTGAGTCATAATTTCAGGACTGAAACCAAAGTGTAAATGTCTGTGTTGAAACTATGAGACATCACTGTCTTAGAAATTATAGACATTTGTGTGGGGGGTGGGGAGCTGTGGAGCAGGTGTTTCGGTTTGTGTGTACTGCTATGAAGCGGCAGGGAGTTGAGAGGGATCGTGCTAAGCTCTAGAACTGAAGCCTTCATTGGCTTCCCCATGGAGTTTTGCCGGTAATACCACCATATCTGGACGGTCTTAACCAAAAGGCTGAGATAATTTTAGATAAAGAAGTCAGGACAAATCAAGCTAAAAGAAAAGCAAACAAAAAAGAAAAACTAGACTTTTAGCCAAATAATCAGGAATAGTAAACGGAACTGCACAAGTAGAGGAAAAAATATGAAAGTCATTAGCATCCATTTACTTGTACCATAACGACAACTGTTACAATCTCGCGGGAATGTTTTCTCCCCCTTTTCCCTCCAATTCTGTAACACTACTGTATATTTTTGAGTAAATAATTTCTACTGGTTTCTTCTATGCTTCTTTATTTTGGCTGTCATCTTAAATTTGAAATAACATTTTTTTTGCAAATAAAGAAATAATGCAATAAGCCAAGGCATAAAAAGGTGTATTCTGACAGATTTACTGCATATATCATATGAGATCTGTTAAGTAATTTTTCATGAATTTTCATAATGCTGAGCAGTACTTATAATGATCTAGTGGTTGGTCTTGTATCATGTCTCACTTCAATCCAGATCAATTCCTCTCAAAGTCCCAAAAGAATCCTTTCTTCCCCAGTAAGAGGATATGGGGTTTGCTGAGGTACAAAGATTGGAATAACCATACTTATCCACTAAGATCAATCACCTCAGAATCAAACCGGATGTATTACTGGTTTAGGGTATTGCAGCTTTTATCATACTTCCATAAATGAGTCTTCAGGCATCAGATTTAAGAAAAGACAATTTGCATTCTGTTCTAAAATGTAAGCATAGTTTTTCTTTTTGTTTACTATTTATAAAAAAAAAAGATTTCTAATTTATTATCTTCAGAAATATCATAGATATTACAAAACTTATTATAGTGTTGCTCGAAGAGTGCAAGACCCATTTCACTCGCTTGCCACAGAAACTCCATTATGGCTTTTATACCCATCTGCTGCTGCCTCATCCAGTTTCTGATCCTACAACCCACAGAATGCTTTTCACATAGCTATTCAAGCAGTCACGCTCATCATTAGAGAGAAAATGAAGATCAGCCTTTCCTGATAATAGCAAAGCAGTTGCCAAAAAATTAATAATACAATACTGGACCTATTTATTTATTTCATTTTTACTTGTGGTCTTGAAGCTTCAGATTGCATCTACCCATTATACAAGTGTTAGTTTATTTTTCTACTTTTTTTTAGCATTACAGAATATTAGTTCAGCAAGATACAGATCCAACACTGGGGGTTTTTTTATGCCACAAGTACAAGTGTCACTTGTAAAACATTTGCCTATCCCTCAGCAGTCTGAAAATTAAGAATGTTTGTTCTCTGGTATCTTGCACTTGGTTATTGATAGAAAGAGAATAGAAGTGAGACTGAATTAACAATTACTGAGCCATTGTCTTCATCCCTGGATAACTCAGTCTGGTCCAATATGTATAGTACATGCAAAAAACAAATAAATTTCATTTCTCACTCTGACTTGCATTAAATATTTTTTCTAGTTTTCTGAGTTCATATATATTTATATTGTGTGTGTGTGAGTGGTGTGCGTGTGTGCATGCGTTATTGGGGGGGCTTGCTTTTAGTTTGCTCCGCGCCAAGAGCAACAAAGAATGAATGCTAAAAGACGAGTGAAGGTTGCGGTGATAATTCCACAGAGTCAGCTTTATCAATGCCAAAACAGCTACATAAATGATGGGTGATTTAAAAGGAAAGGCAGTTGCTGAAGCTCTGATCAGTAACCAAAGCTCTATCACCAATTGCAACCTCTAAGAAATCCTCCCAACCTCCAATAAAGTGCAATGCCAGCATCACTGCACACAATTTCAGGTGACAGCACCCCACACTATAACAATGACGAAGGAAATTCTGCAGTTATCTTTCCACATCTCATTAAGTTGCCATTTCGCTCCAGGCGCACAAGATGTGCATTTGTGGACATGATTTTAAAAAACAAGAAAAATAAAAAAAATTTAATGAGCAAGATGATGAAAAGGAAAAAAAAATCAGTATGGGCCTTTTTTTAATTAAAATCTCATCCCCCCCAAAATAACGAGAGAATTAAAGTTGAACATTACATTAAATTTCAAAAGTGGACAAAGTCCAACATTGTAACACGTTTGGTATTGTTTATTTTCTAGTAGCCATATACTTAGATACTGGATAATTTATGTAAGAGATATTTGTTTATTTCTGACTCCATAATTAGTCACCTCTATTACTAAACTTCACTGTGAGAAATATAAAAATGTGTATCTTTTTAATAACTTTATAAATATTAATTAAAAAATTGTTGTACCAAAGGAAAAAAATGTTCTCTACAGCTACATTTTTTAATTTGGAAATAACCCTGATAACAAAATTAAAATCAGTCAATCAATACTGACAAAAGAACCAAAGATTTCAGGGAAAATTTTTCTAAAGTTTAGTTCCTGGTGCATCAGCAGTTTTCTCTGACCACTGGAGTCTACAAAGACTAAAGAATAGTTAATAATTATGTATAACCCGAGTCATTTAAAGCCAGTTTCAAATTGTTGTTTGTGTAAGATGGTTCACTAGGAAATGTTGCCAATCCTCCACTTCATTGGGATCCATCCATCACTTCTGAATTCCACAAGATTGTAATGACAACTGTCTAAAACAGGAACTGCAAATGTATTTTCTGTTTGTTTATTTATTTTTTTAAAAATATTTTCAGCTTTTTTTGTTTTGTGCTGGCAATTGGTGTTAGTATATTTCCTGGTTACACGTGGAACACCATTGAAGTACTGGCTGACCTCAAGGAGCCAGCTAAAAATCTACCTGCTTTCTCATTTTTTTTGTTACAGCAGAAAAAAAATTTAACATTTTCAATGAAATTCAAATGAATCTCTAATTTTCAGAAACCTTCATTTTATCAATAACAAGTTCAAAGAATATTCTATATATTAAGATATTCCTTAAAGAAAATATTTTTTTTTAAATATCTCCCCCCACCAATAACTAATACATTCTAGAATATGATAAGCATATGACAGAACACTGAAGCCATAATGAAAAACAAGGAAAAAATTACCAGGTAAACAAACTCATTGCCTCTCCCCGAAAGCCTGCCTATATGCAGATAAAAACCATAATGCATGTGGTTATTTTCTTTTTTAATTACCAGAACTTGTAAGCAGTTAATTAAGTATATTTAAAAAGTACATATTTGCTTTTTCTTTTTATTTCCACTGTTAAGCCAACTCCAATTTCAACATCCAAGATGGGCAAGTTTGAATTCTCCATAGAAAAAATTATGGAATTTCATTTCCTACCTGCATCTCACCTTCCTTCCAGAATTGCTAGCATGAAAGAAAATTATTTTCCAAACACTCAGAGATTGCTTTTGATTGTCATTTCCCTATGAGCATCAATCACTGACACTGATACAGTTTTTGTGCCAGCATCTGCTTGAGAAAAGTAGAAAACACGCACTTCTTCCAAGTTACACAGTTTATCCTGAGTTTGATAACAACAAGGATTCTTATCCCACTAATGTAAACAAAAAAAAAAACTAGATTTTACACCAAAATAATTTAAATCATTATAAGCTTTTCTTCTTAATGGTGCTTTCAATGATATACATTTACTAATTAAAAGATAACATTGTAGATGTGATATTATTATTTGAGGGGTTCAAAAATCTATATTACACTTTCTCCACAGTTCTACTTTCAATTTTTAAGATTGACACAATTTTTTTGGGCATCTTTCTTTTCTTAATTTTTACATGCTAAACATAGAAAGCATATAAATAAAATTAATTAAATCTGGCAATCCATATAATTGTCCCATTTAGATTTTACATGGTTTATGTATTTTTTAACTGATGACCAACTACACATTATTAACAAGTATTTGTTAATGTGTGGAATGGTCTACCCGGGAGAAATGTAAACAAAAGGCTCGATAGGGACCTGGTATCAAAAAGTCTGAAAAGGCCAGAAAAATTGCTACCCACACTGGCAGAGCCATCACCACAGAAAGCGATCTGCCACCTGACTAACAGCTGGGTACTTGAGGTTTTACCTCATCTGAGAACTGAACTTGACAGATTTTTTAACGCTCTGCAAGAAAAACCCAATGCAATGCACTTGGTCATTGTACCAACATGAACTGTACATTATGAAATCTTGTTTTGGAAACTACTTGAAACACATTTATATTTAAGCAGAAAATGTATACTGTTAAACAGAAGCCAGCCTTTTCAAACAAATCTAGTTCAAACTAACAGAATTCAGGCAAACAAAGTGCACGTTTGAGTATTGTTTATTATTGTCACACTAATATTATCATTATGTCCAAGTTAGTTTTGTCAGCAAATTATTTGTGAACTAACTGTATTAAAAGTAAATTCCTTTTAAATAATATATTTAAAAATAAAATAATAATAATACCATCATTTATTTATAATTAAGAAAATTACTTCAATTTATTTTACACACTTGTTTCTTTTCTTTCAAACTAACATAATTCCCAAAAATGAACTTAATTTTTTTTAGTAAAAGTGGGATAAACTCTGCAATTTTATATTCGGAAATCATTTTCTAATTTTAAAAGCAAAAGAGTCACATTTTTTTTTTTTTTTTGTAATTCAAATTTACCCATCTCCAATGCTTAAGATTTTTCTCTCTTTTTTTTTTCAAATTCAGTGTTTTAAAATGAATAAACTTTTATATGGCAGCTAATGCAATTGATCACCAATTTAACAAAATGCCATCATTTGAAGAGTGAGATCTGAGGAAAACTTCACCATTTGCCGACAGGTTTTGTAAGAGTATTATGGTTTCCCTGTCATGATGCATGGAGCATCATTGATTCCATGCTCTGCCAACAATTACAGGGGCATTAATTTTATTCACAGGAATTCCTGTCCATAATTACCTACAGAGGGCACTATTCGACAGCTAGTGATTGCCGGTATGTCTATCAACCATGGAAATTTGCTTCCTGGATCTGTAGCAGCTAGGAAATCATTGCTGCAAGCACCAACCTGACACTGATGTAATTGAATTTTGCAGGAGTGATTAATTCTTTAATGCAGCCCCAAAATTGCATTCTGTGTTCACATGAGAAATAACTTCCATTCCTTATGCCCACCGACCGATCATCACCTATCAATCATGGAAGGGTGATGGAGGAAAAATGCTATTTACAGGGAATGACTCAATTAGCAAGAGAAAACTTAAGACGTTTCCAGCTAAAATATGGAAAGATTACAGCTACGATGTGTGTCCTTGCTCAAATGGAATGTTAACAATTACAACGATAATTAAGAGAGATTAAACCACACTTCAACAGAATGATGATTAATAAGAGCTCAATGATTAATTCAAATTTTATTTTTAAAAAAATATTACAAAAACATTTTAGCTATTTCTTAAATAAAATTCCTTAAATATTAATCACTTAACAGCTAAAAAGTATATAAAATCTTCCTGCCCTGTATCAAAGCAAATAATGCAGATCCAGTATTCAAGATCTTTATCATTCAAATAATGGAAACGAGTTTGAGATCCCAACTACTATCAGAATGTATAAAAATAAAACTAAAACTAACCTTTAAGTGTTCACAAACAAAATAATTAAAATAATTTTAAATATAAGACGACATTCCAGTTTAGGATTTTAAAAAAAAAGATGATCTTTTGGAATAAAAACAGACATAACGAAGAGAGTCTTATTTAAAAATGAATGTCACCATATAATAGCTGATTCTACTTTCAGAAGCATGTTTAAGGGAGAACACAAAGCAACAAAAATTGTGAATGAAAGACAAGGATCTTGCTTTAGTACTGGATAACTGTAAATGTGCGATGAGTGTTCATAAATAAAAAGAAAAACAACAATCAACACAAATGTAAATTTAAATTATATGTACATTAAATGGCTTTTGCCAAAACTAACAGGCAGTGATGGATGGTTGTGTGTACTAGCCTGGCAGAGTTCCAGTCTCATCCCTGTTGGAGGCATTGTTTAGCAAACCACCTAAGGTATAGCTATACTATCTCTTCTTTGCCAATCCATCTGCATGAGTTTCTTCCAAATTCTTAGTTTTTCTCCCAGAGGAATTTTTCACAGGGACTTTCTGAGGGCAACTTTGATAATATTGATGAAAGGTACATAAACTTGAATACATTTTCCCACCATGTTAGTAACAGAAATAATTTCTAAATTCAGATATCATCATCAAAATTAGTCCTAAGGACATTTTTGTACTGGCAGCATCTACTTTCAGAAATTGCAAGTTACCTCCTTTTTATCTTCATGCGCAAATACATGCTGTAAATGCAAACAAAAGCATATGATGAATGCCTATTGCAATGAATATTTACAGAATCAAAACAAAAACTGGATAAATTGTATGTTTATAAATTAGTTGTAATAGTAAAATGATTATAAAGACCCTTTACTTTCTACAGATAATACAACACATTTGTTCATGAACTGATTGTTTTTTTTATAAAAGATTTTGAGTACTGTTTGATATCTTTACAATTTTGTTCATTTACAATAATTTTCACAAAAATTATTTGTATAAAATGCAAAATTGTGGAGATAAGAATGTTCATGGTGTACAGAGTGACTGTCATTTTTATCCCTTAATATCTGTGATAAGAAGAAATTTTTAAGGAATCACCTTTTCAGGATAGTCACCTGTTAGCAAATTCTTAACAGAGACTAGAACCAAGCTCATAATACAGAGGTCATCAATGAATCTACCTAGAAATATATATATATATTTTTTAACATCTTACCTTTTAAATTATAGTGAATTAAATTTTAAATGCAAAACACTAGAAACCATTAGTCAAATTGTCATAACCGAGAATCGTTAACCAAAAACCTTATACAAATAGTACAAATCCCATCTATTTCATAGTACCCTGACAGAAGAGTAAAAGGTAAAAGTTGTGTGTCCACACAGACGATTACAGAATTCAAATTAGCATTCACTCAGTAATGCTGTCTCAAAACAAAGTTCATTCTCCCCATAGCCATAAGTGAAAGTGCTGGTCAATCTACAGAAACAACCATCCATCACCCATAACTCTGCCAGACAAAATAAATTTTAAAAGAAAAAAATAAACAAAAACAAAACACTTTTATATTTATTCTTAAGATGTCTCGACCATAACCCTGCTAGACTTCTGATTCCCATGATGTGTGAAAACCATTCATGCTGCCACTCAAACCAGAAACTCTATAAACCAACTATATGCTTTTTTTTATATATACTTTTGATATCATAATCATTTGCTAACAAAATAAAAACCCCTGCCCCCTTTTTGGAAAGATTCGGTGAATTTAACAATGAATTCTTTTTGTGTTTCAAACAAGTCAGGAAAAAATCCCCATTTAATGCTGCTTTGAAATGCGCATAAACAGTTTTGTTGAGCTTCATGAAGAGTGGTTCAGATTTTGTAAAATTCCCTGAGAAAAATATCAATAATTGAGATAAATATATTTGAATTATTTATCAGTTAACATATTGTTTCTTTTTTTGCAGAAGTTTAATGACAACTTGTGAACTATTTAACCAAAAACTAAATAACTAAATTTACAGAATCTGAATCTTTGGCATGGTTACGAGATAAACCAGAAGGGTCTCTTTACACATGCATCCACACACAAAAGTGGGAAGCATTCAGAATCTTTTCTAAAAGAAAACATTTAGATATCCAGCTTCAATAATTTTTCATCTTCAAACTTTGCACGCCTACAATGGTAGAACAGGGTTCAGGGGTTAGCTGTATACCTACTGCAAGAAGTCCCTACCAGAACTAGTTTTATTTGTGGCAGTGTGGGCAGGGACAGGGCTGAAAAGCTTAAAGGAAACCTGGATGGCTAGCTGAGCATAAGAGCAAGGTACACCAAGCCAAAACATTGCCAACCAAGATTCAAACTCTGGCCCTCAGCCTTAGTAGTCAGACTAACCAACCACTGGACCACCACTTTTTGAACAATTCTACTGAATAAAAATCTACAGCAAGATGGCCAAAAAATAACCAAAAATATAATCGAGTCAGATGTTTGTAAAGCCTTGACTAGTGAGCTTCTGTAATGTTTCATAGTTTTCTCTTTGTTCAATCAAATGAAGCACCTCAGCAGTATTTTACAAAAATATTGCTTAATGTCTGGTGCTGTGAAGCTCTCATTTAACCATCAACATAGTAGAACCCAGTCCAAGGTATTCCTTCATATTTTCAACGTTTATTCACCAAATTCAGTCCAGGTTGCTTATGCTGAAATGATCATTATAGGCATTTCACAGGACCAGCCAATCTTAGGCACTATTCTGTTTCTTCAACAGTTCCTCAGTTTGGTGGCAAAGTGAATGTGGTGTATTACGTAAATAACTGACAGGTGCTCTCTAATTGTTTTAAAGGTACATCCACAACATACTATTTCAATAACATGTGAGCAGTGTTTAGTAACAAGATAAGGAAGATGATGAAGTGGTGGATGCCAAGTTGTCCCCACCTATTTCTGCAGGAAAATGCAGCATTTATCAGTCGTGATCTGCTATTTGTGTAGTATCTCATACTTGTACATAGCAGCAGTTTTAAACATGCAACATAAGAAATTTAGTTTAGAACAAGTACTGATACTTTGCTTTTCCAAGCTAATGTGCATCTGCAATCGAAACATACCAAACACATGAAATTTGTGAGTAGATAGAAGCTCCAATAATCAAAGATTTGAAAGGAATTCCCTCAACCATGAAAATATGTCACCGCTACAACATTTTACTTTTAGTTAATATGAAGGAATATCTGAAAATATTATTAGTATTTGGTCACACAGCCATAAACATCGATCACAGCATATGACAGCATTAATGTATGAAGCCTACAAAAATTAATACAATGATCTAGCAAATAGTTGCCTATGTCAACTGAATTCAGGAAAATTAATCAAAATTACTGGGCTTTTTCATTTAAAAAGCTCTGTCTATATCATTTCACAGATTCATTATTGCATTTGAATAAGATGTTTGAGAAGGCCACTTTAAAACTGGAATTTTCTAATCTGTGAGATACCTTATGATGATGGCAATTCAATGATTTAGATTATGTTGGAAAATCTATTTGAGAGAGAGAGATAGTTCTCAGAATATGGTTCCAGAATATTAGTCGAAATGTCTGCATAAACAAAATGATCCATTATTCCCTGAATATGATAAAAAGAACTTCTCTATTTTTGGGGAAAAACGCCCTATACCATAATGCAGTGGTTCCCAAACACTGGTCTGTGTACTGGTGCCAAGCAGCAGAACAATGCCAGGCCCTGCCCATACTCTGATGATTGGTTCAGCAAGAATGTCTTCACATTGCCAATGACTGTGTGAAGACCAGGAGAATGCAGTTAAGGAGAAAACTTCTATTAACCAACAGTAGGTGTTGAGTACAATACAGAGATCATCTGGTTATATAGTTCTTCTAGAGCCATGCACGACTTTGGTCGCCATACTTGGCCGTGGTTCCTTTGGCTTCATTTCTCCTTTCTGATCGCCCCTTGCATTATACTCTTGTTGGTGCTCAACCTTACTGTTCTTGAGCCACACTCTCATGTCACCTGATTCTGACGTCCGCTCACACCTACCATGGCCTTTAGTCATTGGCTTGACCTTCACTTTTCTGGCTCCTTGTCACACCACCTGAAGGAGACTTCCACTGAGCACGTCCATCCCACTTGCTCACCTGGTCACCCTCAAGTACTACAACTGTGCTATTAGCTCTTTAAATTGGACAGCGGTAGCTGTGTCTAGTTACTTCCATCAAATACAACGGCTCAAGGATGATCGAGCATACTGCCATGGATTTCACTTTTGGAAAGATTGCTTCTGCAAAAAAGACTGAGGATCTGAAGGATAAAGAGCACATGGAAAAGGGTGTACAATGCCAAGAATAAGTAGATAAATGAAAAAGAGCAATGCTCAATCACAGGTACGACTCCTTGTATTTAAAGTATGGTTTTATTGCAAGTGGCAATTCACAGGTTCCCAAAGTGCTGTGTTATATGTGCCGAAAGGCTGTCCAACAAAGCAATGAAACCTTCAAAGCTAATCTAGCACTTAGAGTCTAGACATCCTGCTCTCAAAGGAAAAACCAGGTGATTTTTTTTTAACAGAAAAAAGTAAATTTAAAGGACAAAAACTATTTCACAATATCAAGTGTGCGCCCTCAGATGTTGATGCTTTGAAAGTGCTGTTTCTATTAACTCATCAAATTGCCAAAGCTAAAAAAGACTTTTACAATTGAAGAAGAGCTGCTTCTTCCTGCTGTGAAAGATATCTGCAGCAAGTTGTTTGGGAAAAAGGCAGATTGCAAGGTAAGACAAGTTCCTCTCTCCGACAACACTGTTGCCAGGAGGATTGACAAAATAACTGAGGACATCGAGCAGCAGTTGCTGGAGAGGATAAATGGATCTTCGTGGTTTTCTATGCAGGTGGACAGATCAACTGATATTGAAAACAAGGCAATGCTGTTAGTGTATATGCATTATATTTTTGATGACGATGTGTATGAAAATTTACTGTGTGCACTTTGCTGCCTCACAACATAACGGGCTGAAATCTTCAGTGTTTGAGAGAGTTACATTTCAGGCCGGCTCAACTGGTCTTATTCTGTTGGAGTTTGTACTGATGACACTGCTGTGATGACTGGAAGGCTTTCCAGTTTCATGACCAGGGTAAAAGTGGCACCTGAATGCAAGTCTACCCAGTGTGTCATTCATTGTGAAATTTTGGCAAGCCAAAACCTTCATCCTGAACCTCTCAATGTTTTACATGACATGACCCGTATCATTAATTATATCAAAATGCATCCACTAAATTCACGTTTATTTGAATCACTGGGCAAGGATATGGACACCAAACACAGCTTCTCTTGCACACAGATCACTGGCTGTCAAGACGGAAAGCCCTGACCAGAATCTTTCATTTAAAAGAACAGCTGCAGAAATTTCTCTCAGATAAAAACTCACCATTAGCTGCACATGTTAATAACAAGATCTGGCTTCCTAAACTTTCGTATCTGAGCAACATATATATTCACTGCACTAAACAAACTCAATTTCTCACTGCAATGGAGAATGGCATCCATTTTTAAAAGGGCCTTTCATACTTTTGTGGATTTTTCAGAAGCTGTTGGAGTTTCAAAGTTAGTAAGTTAGCACCTGAAATCACTCTCAAACACATTTGAGCAATATTTCCCAAATGGATGTACAGTCCTTTTCTTCCTGCCAAAAAGGAATTGTCCTTTCCACCACTGCAAGAGGATCAGATGCTTGAGCTGGCACGTTATGGAGGTCTTACTTTTTCTAAAGCACCTTCATCCTCATTTCTGTCATCTTTCTCGATTACAATAAAGAGTGAATATCCAGAACATGGCACCCCATCTTCGAAGACCTTGCTGCTGTTTCCATCTACTTATTTTTGTAAAACAGGTTTTTCTGCATTGACTGCTGCCAAGATCAGACATTGAAATAGGCTTGACGTGAGAAACACTGAAAGTCTTGCTGTCAAGCATAATGCCTTGATATAACTTGCTTGTGTCAGGCAAACAAGACCAACAATCCTACTGATGTGATCCCATCAGTAAGTCATACATTTTTATGTTACTTTAGTTAGCTAGCAATGTGTTATGTATGATTTTTTAAGGTGAAAAGTGAATACTTTGGGAGGAATAATTTAAAAATCCATTATAATGACATGTATTGTGTGCATACATATGCAATGTAAAATAACACATGACCTCCGAAAATTAATTACCATAATAAATATGCAAATAAAATGTTTCTATACTGGTCTGTCAGAAGTTTTTGAATGAGTTTGCCAATTCACAGTATTATAAAAGGTTGGGAACCACAGCCATAATGGACTTAACACCGTGATTGATCGTCAATTTCGTACACTTAAGATAGAATTCTTTACTGGATCTTCACCACACATAAACCTGAAAATCTGATAAAACCTCTGGAACTGTGATTCATCAGACCGGAGCACCTTGTCCACATTTCCCAGATTCAATGGAAATGGTCCTTAGTGAACTGAAGTCAGGTCATTTAGTTCTTCAAGGAAACAAAGGGTTTCTTCTGGCAACATACCCTATTAATTACCATAAAATGCCATGTATTATACACGGTTTGAAGAAAATTTACCCTTTAAAAATTGGGTGCGTATTATAAAAAATATCAGATGTCACAGACTTTTCCCAGACTATTGTGGTCATCACCGTTGACAGATGAGCAAGTGATAATACATACGTATACATTAGAAAATTTCACAAGGCAATTTGACTGAATGTTAATAAAAGATAGTTGTTCATGTCTAGTTGTGTGTTTTGGGGGATGAGTATTGAATGTCACTGGGTTAAGTATCATTGATATTGGCAATGAAATGGGTAAAAACAGAACAAGGAGATCATATTTAAACTCTGTTAAAATTTAACCACAAAAACAAAACGCGAGTAATATTTTTTTCACAATTTCATTGAAATTCGATGAAATTAATAAATATAATACAGGATGAGTGACATGCATTGATATAATGTACATCTAAGTTAAAACCCATCAAACTCATCACCGGTCTTCTTCCCTCCATTGCAAGAACTGTTCATCAGTCATAGCAGCAGCTGTGTCATAGTAGATACCATTGTCATCAGCCTCTGATGATTCTACTTCTTCGTTATCCTTCAACTGAGACCACAGGATGTCATCTTCAGTTCCGTCCATGGCATTGGACAAGCAGCATCTGAGTTTACTTCTGTCAACCATACATCTTTAGCATGACTGTGAAGTGGATCTTCTCATGGCCAGTTGTCTTCATGGTGATGGTCTTCGACCTGATGGGGGCCACTGTACTGTTGTAGGGATGGTTGAATGTCATGGGTGTCTGGTCAGCATTCCCTATGTGACTCAGGGGGTAGCCATGTTGTTTTCTCAGTTTGATGAGAAACTGTTGGTACCTCAACAGCTGATCTCTGTAATCATCAGGTAACATCTGGAAGATGGTGATCTGCCAGCATACACTCAGTTGGTTACGGGTCATGAAGCGTGCACATAATTTCTGAGATGCCTTAAAGTCAGGCAAAGATTGGGAGTTTCTTTTTGAGTTTTGTAGACAGAATGTGTGTGGATGCATACCTCTGTGGTGGAAATCCCCAAACTGTGCATGCATCTTTCAGTGATGAAGGAAAGTACCTCCTTCTCAAGCTTGGAATAGCTCTTGCCCTGATCACATTTTGGACACAGCATGGCTTCAATCTTCTCTTGAGAACGTTGCCAGAACCTGATGTTGGCCTTGTTCACTCCAAATCTTCAGCCTGCAGCTCTGTTGCCGTCTTCAACTGCATAGCTGATCATTTTGGAGTTTATCTGCGGCAGTGTAGCTCATACATCATGTTGGCGGCATGGTTGTGTATAACAGTATGTAGAAACAGGTAACGAATGAAGATTATCCCTGTGCGAAGTTTATGTACATGTTACTGTAATACCTTGGTCACTAGGCAATTGTGTAGTGAGGTGAGGTGGTGTAACAAACGAGGGTGGCATAGTAACTGAAATGGAATTTTTTCATGAAGAGACCTTTGAACATCATGGTGTAATACACAAGGTATTCATGAAAACCTGATTTGTGCATTATGGTAACTTGGTTTACCACATCGATACTGCAGCTGAGTTAGTGAATTTTTCAGATTTTTGTGAAACTATTATGTACATCCCATAAAATATCTCCACATTTAGTTTATTCCAGATGGCCCCACTAAAGGAAAGATCTTGTAATTTTTCAGTTGATTTTAAATTGAAGGTGGCCATTTGTCTGTTGTATAACACCCATTCTCCTTCAAGTTGGCCCGATCTGACAGCACCTGAAATATGAGCTAAATATGCTTGCATATTATGATAGGAATTGTGTGTTTTTGGGGATTTTTACAGATTGAAATTTGGGTGCATATTATGTACAATAGCGTATAATATACGGCATTTTACAGTATATTACATATCCATTTCTGGACAGTTCTCTCAGTGATCAATGGGTTCTCTAATTTCCTTAAAATGTCAATGGATATCTTATGCCAGTACATTTCAAACAGACATTTGGTTCTTCCCATCAATCCCAGAATGTTTTTAGGTATCCTTCACATATATGGCATTTGATGTAGCCACCCATTTTTACACAACTTCCAGGCTACATAACAATTCATTTTATTGCACTCCACTCATTTAGCAATCAGGAGAAAAAAATCAACATTTCTCTTTGCACACCTCAATGATCTGAGTGAATTTTGTTGGACTTAAATTGGCTTTCTGACCCATTGTAAAATGTTAAAATAGATTATGCATTTGTTTATTATCTTCTATTGGTTGTTGAAAACAATCCCAAATATAAACAATTGACACTGGCGCCCTTAAACTTTAGTTATGAAATTCTCTCATAATGTAAGGAAAGCAAGTGCATGCAAAATATTTACTACTAATCATGTTGATGTGCATATAAATCAAAAGAGAAACTGCTTTTCTATCATTGTGATGCCAATGACGGTTGTTTATTTGTACATACTCTTCATGTTAATTTATGTTAATTCTGCTACTGTATATAAATCAATGAATTTAAAACCAAAATCCATTGTCAACCTGATACTTGGCACTGTTTTCTAAGAAAACAAGATAATATCGAACATTTTGTTTGTACTGTAAAGTTGTTCTTTTCTTTCTTTGTTTTACATCAAAAAATAATTAGATTGTTATGAGGTTAGAATAATTTATGCTGACCATATAACAGCTTCTAGTATATTTTGCAAAGATAAAATAATTAACTTGGATATTTTTAGGGAGTATGTGGGGAAAGGAGTTTGGTAATAAGAATATAAAATGATTATAAGTCATTTACAGAGTTGATAAAACATTGCTAATATTTGCTTGTCTGATTAATTTTGCTAAATAAACATTCTGCCAATGTCCTGACTCTCAAGATACAAAGGCACCTCATAGATGCGAGCTATAAAGGCAAAGCTGTATGGTGTCAATCTTGGTGACCAAGTAAGTTACTTGGATACAGTTGGAGGCTCTGTGCAGTGGTCGTACCAGAAGAGTTACCCACAAAACCACCATATGTACCAAAGATCCTTATTAAAACTTTTCATTTTTAGATGTGAGAAGAAACCACTGTGTCCATAGAAGACCCACATGGCCAGTTAGCAAAGAAAAGCAATAAAGCAAGCAGAAACCATGACAAGAAGATATGCCAAACCAAGCAGGTCCAGGCTATCAAAATGGAAATCCAGTAGCCAATTACTGAAGCAACCATAATATTTATTCAGAAAGTAATAATAAAACAAGTGTAAAATGTATCATGTATGCTCTGCTGAAAATCAACTAGAATTACTTAGAAGTGATTTTCTTATAATCAACCTAGGTTAGACCAGTGCAGTAAACAAGTAGACAAAGAATCTACTTGATGAACCTGTAACCCCATAGTATCACTCTAAACAGCATATACAGGCAAGTTCTGTTAATGTTTTTATTTTTAACCTAAGTGATTGGTTGATACTAGCATTGAAACAACAGAACAGCCTCTCGTTGGCATTTTGACATCAATCCTTCATTGTAAAGAATTCCTTATGCTACTAAAGGATGCCACCAAAATATGGCTTTTCAGGCATAATGAATAACTAATTTCGTTGTTTTTTAAATTCTTTTATAGAGTTTTGAACTTTTGCTATTTAAAGAAAAGGAAAGTCATTTTTTAATTATTTTGACACCACAATGAAAATATTCAGAAACCCTAACACACACACACACACATCTAACTCTATTTTGTCTCTTTGTTTTATAAGATTTTATTTATTTAACCATTGATTTTTAAAATAACAAACAAGTATGATCAATCAACTTGGGTGACATTAGAATTTTGACTCTGAATCTTAAGTTATTCATATTTGTGCAACCATGTTGGACTAAACATATCACTATAGCATTCTGGTGGGGATATATATTTTATACCAGTTGTAATTTTACTTATACATCTGGGCAATCAATCACTGATACCTTTCTCAGTCACTATTATGCAGTTTTAGGTTCAAGGGTCTCATTACCTCTAAGACCTCTTTTTTTATTTCTTCCAAATAATGTAGTAGTTTACAAACATGCTGACTTTTAGTTGTAATTTTTTTTCATTTAGTTCTCATTATATATTAAAAAAGAAAAATTATCTAACACCAAATTTAGTAAAATCATTCAGGTTGACTGTTACATGCTAATTTATATCCACACTAATTAATGTTTCTAATCTATCAATACTCTTCAAAACAACAGGGGCTGCAAGCTGCTGCTGAAAGTAACAAGCCATACATTTGGAAAATGTATTTTCACTGTTTGAGCTGCCTGGCATCGTCATGTGCTCTTTGTATAAACAGCATTCAGTTTTTTTTGGCTTTCTTACTTGTATCTCAAGATGGAAACAAAGTTTTCATTTATAAGGAAGAGAAAAATAATACATCAAATTAAATTTAAAAAAAAAAACAAAGTATTTATAACATTAGCCACAATCTATTAATTAAACAATCTTTCTTCAAGTTTTTCACTTAAATATATATATATTTTTTAATCCATTCTATAAATATAAATAATTATTTACATTCTGAGTTCTGTAAATTTATTCATTCTAGGTCTGCATGACATAAGATATCTGCTATTTTTGTCCATCTATGCACGCACGCACAGTTTATGGAATCTGACTAGATGCTGCTGTTAGAAAACTTGGAGCACATAGGTCATCTACAAAATAGAAAACCTGCTTAAATTCTGCTTTGATGCTATAGCCGTAATATAGACATTTTTTCTGTATTAGTATGGGAAGGATGACAATTCTGTTCCAAGAAAATAGAGTTTGGTAAGAGCCCATCAAC
Source organism: Nautilus pompilius (assembly GCA_018389105.1). Taxonomy (NCBI): domain Eukaryota; kingdom Metazoa; phylum Mollusca; class Cephalopoda; order Nautilida; family Nautilidae; genus Nautilus; species Nautilus pompilius. Next base: position 959,084 of record JACATO010000312.1, on the reverse strand, counting down.
ACTAAGTAAAATTCCCTAATATGATAAAAAAATAAAAATAAATAAATGAAAAGGGAGGAATGAATACACTGTGTGTATATAATTATAATAGCATTAACCCAATACTCCAAGGCAAGAGTAAAAAACAAAGATTAAAGGAGTTGGTAAAGCAAGCTGTTTGGGGGCAATGTCATTTATATTAGATCTCAGTAGCCAGGAGTTGGTTCATCTCCAGCTGTTGTTTTATTGGTTGACCATTAGGTATTCATATAAAAGCTAACCTGATTTTAGTAAACATGCTTGGCTGTAGAGTCAGGTGATTTAATGCTGTGGTTGGACTCCTTGTAGCATGCTGCTAATAGGGGTTTGAGATGCTTTGTGTGGATGGAGACACTTGAGAAATGGGAAGTCTCTCAAATGCGGCAGTAGAAATTAGAAATTTGATAGCTTGCAGAAGCCAAAGAATGCAGCCAGCTTTTCTCGCAGACTGATTATAATTCATGCTAGCAAAACCTTGATTATTTGTGGATATTGTTGAAATAGCTTTTCGAGTCTTCGATGATATGTTGCGCAGAATTCTCCTCGATTCCAAGATCAACTTTCCACATATTCACACAAACACACACAATTGCTTTCACTCTTACCTTCCTGGAGTTTTTCAAGTAGCTGAAGTTCATATGGTGTCAGATCTGGCATGTTTTCTTCATTTTCACTATTCATACCTAAGAAAAAGAAAAAAAAATATATATATATATAAAATATTTATTTTGACTCTTTCATTTTATAGCATTTTTCATCCTACTATTTACTATAATGCCCCCAACACACAGACAGACAGACTGAGAAAGAGAGAGACAGACAGACAATGTTAATTTTTCCCATCTTTAAATAATATAATTTTCCTTCATATCCACTTTATTATAAACTATCCCTTAAAGTTTCAGTGAAAGCAGCATTGCTTCTTTGGAGACTGTTTCTATAGAGCCTTATTTTAATCATGCATTGCCACCATTGTATATCTTCAGAGAGACACTCTATTTCAGCATACAAAAATATAAGTAGTCTACAGATTAATATTTATGCACCTGAATTGTCGTTCATTTTCTGAAACTTAAGTTTAAATATTTGGCTCTAATGCTTGGGTATTGAGATTTTTTTTAAGCTAGTAGCTCAACTTTATTTCCATTTATTTACATAACTTTCTTCAAATCGAATGTCTTATACATGTTGACTTATTTATACCACAGGATATTATGAATGAAGCAAAACGTAAAGTAAACTTAAGTGGAGCCATAAATTCCTCAGTTTCAGGCTTAAGAAATTAAATTCTCAGATAGATCCCTGGTGATTTGCTGCAATGATTTTAAAAAAATCAAGAATCCTTGTCATCTAACATATGCCTTATGATCTGGTCAAGCAGAAACTTAATTCCAATTGTACCCATCTCCAATAAAACTGGCAAAAAAAGAAAGTGTAGTTCTGAGGACTGGCAGAAATCAGAGATAAACCAGATAAACTACTTCTCGTTAATGGAGATGAAAACATGGTTGCTATCAGGTGGAAATGGTTTACTACTGATACTATGAGAATCAATTTAAAAAAAAAAAAAAATTCAGTTATCTGTACTGAAATTTTCAAGTTCTCCACTAATTCTGCATATAGCAAATTGTAAAAAAATTAATAAATGCACTGATAAAACTAGACATTTTTATTTTTTTTAATTTATGCTTTCAGAATACAGGTAGCCATATGTGTGTCTAAATGTAGAATGATTTGTTAACAATGTTCTAAAATCCACCATAAGTTGAGAATACTTTAAAAGACATTTGAAAAAGGCAATTGCTTTATCAAACTAGATAAATTTCCTTTCTTTCTCTCCCCAAACTGGAGGACAATTTAAACGATTTTCAAGGGTATTTTCCCCCCACCCAGTATGGTGAGGCTTTGACTGCAGCCAACACTGATGCCTTCACCATGCTAACCTACGCATCAGACAGATGGTCAGTACCTTTCTGGTTTAAAAAAAAGAATCCAACATGTTTGAGATAAATAACAATGCGTCGTTACCCGAAAAAGACTGTATGCCACAGACAGTTTATTCTCCATGTAAACACTATTAAAATTTCAAATACAGATATCCCTTGATTTATGAACCTTCAATTTAGAAATTTTTGCTATAACGAAAAAGACATCTCCATCTAAATCAGTAGATAAGTCTTGTCCATTACGAAACAGTTTTCTGCTATTACGAAGATCAACCACAAAGCTGATTGTCTTATCAAAACACAAACAAAATGTGCAAGCACCAATCTGCCTTAATTCGCCATATTATGCTGTTGTTATGAAGTGTTTCTTCATTTTTCATCTTTCATAATTTATTTCATCCCTCAAGATATCTCACAAGAGACCCTATTCAAGCTCAAAAATGGCAGAATTGTTATTATCTCACACAGGATTTTACAACTAAGGAACTGCTAGAGCTCAATCAGGAAAAGGCTACCAATAGGAGGCGGCGGCAGCAACACATCGCCACTACCACCAACTATGAAGAGGCCTACAGAGGCATTCAGCCATGCTGAACAAGCCATGACCATCTTCAAGGATGACAATCCAGACATGAAGCACAGTATTAAGTGTAGCCATATAATGAAGACATCTGCTAATATAGCTATATCAGGAGAAAAAAAGAAAGCTGTCCAGATGTCTCTTGATGCATTCTTCAAACCTCAAACATCATCCAGTAAGGAAACAGATCCTTCCAAACATAGTGAATACATTTATTAATACAAATGTTTTTTATTTTGTTTTTGTTAGTGTTTCTTGTAACAGAATTTTTCATGCTTTATGGTGAAAGAAAATAATACCTTAGGAGTTCCACAAATTTTAGGTAAGGAATGCATTTCTCACACATTAGATTAATAACAGAGAAAAACATTTCTGATTTACAAATAACTGTTTTATGAAATGTTTTCCAAGAATGCATCCCTTTCAAACATCAAGGAATACCTGTATCTTTTTTATGCAAGATGTAATTCTTTAACTGCAGCCAAGTCCATTGTTATATGAACTTTTTTGTTGTCATGTTTAAATACCACTGCTAAATGTGGGCAAAAATTTCCAGTTAACAAAGCAAAAGCAAGCCTACATTTTATTTTTTATTGCTTCTGATGGTGAAGGAAAGAGAAAGAGTGAACCATTTTGTAACAAAAGCTATTAATAAAGTTTTAAAAGTACATGGAAAACACCTTAACCAACCACCATTATGTAAATATCATACCACTTGTTATTTGATGAGAGAACAAAAAGGCTCAAAATGCCTTTTCTTTATCTTTTAAAATTGTGAAAATCTCCATTAGATCACTCAATCAGTGGTGTGTAGGGAAAAAGTTTCACGAATGAGTGCATAGGTCTTGTGCTGTAACCATAAGATTCTATTTGTCCCACCTGTCCACAGACTGCCAGCATGCAGACAACACTTATTACTATCCATGTCTCTATGCAGATGAGATCTGACAAAGTTGTGACATCATAACAATTCGCATTCACTATAGTTTAGACCTTAACCTTTTAACACACGATATTAAATATATTTAAATAAATAAATAGCAACACAGAAACCATTTTCAAAAATCCATTTAAAAGAAGGAAAAGCTAAACCTGTAATTAAAAGAAATTCTATAATTGTTAGGAAACTAATGTTAGAGAAAAATAAGTTTGTCTAGTCAGCATCAATTTCGCTTCACTGCAACATTGGTTATTACTGACATAAAAAGTAAACCAAATACTTTTTTACCCCCTACTTCTGCCTGAGCTACAAGTACGATTTTAATCATTATTCTAATGTAAATCATACAGCAGAGAAATGGGGCATATACCAGAACATGCCTCCAGGTGCGAAATATTGGCAATCCACATAAAAACAAAATTTTTCAATGAAATCAAATTTTAAAAAATAATCAATATGTTGCTTTAAAAAAATATAAATTATAAAATTATTTCCACATTTTGGTGCAATAATGCCAACTGTTTAAGAAAGTTAACATGTTTAATCATTAAATGTGCTAAAGTTTAAAATAATCTGGTTGATGGTGTTATTAGAGCATTAGGCATAATTTTTCTGGTTTCTTTCTACAACTAAAATGATAATCTGTCAATCTGCTTCCCGATAAAGATGGTTTGAGCATTTTTGACAATATTAATCAGTCCAAAGCTCAAAGTTCTCAACCAAAAGATTTAAGAATTATGCTGCTCCCTCCAGATATATGGGTGCATCTCAAAAAAATTAGAATGTCATGGAAGAGTTCAATATTTTTTGTCAGTTATTTCAGAAAGAGAAAATTGTATATATTCTAGACTCATTACATGTAAACTAAAATGTTTCAAGCATTTTTTAATTTTAATTTTGATAATTACGGCCTACAGCTAAAAAAAAAAAATAGAAAAAACGTATCTCAAAATACTAGAATATTCCATTTCAAGTTTGAGTAAATCACTATTTATGCAGTATAAATACCATGAATCTCTCAGTCTGGTTCAGTACACACAACCACAATCATGGGGAAGACTGCTGACTTGACAGTTGTCCAGAAAACACTCATTGACACCTTCCACAAGGAGGGTAAGCCACTGAAGGTCATTGCTGAAAGGGCTGGCTGTTCGCAGAGTGCTGTATCAAAGCATATTCATGGAAAATTGATTGGAAGGGAAAAGTGTGGTAGGAAAAGGTGCACAAGCAAGAGGGATGGCCACAGCCTTGAGAGGATTGTCAAGCAAAGCTGATTCAAGAACTTGGGGGAGCTTCACAAGGAGTGGACTGAGGGCTGGAATCAGTGCATCAAGAGCCACCACGCACAGACATGTCCAGGAAATGGACTACAAGTGTCGCATTCCTAGTGTCAAGCCACTCTTGAACCAGAGACAACGTCAGAAGCCTCTTACCTGTACTAAGGAGAAAAAGAACTGCACCGTTGCTCAGTGGTCCAAAGTCCTCTTTTCAGATGAAAGTAAATTTTGCATTTCATTTGGAAATCAAGGTCCCACAGTCTGGAGGAAGAGTGGAGAGGCACAGATCCAAGTTGCTTGAAGTCCAGTGTGAAGTTTCCATAGTCATTGATGATTTAGGGTGCCATGTCATCTGCTGGTGTTGGTCCACTATTTTATCAAGTCCAAAGTCAATGCAGCCGTCTACCAGGGGATTTTAGAGTACTTCATGCTTCCGTCTGCTGACAAGCTTTATGGAGATGCTGATTTCCTTTTCCAGCAGGACTTGGCACCTGCCCACAGAGCCAAAACTACTAGTAACTGGTTTGCTGACCATGGTATTACTGTGCATGATTGGCCAGCCAAATCACCTGACCTGAACGCTATAGAGAATCTATGGCGTATTGTCAAGAGGAAGATGAGACACACCAGACCCAACAATACAGACGAGCTGAAGGCCACTATCAAAGCAACCTGGGCTTCTTTAACACCTCAGCAGTGCCACAGGCTGATCGCCTCCATGCCACACCGCATTGATGCAGTGATTTGTGCAAAAGGAGCCCCAACCAAGTATTGAGTGCATAGATGAACATACTTTTCCAGAAGTTTGACATTTTTATATTATAAATCCTTTTCTTTTTTTTATCTTATGAAATATTCTAATATTCTGAGATAGTGGATTTTTGATTTTCATGAGCTGTAAGCTGTAATCATCAAAATTAAAGCAAAAAAGGCTTGAAATATTTCACTTTGTGTGTAATGAATCTAGAATATATGAAAGTTTCACTGTTTGAATTAAATTACGGGAAAAATGAACTCTTCCACGATATTCTAATTTTTTGAGAAGCACCTGTAATAGTTCAGATTACTGACTGATTCCATTATGGATAAATTAAGTTAATGTTATATATTTCAAAATATAGATTAAAGAGTACATGCTAGCATATGTTGGTAAATGAAAACAACCAATGTTGTTCAGTTGCCATGTTTGGTATACCTGAAAGCCTTTTAAAAAAAGGGGAAGGATATTAGTAAAAAAGCAACTTGAGTACATCTATGTGAAAAACATAATCGTAAGTGTGGATTACTTTACTAAAATTCATAAAAAACAACAGTTTAAACACGAAAGTTTCTGTAAAGTAAAAATGGTGCATACAATTCTTTGATTCCAGTTGCCTACAGAAATCTATATACAATATCCCTACATTTGCACTGTCTTTGTATCTAAACAAAATGATTCTTAAGTTTAAAGTTAACAGCATCATCACAAAGATAGATCAAATTCACTTTCAACCACAACTTACCAGTCTAGCATTCTGAATGGGTGTTTTGCATTCAGTACCAAACTGTATATAGTCAATCAATTCATTTTCAGGAAAATTAACCACCAGCACTAATCTCTCGAAGCATTAAAAAAACAAACAACCCTGAACAAAGAATTCGATGTAAACAGCCTGACACACGACTGACTTAAGAGGGGCCAAAACTAAGAAAGATGTGTCCTTTGCTGCAGATGGCATCTGATGCATACCTAATTTCTGAAGTAAAACATTCATTTTTAATGTCAGTTCCAGATGTGTCTTTCCCTCCAATTATCACCAAAATTACTACAACTAGCCTGCTCAACTCCATGTTTTGAGTGATTTCCAATTTTATCTAAAAAAAGGTTCAGGAGTCTCAACCATGCAGGCTAAATCCACTGGAAACAAACTCATTAGTGCCATCAATTGCCAATGACAGATTGTCAGAGCAGGTCTATACTACATATGCAAAAATTATATACTCTTCAATGGCAGCCTGGATTTTCCGTAGAAATAGAAAACTATGGTAGTGTCATGTTTTCAAGTACACATGGAAGCATAGTGAAGCTCTTCCTGTGAGATAATGAGATAAACTAAAGAGAAATCCTTTCCAGGTGGTGTTCTGCAAAAGCATTATCACTAATTAGATGCCTCCCTTCAACTTAATACATCATAAAAAAGAAAAGAAAAACACCGAATAACTAAAAATCACAAATAACCTGACATTTTCGAGAAAGAATACATTAATTTCACTTGTACTGTACATTCAAATGTTGTTACAGACAGGTGATATTTAAGTACATCATCTAGCTGGTTAAAAAGGAAAAAAAAAAGTGCCTTTCCAATATGTGCACAAGACTTTAAATTTTAGAAATTAAACTTTATACAAAAAAACTCATGTAATCACAGATTTAATTTCCCTGTGGTCTGAACCAGTGACTACAGCAAAGTTTCCATTAACTTCAAACCACAAATAGAATCCATTTGATTCCATGATTTTCCAAATAAAAATAAATTTTATCCATTTACTCTTGAGAGTTAAAACTGATCTTTGCTGAAAACTTTGTTTATTAAAAATAAATACAGGAAAGGCCGGGTTAGTGCATGCACAGCAATCTTTCTTAACATAAGAAAAGAGGTGAATGCAATACAGAATATGCTGCTAAAATTGTACAAGAAAAAAAAACAAAAGTATAATTATAGGATATTATTTTAAAATTCTACCCCAAGTATTTTTTTTCCAAATTAAATGCACAAAGTCAGTTGTGTGTTATTTGTTAAAATATAAATTCCAAAAGACTATGCCACAAAAGATGGTGCAAAATTTGAACAATCTTAAACAAGTAGAAAATGAATATGAATGTATCTTTTGTAAGAGAAAATGATTGGTCTGCAATCTGCATGTAGAATTACTGTTTCAAAAGCTAACAATAACATTTTATTTGGCTTTTTAATGGATTTTCATTCTTTAAGAGAAAAGTATTGTATTGTGATTTATTTGTTCACCAGATGATGTGAAATCTACTTACCATCTGGCTGTTGGAGTGAAGCTTCTAATCCCTTGTCTGATGATGCCAATACATCAAAGTCTGGTGGATTATCACCAGCTCCCCCCTGACCAGTTTTATCTGACAGTGGGGAACTCTGAAATCTATCATTATAAGCCACTTCTTTGGATTCTCCTTTAGGCAGAGAAGAATCACTCCCAAGTGCACGATCTTCTGCATCTTCTGCATCCATGAAATCTTCTAGCATCATGAGATATTTCTTCATCTCCTTGAGATCCTCATGATTAATACCTGCTGATAGCTGCGGCTGTTGATCAGATCTCTTTTCTTCCTGATAGCCAGAATTCAAGTAAGTCTCCATGGGTGGCATCATATCAGAAGCAATGCCACCATTACGTCGACTAGGAACAGCAGGCTTATCAAAGTACTTATGAATGTTGACAAACTCGTCACGCTTTCTTGAATTTGGCAAATTATAAAGCTTCGAGGTATCTATGGAGAATGAATCTTCAGATTTAGGCAACCTGCCTTTAATTAGCAATTCTTGTGGTGATGACGAATGATCACCAAGTGGCCAGCTTGCTGACAGGTGAAGACAAGTGATGCGGTCAAATGGTGCTTGTTGCTGGTGAGTTACCAAAAGATTCTGCAATGTACACTGTGTGTATGCATCCTGCCAGGAGTAGCCAGCAAAAATCAGCATCCATATTTCACGCTCTAGTTTCTCAAGAAGCAACTTATTGAAATTATAGTTCACATCTTTAGTCTGTGTGCCAACAGATAAGCATACACCAAACAGATGATCTGAAAGTTAAAAGAAAAACACAACATTTTAAACTGGGTAATAAGTTGATAAACGTTGCTCTCTTTGTAAAAGAATCAAGAAAGGTTTTCCTGACTTAGTATCCCAAAGTAATTTTAACCAATGAAATTAATTTATCTATATACCGCTTGTCAAAATTATTTAATCACTTTCAAAAATATAAATAATACCCTATTTGAATTAAATATTTTACAGATTTTCATTTTCAGAAAATGAGAGGGTAATTAAAATAATGAAAAAAAAATCATAAGAGGAATTCAAATGAAATTTAGCTGAAAAACCCAGCTGGTTTCTTTTTGTTGTTTTTTCTACTATCTCTACTATTTTCTAAGCTCTTATTCATTTTAATTTTAGCATTGTCGATATTCTGTCCAAAATAAAGAGAGAATTAGCAGTATTCACTTTCTGAACTTTAGTTACAAGTTTCAGGTTAATAAGATCATTGTTGTGTTGATCTTTGTAATGGTATGGATCCATTATTCTATTTGGATCAACAGACAATAAGAGAGAATTTTTCATTCATTGGCAACAGAATAGCAGGGAGAGAAAAATATGGAGAAGTAAAGTTTACAGAGAACGCGAGACAGAAAACCAAAAAGTTGAGAGCTCAAAACCACCACCACTTGTAAGAATGACTATCTCTAGCCTGACATTGCCATACTGCAAAATCTCACAAACTGAGTCTAGAGTAGCCAAGAGAACTGGCCTGTATGACTGCTTGGAAACCTCTCTTAAAATGTGGCAATGCGTTAAGGTGAGGGTGAAAATTTGAAGACAGAGAGAATAATTGACAAAAAACATAATATGTAATTATTTCATTACTCTGCAAATTAATAACTAATGAACAGAGGCTATATGCATTAAGAAGATAATGATGATTCCAAGCAAACTTCAAAACTATGGAGGAGCTACCAAGAAATAGGCATCTTGACAGTGAAGAAAGTTGGTCTGCTAGAAACCCTGACCTAAATTTCAACCAAAATACTTGGTTCTACTTAGACATTGGACTGAAGAAAGATAGGGCTGTCACCAGAGACAATTCTATGGGCTTTGGTGTAGGCCAAATGGAAGAGCAATGAGCCCAGCTACATCAGATGAGATGAGACAATGCTAGAATATTTTGTTACAGTAACTTACAATAAAGAATTGGAAAGTTAAATTAATTGCTAATATACCCATTACTTACCTATTATTTTTCTATATGTTACATGTTGTTAAGTATCAAATTATTCATTGTAAAAAAATTTCAAAATAAATATAATATACTATCAATTGGAAGCTGTGAAAATAGTTTTTTTTTTTGTTGTATCTGCCAGAACTTAACTAATGACCATATTTTTAAGGTGATCTACTAATTTTGACAAGCACTACAGAGGCCCCTACAAATAAAACCATCGCTGCACTGTCACCAGGTGTCCTCATGCTAGAAGTTAACACATGCTCACACTATACTTATACACAACATTAATTCCCACAGCATCTCCATACAGCTAAACAATGACAATATTTAGTCAATATGTAAATAAAGTTGAACATACATTAGATTTTAACCCCATACTTACACTACATATGCTTTAATTTTGCATATTTAAAGAAACCCCTAAACAAGACCTCAGTTATTTTTTAAAAAAGATTGTCACATACAGCAAAAAAAAAAAAAATAAAAAATTAATGCTTTCTTATCCCAGAGTTCTTCATTTAGGTTACTTCATTTCTTCCTAAATGGTAATTTTGTTTCCAAGTGCAAATTTCTTAGGCTTGGTCAAACTAAAAAAAAGAAACACTTGTACAAAGTAGACTTAATTACAGTAACATTTGTAAAAAATAACTGAGTTACAATATCTTTAAAAGGTTAAATTCACATTATTGTTGTCTCTCAAAGCCAATAGGATCTTACACTAAATAGGGTCATCAGTAATAAAAATTTGGTGTATATATATAGCTAGAACACATTTTGCGTATGCAGTTTTGGCATGGAATCAATATTACATTAAGGATATAATCGATGAAAATGATTTGAAATGGTTATTTTGGAAATTAGTATAAGAAATTTCACAAATGAAAAGCTTTTGATTGCTTAGTCTGACCTATAGCCATTTCCATAATTACAAGATTCAAGTTAAAATATTTCACATACACTCTATCTGGTAAGCATGACCTTATGAACTCCCTGGTCTTCTGACTTTCCTCATTCAAGTTTTAAGCCTAAATTATCATCAGCTGGCCCTTTAAACAATAAACCATCAAAACATGGGTTTTGTAGGTAGGTAGCTAGAGAGGTAACTCTCAAAAATAATTATTCCAACCTCATTTTCAGTTGTTAGTTTATTCATCTTTCTGATCATTTGAGAGCAGTAAGCTATAATTAGATGCTATTTTTTGGTTTTTTTTTCACACTGAATTTTAGTCAAAAAAAGGGAGCAGATTCTAGGATTGGAGGTATTTCCTGTCCTCATTCAGGTGATATAAGTCACAATACTTTTCTAAAAATGTTGTTAAAAGAAAAAAAATAAAAAATATGCTTGCACAGATAGACTTTATACACACACTTCCTCAAAGCAATCCAGTTTCCTCTCACATCTGAAATGAAGAGTTCTAGTAAGGAATTTCAGCATCTTGGAAGGACCTGGCCTCTCACTAATACTTTGGCCAATAGTAATAACGAGATGTCTCATCATTACCATAGCACAGTATTTTTCATACATACATATATTACATATACACACAGGTAAGCATACTTTATATACACCTACAGGCACATGCGCACACACTGTGAAGGGGGGAATTTAGTAATATTGATAAGATTCTGATTTATTTTCAATGAAGATCTACAGATCTAAGGAAAATTGCCTAATATAGTTGCATGTCAAGGATTAATCAATCTCAATTTCCTTTCCCAATTATACCAGAAAAGACTTTCCTAAAACAATGACAAAAACATCTACTGATAATAAAACAATGGAAAGTTAGTTTGTTTCTCTAATTATACCAGAACCACCATAGAAAAATATGATAGGGAGGCTTTTCAAAATAAGCAGATGTCCTAATTGTGCATTTATTCCTAAAGTGAGTGAAAGTACATGAGATTGTGAGCAATGCTCTGCAGATCTACTCTTTGCTTTATGCAGATTACCATTCTGTCCTCAGAACTTCATCCCATTTCTGTAGCAGTAACATCTGTATCCATGGCCATGGCAAAAAGACATTTGAAAACAGTCTGGATCTTCTTGTCTACAAGGTTTGTATCCAATGAAGAATTGTAATCCCGAAATCATCCTCCCAGCTTTATGTCACAGAGCTCTGTACAACTCTTAGCACCATTAAAAAAACTGCTTTATCAAAAGTGTACCATTGATGCAAACTGAAAAAATGTAATTGCCCTTCTCTCCATAACTGCTGAAAATTTACTATGGCTTCATGAAATACTGACTCTAACCACCACATGCCAAGGTATCTATATACCCCCCAAAAGTCTCTGTACAGCAGATGGATGATAAAAGAATGAATTGGTACAATAGCAGAAATGATTCAATGACGCAAATAATGCCTTCTCTCAGTTATGTTCCAATCTGTTGTGTGTGGGTTCTCTCGCCCCCAACTACAGGTTGGAACCATACCAGAACACTTCTATCAGACTGAGCTATGTCCCTGAAAAGCTTCTCTGGCCCCATGATCTAGCAATCCCTAAGCTACAACAGTTCCTCAAGATAATACTAAAAAATACATCAAATCTACTGATAGCATACTATAAAATTATGAAAAAAAAAATAATTAGAGGCACCATACAGCTTCACAGAAATAAAATCCAAATGATATAGCATGCAAAAATAATATTAACTGATATTATATCATAGTTGACAAAAATTCCCAAAGCTAACACTTCACTTCTTTCAATTTCTTCAATCCATCAAATCTAAAATAAAATCAATTTAGCTGATTGGCTTATAAATGATGACTATTTTCTTTTCTTTTTAAAGTTTCTAAATGAAATTACTGACATTCAGTAGAACTTGCTTCTATAAGTTGTGTAGTTCTCATTTCCAACTATATAGTTAGCTCGTAAACACCATTAACAAGCGACATTCTATTGGTCTGAAGGAGCATTTCTTTTATTTTCCTTAAATGAAGGTCAAATAAAAGCAGCATCAATGAGATGGTAAACAAAAATTATATAGTCAAATAATACAATTACATTATTGGCTCTAGAGATTGTTTTGTTTCAGTTCTGCTTGTGTTTAATTGTTTTACCTTTGTGTAGAAGTGCGAAAAAAGAATTAATTAAAGAAACAAATTATTCAGATATTCAAACTTCCTGTAATATTTACAGTAACGTGTGTATGTATCCAACAAACAAGGCCAAGAAGCATCAACACAAAGTACTCACATTACTAATGAAAAATATGCATATACATTTAGCTGAATGTTGGAAGCATTTGCATGAAAAAATATAGATAAAATAATAAATCAACCATATGAATGATAAATAACTGGTTTGCAGATGAATGTGGTAAACTGGAGAAGAGGATATTCATAAATAAAATTAAATAAAGTTAAAAGACTAACTCATGCATAACTATTTGAACTATTCAGCATTATATTTCAAAACCAGAATTACATGAAAGATTTAGACTGCACATTTCCTTGCCTACCTTGGCTTTGAAAACCTGCGATTTAAGCATTACTTCCCAGTCTCTTAAAAGGTGGGTAGTTTCAAAGGCACAATGATATTTAAAATGAGTGACTGACTGTAAATTAATAATTATGGAATGTATGCTCAGATAAAACTATTTTACATAATTGTGGAGTCCTCTGCATCATATAATACACTAGACTTAGTCAAAATCTATTTACTTTTAGCTTGCATTGATTTTGTTTGATAATAACTTAATTTTAAATTTTGACATTTAAAAAACACATCACCCTCTAATATAAGGCTGATGAAGTAATGTATTTGCTGTGCCATTAGTTAAGTGTATTACATAAGCTCAATATTTTCACTGTCAAGGAAGCAAAGTGTGAACCATGCACGTGAATAATATACAACGTCCCAAAATGAATACAAACACTTTTATATAGCCTAGTAAACAAAGACATATGGCTAGATAGAATTTTTGCTTTATAGTTCAAACACTTGAAACATAATACACTACAATAGATGTTCAGATTGTCCATAATCAGCAACCATGCAGATATTGCAGCATCCAACAACAACAGTGTGAGACACAGCAGCAAAACAGCATGTTTTTGCAAGAATAACTGTAGAAGTATCAACAATTTTCTGATGGAGTCCATGGACTGATTTAGTGGTTTAAAACTCATCCTTCAATGTACCCCACAGGAAAAAATTTAGTCGTAACTGGAGTTTGTGACAGGCATTCATTCAAATGGTGCCGTCCATCTCCGAATGAAGTTTTCATGTAAAAATGCCCATACCTTTTGCCACACGCTGAAAACATTTGTTGTCAGGGACATACTGTTAGGTTGCAAAGTACTGTCATCTATGAACTTATAAATGAAGCATGTCTTAATGTTGAGACACAAAATGTCTTTATATGGTAGAATGCGAAAGTTTGTATGAACACCCTTGCATGCACTTTCCAATTTTCAAAATATCTTTTCAGCAGATAATCATAAAACAAAGAAACAATAATAAATCAGTGCATTACATGTACAGTAATAAAGACATTTGAATTTTATAGGCAATACATGTAAGAAACCTGTAAATATTATTGATAATTTCCCGTGCTAAATTTTATGGGTAGAGATATGCATTTACTTTATATACAGATTGGAGAAATCACAACAGAATTATTTTCTTTTGAATAATAACAATTATGAACATTTTTTTAAAATTCTTTAGTATGTTTCTTTTAAAAAAACTACTACTAGAATGAAAAAAAGGATTATATATATAAACAGAGATACTGAAACTTTCAACATAAGAAATTTACATAAACTTCAGGGAAGAAAATGAGTATAAGCAGTGCAGAGCAATAAAATGTGAACATTGTAGTGTCAAATTTGGAACTATCATCATTTGAAAAAGTGGGATATATTTTGTGAAAAAAGAAAAATACATACATACCATTTTTAAAATAAGAAAGCAAATAATGGTAATTTTCTTTAATTAAACAATCTAATCCTTATACATTTTTAGATAATTTCAGAAAATTAGTCTGTTAAAGATCTATAGTTGATTCAAGCAAGGTTCAAAGGAAGCTAATCAGAAGTAAAAACCTTAAATATCAACTCACAACATAAATGTCTGTGAGAAATCTTAGAGGAATATTAGATTTTCTAAAGTTGGAGACAGACCAATCAGAAGAAATCTCCAGAGAAAAGCCAGAGCATGTGCACATGTAAAAGCCAACCAGTAATTTGGTCTCAAAAGAGTTGAAAGCCTTCAAGACATCTTCATACAAATTTCTTGATGGCCACATCCAGCTTTGAAATGGAGAGAGAAAAGGTTACAAGATCAATCACATATAACCCCTGCAATCCAAAATTTCTGACCAAGAATTATGAAAATGTGAAAGTTCATTATAATAAAAACAGAGTATGCACATGTTTCAGAACAATTGTTTAAATATGACAAACTACTAACATTAAATGACCAGACCTTTGAACTCATCCCCTCTGATGCTGACTCCCTGTGCTGACAATCACATCTATATTAAGGTAGATAACCTTAAACTTCACTCCAGATGTATAAACAATTTTTACTTAATTTAATCGTTTGAAGTATTTCTAGAAAAACACTTCTCTGTATACATTAATGCCAATAACTTGTTTCAATAACTGAATACTGAATGCTTTTATAAATGAGTCAATAAAGCTAAATAATGCTGGTTTCTTTCTTTCCTATTGCTTATCTGCCTGCTGTAGACTTTGTCCAAAATTTTTCAATTAATGGCTTTTTTAATTTAGTATATTTTTAGTAGTAGAAATAATTAGACATCTTGAATTTTAATACATACTAAAGATGTTCAAACATAACTCACCTCAAAACTATTAAGGTATTGCCATTTCAGTTAAACTTCATTTCAATGTCCTAGAGTGAAGGGACGCAGTATTTATTTTTCACTGGTCAACTAATCAAAAATCACATTTATTTAAAGTAAAACAGTTGAAATTGCTTATCTATGAAAACCACCTATAACAATGGTTGTCAGATATATTTTCATTGTTTATCAAATATAAATTCATTATCCCAGAAAATAAATGTTATGCACAAAAACTTTTAAAATGCAAATCAAAATCTTTGCATCTTGGCTTCTACATTGCTTGCTTGCTTGCTTTCTGTCTGTCTCTCTCTCTGTGGCATAGTCTTAGTAACCCATTTGATGCAGATTGAGCCAGAGTTTTTTGTCCATTATTTATCTATAGATGTCTGACCCCATCACAACAGATGTGGCATAAGATGGTTTTTCTCCCTCCATGTTTGATAGGGAGGACAATGCCCTTGTTTGCAAAATCACAAACCTCTGGTTGCCAAACAGCTCAAACTTAGACTTGTCAATAAATATGATGATTGCTTAACAGTCTAGTTCCTGTGCCGATTGACATTATTTAAAGCTCACTGCCACATGGAGGTTTCTGTATCAAAAGTCTGCCAAACAAACCTCAATTCTGTGGCCACTATTATTTTGATAATCCTTCTGAGTTCATTCAGCTGATCTGAAAATCATGCAAAGTCAGACAATGTCACACAGGCTAAAAACCTTGATGTGGTAGTCTTCATGGACAGTAGTGTCTCACTTTCCACCTTGTCCACATTGATTTCTCAACAGATTGGAACCTCACGATGATGTAGGATACAGATCCTTAGATCACTTTGATATTTTTCTACATATACTTTCTCTAGACTTCATTCCTGCCACAGCCATTCTTATGCCAATAAATGATGTTAATCTTTTAAATCTCCCTCTCTAGTCCCAGTCAAGACTTTCCTCCTCTCCCAAACCTCTGACAATCACTGTTTACCACTTTATCACTATCTATTCAAGTAAACCAAAAGAAAACTGTAATCTTCCTATATTATGTAACATTTCAATTCTTTGTAATTCCAATTTTAGTTACTGAGATTATTTCAAATTTAGGATTTCAAGATAAGTTTGCAGCCATCATTTTTATCATAATTCAATCTATATTAAAGTAACCATATCCTGATTTCAAAGGGATTAACAAATTTTAGTCATGTATGTATATATACAGGGTGTCCGTAAAGTTACTATACAGTCTTACCAGTTTACGATCACGTCCCAATTGAACCAGCCTGGAATAACTGTCTGGGCAGGAATATCGTCTGATGGAATTGTGGGTCCACAGTTCTTCGACGGAACTGTTACAGGAGAAAGGTACCTGGACAAACTGAGAAATGTCATCGTACCGGCATTGAAACAACGACCAGTAACTTGTAAGACTGTATAGTAACTTTACGGACACCCTGTATATTTTATGTTGAGTGATCAATACAAAAAACATAGTAAACTTGCATAAGTAAGGAATTTTAAAGAATCAATAAGAAATCAACAACACTGAGCAAACATTTAAAAAACAAAATTTTACGTACAAAATATTTATTTTAAAAGATTACTTTCTGAGGCTATCTATCTATAGTAGGTTTATCCACAAAGCCAATAGTAATAACAAGCAATTGTTTTGTTTTTTTTTCAAATTAAACAATATAATTCCTTATTCAGAGAACATGCACATCATTGCTAATTTATATGGTGTGTATGCTGGCCTACTGTAGCTAAAGGCCCATGTTCAATCACCAATGGAAAATAACTTGGTTTGGCAAAACTCCAATAGCATAAAGCATCTTTCATGCTACCAGCATTCCTGTTTTCTCCTACAACAAAACAGAACTGTTCTAGTAGGGACTTTCCATTTCCTGATAAAGACAAAAGCGCAAAGTCAAATGAGGTACAAGAATAGCAATGTCTGTTGAAAGTAACCATGACACAATAAAGTTTCAAGGGGGTATCTACAGTTTGTAGATGAGAATGATCATGGAAAAAGGAATATCTTCAGATATTATGTGCATAATATCTTCCTCATTATTGTTTTTTTTTTACAAATTGAGTCTAATGCTGCAGTAGAAATACTACATTAAATATTTCCAGTTTTCAATGTGATAATGAAAAGAAAATTTTATTTATAACCATATAAAACAAGAAAAGTTTTAACAAGGAAGAAAGTATAATCATAAAAAAATTAGTTTATAAATTTAATATACATGTTTAGAAAAAGAATGTATGCACATATGTCTGCGTCTGTGGAATAAATTGCCAATAAAGTGTGTTAACAGTTGAAGGAAGTGGTCAGTCAGTCAGTTTAAAGTCACATTGATTTGATTTTTAAAATTTTATACTGTAATGGATTCTTTAAAGAAACAAAAAAATTGCTATATACATAATAGGCCTAAAAACATGTATTTTGTCAAGAAAACAAAAAAAAAATATTTAAAGCAAGATGCAACATAAAAGATATTAAATGAATGTCAGAAAACCAAAGAAATTATAAGGATAGTATGTGATGACAAGTTAAATCAAACTAAAATTTTCCCAATAATTGATACTCATAAGCAGTTTCACGTAATAATTCCAGTCAATCTTCTGACTTCCAATTAGTTCTCTTCTCTACCACCTGCCTGCTTCTATTAGGGCCTTTTGTTTCCCCCCATCTTTGCTGTTTTTTTTTTTTTTTTTTTCCCCCCCAGAACATTACAGAGTACTCCTTAAGTATTCTATTGTAAAATAGGTCCTACTCTCACTTTTTGGCTGGGAGCAGCAGCTGCAGTTTATATGAACAGATTTAGGAAAGCAAGACATCAGTAACACAATTCATTCTTCAGCTGGTTATGTCAGTTCTTCCAATTAGCTGAGATCAGGGGAAAAACAAAAAACAAACAAAAATGGTAAAATACTGTAGTTAAGTATAGACCAGTTAGTTTAACCTCAATTGTAAGGAAAAATCTGGAAGACATTTATTAAAAGGAAATTTACAAAATCCAAAATATTTTAATACCAAAAATATCTTATCTTAGATTTCCAAAAATTCTAAACAACGTTTTTGAACCCAAGCAAATTTTGCCTATTTAGAAATCAGCAAAACTTTTTGAAATCCCATATAAGATTAATAATAATGAAATGGCCTGTTTAATTTACTAGGAGTACTCAAAAACTGGCCAGGTACCATTATGACAATGCTATATTAGTTAGAGTTTCATGGAAGACACTAAAGAATCCACCATATTTCAACTGCTAACAAAGCCAATAAAATTCTGTGAACTGACCAAACTATCACACAAGCATTCAAATTTTTTAGTGTGTTTACACCTCAAATGTACTTGTGTAGGCGTGGAGTGCATATTTAAGAAAAGATTTGGAAGTATATTAGAAAAGGTTTGCTCAGTGATCATAGATTCTCTAGAGCATTTTCAAGATTCAACCATTCAAAATGTTTTGTGAAAATATTAAAGTTATTCCAGCTTGGATGTTAAATGGAGATCTATTTGCATAAAGCATGAGGGAAGAAACAAAATCCTTTGGTAGCAATAATACTGAGTCTTAAAAATGAAGTGCACTAATGTTTAAAATTTGTAAATAAAACTAGGTAATTACCTGTGAATTGTTGGTAAGAAAGTTCAAATTCAAGAACAAAAAAATGATGCACAATATACATGAGTTGTTAAGCAGAACTGGAATTGCCTGCCTGAAGATTTCAAAATAACTTTTGTAATTAAAACAATCAACAATATGTTAATATTATTGAAAACGAGTTAACAAGAAAATCCAAATTATAGTACAGTGAACCCTCACTTAAGCAAAATGAGTATGCACTACTTTTGGTCAATGAATATTCATGATTAATAGAAAAAAAAAGGGATTAGAAGGTTAAGTATCTTTCCTTAAAGTTTATTGGAGAGGTAATTTAAGGAAAGGGTTCACTGTATGGATAAATAGTAAATAAATTAGCTAAATAATTCCAAATTTGCAATTATCAAAAACAAGGCATTTAAAATACTAAAAATCATACAGTGCCTTAAAAAAATATCATTCCACTACTACATGAAATTTCAATAGCATAACCTTTATCAAACAATTTTGTGCATATATATATATATATGTATGGTTATGTTCAAAATAAAGTCTATTTTTTTTAAATCCTTAATATAAAATAAAGAATTATAGTATAATGGATGATCTGCCCCTAGTGGTCAGTTGGCTTCCATCAGCCAATAGTGTCACAGCATCTCTACACCCATGGTTGCATCACTTGTACACTGAGAGAGACAGGTAAACACATCACAAGTCATGAAAAACTGCCTTATGAATTGAAAATTTTCTAGAATCAGACCAATGACTGAAATATTTGGTAAACTAGTTCTGCTCCCCAAAAATTACCAGAATTTTTTTTTTTTTTTTTTCAAATTTCTAATCTTTTGACCAAAATCCAATTTTAATTTTGGTCTTTGGAATATTTCCGTTGCCAGGATTTTAGTAAAGATGATGAAATCTTTAATGATAGTCTGAAACAGATATAAGAAATTAACAAATTCTTAATGAAAAAAAAATTTTAATAAATTGGCTGTGCATCAAATTGCCCTTTGGGAGTATTCTTTGCACTAAAATCATTATCAGTGGAGCAGTCCTGGGAAATACATATTATTTTGCCTGCCTCTTAATTAAAAACCACATCACTAATTTCTTATTATTTCATTTTTAAAGAAGGGGTAGTCAGTGTACTGGCTGAACAAAGTCTTAAGTGTTCAATGCACATGATTTTATCACTTGCAGTAAGCCTGATTGGTCCCCACCCTCCGAAACCTTGGTAATGTTTGGTTGAATTATATTTTTGCATACATTTGTATCCTTATATGTACTTTATGTATGTATGTGGCATTATGGATTTTCTTACCCCCCCCCTGCCCAATGTTTATTGGTAGGGAATGGTTGGCTTTGTGGTGGTTAGTTCTGATGTTTTATTCTCCTGCTTTTCTTGCTATTTATATAAGCCAGAGTGTTTCAGAAAATAAAAAACATTTCATAACTTAAAAAAATGACTAGGTATCTTTTATTGAACTGCATTACTTCTCTACATAGTTCCCCCTATTTTCAAAACACATAGTTCAAAGAATCACAAGTTCCTTAATAGCATCCTGGTAGAATCTTCATGAATGCTATAAACCACAGGTGCACTGCCCTGCTGGACGTCATGATCAATAACAAATTTTTTTTTTATCTCACATATCATTTTTTAGGGATCCAAAAAGGTAAAAAATCAGGTGGCTGAAGATCCAAACTATAGGGAGGATACAGCAGAAGTTCAAAATCTTAATAGCATTCCAAGCATTGTGTAGTCTTGCATTGTCATACTGCAAAATCTTGGTCATTCTTCATTCACTGCTGATGTTCGGTCATTTTCAAACCTGCCAACCCACTTGTACACTTTTGATTACACCACGTATTTTCCGCACACCACACCAACATTCCACAGTGACAACCAATGGAACACCTTCAACCAACAAGAAAGGAATTATGGGTCACTGCTCATCTCTGTGCTCAATGTCATCTGCATAGCCACGGTATTGGCTCACTAGCACCACAAGTACACAGAGCATAAACAAATGGGAATGGTTTACCACTTGTTGAAAATAGAAACCACTGATGCAAATACTGCCTTTATTTTCTGAAAAAACTTTGTATACACTTTCTATAAAATAAATCATTCCAAGTTATATCATTACTAGACTGCTAGTGGCTATCTATGATGTCTTTTTGTCTAGAAAATGACCATTTAAAACCTGAATATCACCTTGATGTCATCTTGAGCATCAATACTAAATACTAGTACCACTGTTCAAATGAAACTTGAACCATATATGATAATGGTGGCAATTCCATTTTCATCTGAGTTTCATTTGAACGTCCCTGATAATTTAAGCAGTAAAAGATTAAAATTTAAAATTTTAAGAGCCTTCATTTTCCACCTGCAATAAGCCATAAACCCAGCTGAAATAACTAAGTACCTTCAGTGAAGGTACATAATAATAATAAAAACAAAACAAAAATATTTGAGAATTAATTTCCTAAAAAAAAACAAACTTATTTTATTTATGGTCAAAGAAAAACAACTTATAATCATTTTACTTCCTCAAAATAAAAAAAAACAATAATAACACTGGTCAACAAGTATTTTTCATCAAGAATATGTCAAGGTGTACTTAGTGTAGTTTTTAATGCTGATTTCAAATATACAATTAGTTTTTTGACATCACGTACAGATTTCAAGATGTGAAATTTTTTTGGTTTCAGCTCATGCATTATATACAAATTCCAATTAATGACGTGTATGCATGTATTTCATTTACATCATGGAAACACACCTTTAAAATAAACTATATCATTCATTGCTGCATAGTTCATTTGCAATATTTCATCATCTTAAATTAACCAATCAAGTTTTGTCTGATGAAATAGGTATTTCAACATCTCAAATTGTCCAGTCACAATTGGTCTGATGTTAATGGGAATGCAGTCAGCTTTCACAAAATACTGTTGTTTCTTGTCTCTATGGGATAGTCGGGTAACTGACAGACATTATTCGGAATCAAACTGGCAGACAAGAACATCATACCAGCCAGGACTGTCTAGCGTCAAGAATACACCTCTTGTAGATCCATGTAATGTCCTATTGCCTCCTTTGCACATAAAGCTTGGACTGATGAAACAGTTTGTAAAGACACTAGGGAAGAGAAATGCCAGAGGGTTTGAGTATATTGTAGAAAAGTTTCCCAAAATCACACAGGCGAAGTTGAAAGAGGGTATCTTTGTCGGACCCCAAATTAGAGAAGTACTCAAAGATGTCAACTTCAAGACAACACTGGATGAACTGGAACTGCCTGCCTGGAATGCTTTCAATTGGATCTGTGAGAATTTCTTGGGCAACAAGAAGGCAATGGACTACAAGGATGGCATCAAGAATCTTCTGAAATGTTACTCAGCAATGGGTTGTCGCATGTCACTGAAAGTTCACTTCTTTGGACTCCCATCTGAATTTCTTCGCAGATAACCTTGGAGCAGTGTTTGATGAACATGGTGAAAGATTTTACCAGGACATTAGTGCTATGGAGAAATGGTACCAAGGCTTCTGGAATGACAGTAAGCTGGCTGACTACTGCTGGACACTTTACCGTGATCAACCAGATCAGGAACACCACAGGAAATCCAAATCACAATGTTTCTAACTCTGTTTTGTCTGACCCATTTTTTGTGTATTCGCTCTTTGTAGAATGATAATGATGATTGTAACTCAATAAACTCATTTACTTTCTAAAAATAATATGTCCTTATTTATTACGTTAATGATTTCATATATACAAATATGTAAACATTTGCATGTATCTACTGAAAAACTGATACGTTCTGCATATAAATGGAGTGAAATTTTGAAATCAGCATGAAAAATTAGTTTAAAAAAGTTGGTTTGCATTCATAATGAGTATAATACATTTAATTTTGTTGACCAGTGTAATTAGATGTTAAACAATCTGCAGTTTTTCCACAATTTGAGTTTTGTTAATGCAAACTGATACAGAAATGATAAATAAATTTTAATACAAACTTTAAAAAAAATTAATTTCTTAATGTTTCCTTTTAATCCTCTTTTCTACATTTATCCAAAAGGTTAATGTATCTCAATAAGAGCCTACAAAATGCTAAATGAAGAGAATCTGGCAATACTCCCAGAAATTAGAAAACCT
This sequence comes from Nautilus pompilius, assembly GCA_018389105.1. NCBI lineage: Eukaryota > Metazoa > Mollusca > Cephalopoda > Nautilida > Nautilidae > Nautilus > Nautilus pompilius. The sequence continues at coordinate 935,723 of JACATO010000312.1, read as the reverse complement.
ATCCCTTCTTCCATAGGAAGTTTGTTTAAAAAATAGGGCTTTCACAGTGTAAAAAGATCCAGACCTCCAATGGCAAGAGACCATCCAGGAAAATCGTTGTCTGCAAAGCAATAAAGGGAAATAATTACATGATAGCAGATGACATAGGAGAAACATCCTTAGCTCCAAGGCAATTATCCAAAATGTCACTCCAATGTAGTGTATTTCTGGTTATAATAATTTCAAACAAAACTCTCTTGCCAAATGAGTTCTGTCAGTAAGGTAATGATGGTGTGTTTATAAATATTTACACCTGTATCTTACTGTTAAGAGAGGAGACATGAGAATAACATACGTACAAAAACATGGGAAGAGAAAGATAGATCTTCCCATTCACGGAAGACATGAATCATCCACCCTAAACCTCTATGTTAGACAGGCCTTTTGGAATAACAGCAAGCAGATAATTCTAGAATTTGAAAACAAGTAAAATATGCAAGATTAAAGTGAGAATTTTAAAACTAAATAAAAAAGAATAGATATTAATTAATTTTAAGTGTAATAAAATAAACGAGCACACATAGTTTAAGATTATGCAAGCATTTTTTCTGTTGTCAAACATTAATCCCTACACCTGAGATGGCCACCACTATCAATGTCACTGGCATCAAAATGCTCTGAATCAAGTTTGAGGCTTGCTATGCTCCTATCATACAAAGAAAGTGAAAAACTCATTAAACATGAAGTTAGCTTTAAAGAGACAGAGAAATTAGTAAGGAATTGGAAAACTAGACAGTTCAAGCATTTACCGCCATCATGTTAACAGAACTAGAAAATGCCCTGAGGCACAGAGGGCTAAAATGTTTATCTAATAAATACAATTACCAAGCAGTAGGTCACTTGCACTATCCAAAAAATAAATAAATAAATAAACAGCAACACATACTGAATATTAACACAATGCAAACCAACCTTGAAGATATCAAAAGGAAAGGATCATCAAAATAAATGTAGGTTCTCTACTTAGATCTATTAATGAGGAAGTGAAAAATGTCCAAACTAATTGTCTAATTTCTACATGTAGCACTTCCAATATCTTTCTTATCTCAGGGGAGTATTATTATTAGGCCTGCAAAAGGAAATTCCACTATAGCAACCAATATCACAGCAACTAAATCATATGAGGTGAAAAATGTCAGGTGTAATTAGCATATGGTAAGATGGGGGAAGAGAATGCATGCAGAACATGTACAAAACCATTATGGTGTTACATGGATGAGTCCAAATATTTTTAGAATGCAAGGGAGGGGAAATGTTTCCTTTCTTGAATGATGGCTGACATTGTGACTGCTTTGTCTACTTACACATCAAAGCCTAAAGCTTTCTCTCAAAACTTACAAAGACTATTTCATATTGACAAGCTACTTCATAAATTATGAACAAGGCAGTTGATTATTGTAGAACCAAACTTTAAAAAAAAAATTATGCAATTTGATTGTAGGTGAAATAATTAAAGTAATGTAGCAATATACCATTTAATATTCTCTGCTTATGTTTATTGGGCATCAAGTATACAAGCCATTCTGTTTCGTATAAACAAGGAAGGTGAAGGTTTTCAAGAATTTAATACATATATAGTGGATAAAAAATAAACAAATGGGTGGATTTTTTCAAAAACTTTGTGTTAGAATTAACATTTTACTCAATGTTTTCATTTAATGTCTTGTTTAAATCCGATAAGTCACTTCCAAGAAATTATGGTTGAAAATTAAAGCATGTTTTCTTCTGTCTCTTCTTCCCCAGCCAAGGTATGGGTTTTTTTCTCAGCACTCCACTTTCTTCCCACATTAAAAATGAGGTGCTCTAAAAAGAAATTCACTGCTGAAGCAGACAAACCTTTTCTATTCTGAATTAGGTCACCTTGGAAAAGAGGGAGGAATACTCCTTATGAACTTGCATCCAAGATTTAATTCAACATATCTGGGTTAAAAATTCAATATCCTTCCATTTTACATGTTATGTATACAGTATATCAGCTGATTTAGTCAATATATCGGGATTGGGGGGGAAAACAGCTTGAAATCTAATGCCTGCTTTATTTGTTGATACCTGATGATTTAGTTCTAACATCTGGCTAATATAAAAATAATACTTTATTTTATTTTGTTTTGGTTAATTCTCCTGAACATTGGAGAAAGCCTGTAATACATTCATGGAGTTTCAGGTAGCTTATTATGATTTATCTGGAGAGAAGGAAAGTCTTAAATAACAAACACCACCAAAAATTAGCAATGGGAATGAACCCACTAGAAAAGAAGACTGCCCAGTTTTAACCACCAAGGAGTACTGAGAACTTTAAAAGGCTATAAAGCAATGAGCTGATTGTGTGTAGAAATAAGGGTCATTAAAGTTACACATTAGGGTAAATAATAGCAGACATTCTGACTACCTGTCAGGGTAATTACAGAGCTGGCTTGAACTAAGAAAGGTGATGAATAACCAGTAAGATAACTGACCTCTGCCTGACCACAGCAAATTCCAAGACAGTGACCAGTTGTGTAATAAGAGCTGAGGGATAATGATTAACTGGGGATAAGGTCATTAAACAAGTGGTGGTCAAAACAAATGAACAGTATCTGCATCACTATCAAACTCTATAAAAGAGGAAAACTTCCATTCTCTAGATCAGTGGTTCTCAACCTTTTTTTTTTGCTAATGGCCCCTTCTGACTCCTAATTTACTTCTGTGGCCCCCTCAGAGCTGTTAGAGGTAAAAAAAAAAAGCTTATTTTACTACTTGCAGTATATATGAGTTGCATTTGTATTATATAAAACAAAAATATTTGTTTTAGCTTACAGAAACAACCAATTCTATGAAACATGAATGTGCACTAGTAACATAACCTACAATACATATAAGGACTGCCAAAGACCTATCATAATGCGCACTGTATTCATAAGAAATCTTTGAAACATTTTTATCATTGTTTATTCATTCAATGCAATCCTTATGGCTGATGCAGATCCACAAGTTTTTTTAATATCTGGCTCCAGGATGTCAATGACAGACGAAGATCAATCACTAGCGAATGTTCCAAGAGCGGGCTACAGCTAGATGCGTTGAAATAATTAACCATTGCTAAATAGATGGAAGCAGACCAATCGTAATGTTGAATAACATTGCTCATGAAATTAACACAATGTAATGTGAGGATTATGACAAAGTAATTTAACGCCCCAAAATTAAATTGGTATGGCCCATTAAAATATGTCTGTGGTTCCCCAATATACTATTAGGGGGGCATATGGCTCCTGGTTGAGAACCATTGCTCTAGATGGACCTTGCCCAAAGCAGAAAACTATTTTAAAAGATGATTTCTCTAAAGCAGCAGATTGCATAACATTCTATGGAGATACCCCACAAAAGACAGACATCTCTCTGATCTTTACTGGAAACATTACAGAAATTGTTTTACTTCTCCTAATACAACCTAGCATTTCGAAAAGCAAAACAGAAAAAAAAATAGATGTTCAATCCACAAGTTTGAATTCATCAGAAATCTGTCTTGATAAACACTATTGAGACATAAAAGATTTCATTCATCAATAAACTAAAACTTAAAATTAAAAGTATAAATCATAAGTTTCTATTTTTTTTTTCTTTTTAACTCACATCTAATATTTAGCTTTCATTTCATTTTTATCAATTTCTTTATCATAAGTGGTTGACTGGTTAATTTCTTTTTTCTTACTTTAATCACAATAAACTCAAACATTTTTGTACAGTTCTTGTGCTGCATTAACAACAATTTATAATGCAAGGAATACAGCCACTATAAAATCCTTCAATTTTTCAGCCAACATATCATGAAGCAAGATAGATATAAAGGCCCAATATTGTGCAACCACTGCTTCACCTCTTTCTTTTTTTTTAAATTTAAATTCCTGCAAAAGATCTGTTGATCATCATAGCGGCTCTATGTCCATTGTAAATAGGACTATGATAAAATGGTGGGAGGTATCTAATGTACGTCTTGATTTGACTGATTTAGCTAACAAGGTACAAAAGTCAAAGTTTGTTATTATAACCTATGCTCATAACTACACAAGGGTCAGTTGATGGCAAGCATATGGGTTTTAAAAACTCAAAATCAACAATGATAGAACAGTGCATGTTGCTTGATTTGGCAGCACTGACTATTATTATATAACTAGTGTGTTTGCCTGTCAAAAACGATACGGAAGGATAACTAAATGTGAAAAGTGCATCAATATGAGATGGACCATAGGAAAAACAAAATTCAAATTGCTCCACCATCCCTGCAACCTTTTCCCACCTCAAAAGAAAGGCAACAGATTCTTATATGTTAAATTATTGTTATTTACATATATTAACAATTCAATTATTACCATCCAGCCAAATAGGCAATATAACCAATTTAGTTAAACAGCCAAAATCTAATAAATCAGTTGCAAGTTCATCATAAATTACTGTTTGATATTACTAATTTTGGTTCTCACTAATCAATAAAATATTTTGTGGTATATTACATTTTCTTGAACACTTCCATTTTTCAATAATTTTCCTTGGTTCTTATCCTCAACAAAAAATACATTCAGATTATTTTCTGATCTTGTTCATGTCAATACAATACACAGCTGTCCATGAGCAAACACTAAAAATACTCTTGCATGATCAAAAGTCTGTCCTTCTGATTTTTGTACCATTATAAAGCTATAATTAACAGAAACTGTCATATCTTCAACATAAGAGAGACAGGACAACTGGCTTTTACTGATGACCTTAGCAGCTCCTAATAAAACAACATAAAATAAGGTTTTCCAGGCTTGGCAAGCAGGTAGAATTCTTTCATGGTCAGTGATCTTTTTTTTCCTTTTTATACACCAATGCCTCCACAGAAGAGAACCCTGATGAGGAAACAGTGCCAATGCTGTCAGCTAGAAAAACTGCTAATACTTTGCTGCATGAGGCCCAGCACTCCCAATTTTGACATAGAAATTCTCATGAGAACAATTCCCTTTTATATGTGGAAGAAAATTGGAATGCCCAGAGGAAACCCACATAGCCCAATAGTGAAGAAAAGCAAAAGGAACCATTCTGAGAAGATATGCCAATCCAAGCCAGTTGTGACTGGGATTCAAGCTCAGGCTTTTGACTTTTTCAGTTCAGTAGTCTACCAATGGAGTACCAAGCCACTAGTCAGTTAGATGTGCTCAATTAATAAAATCTCTTCTTCATCATCTGATAATCAGTATAAAGGAAAATGATCTCATTTTATAATAGCATAAAATAAAGCAACTAGAGTTAATCAACATGTATTATGCCATGTTGTTTGTTTTTGTTGTTTTGTGACAGTTGCAGAAATTTTTCTGCCCACAAGGAGTCAACAGGAATTCTGAAAGTTTTCACCACCTGGTAATTTTTTTTTTTATATAGTTGGTAAAAAATCGTAGGCAGAACAAACATTTTGCACCAGACTTTCCATAGTCCAAAACAAATTTTTTTTTTTGTCTTTGAAATTCCCTACATATTTTACCATGAAAATTCAGGATGTGTAAATTATCTGTAAAAAAAATTAAATTATGCAAGTAAATACTGTACACACACACACACACACATACATTTATTATTCATTTCTCTTGAAGTGTACAATAGGTAAAATAAGTATCTGCAAAAAAATAAACATGTTCAATATGCTTCAGTGTCAGCAACTAATGTTTTTAATGCCATTTGCATTCAGAAACAATTTGTTTAAAGGGCAAAAAAATAGTAAGAAAAACAAAAATTACATTGGTCAACAAAATTAAATGTATTATACTTATTATGAATGCAAACCAAATTTTTTAGACTAATTTTTCATGCTGATTTCAAAATTTCACTCCATTTGTATGCAGCACGTATCAGTTTTTCAGTAGATACATGCAAATATTTACATATTTGTATATATGAAATAATTAAGGTAATAAATAAGGACATATTATTTTTAGAAAGTAAATGAGTTTATTGAGTTACAATCATTATCATTCTACAAAGAGTGAATACACAAAAAATGGGTCAGACAAAACAGACGAAGTTAGAACAACAGAGTTAGAAACATTGTGATTTGGATTTCTTGCAGTGTTCCAGATCTGGTTGATCACGGTAAAGTGTCCAGCAGTAGTCAGCCAGCATACTGTCATTCCAGAAGCCTTGGTACCATTTCTCCATAGCACTAATGTCCTGGTGAAATCTTTCACCATGTTCATCAAACACTGCTCCAAGGTTATCTGCAAAGAAATCCAGATGGGAGTCCAAGAAGTGAACTTTCAGTGACATGCGACAACCCATTGCTGAGTAACATTTCAGAAGATTCTTGATGCCATCCTTGTAGTCCATTGCCTTCTTGTTGCCCAAGAAATTCTCACAGATCCAATTGAAAGCATTCCAGGCAGGCAGTTCCAGTTCATCCAGTGTTGTCTTGAAGTTGACATCTTTGAGTACTTCTCTAATTTGGGGTCTGACAAAGATACCCTCTTTCAACTTCGCCTGTGTGATTTTGGGAAACTTTTCTACAATATACTCAAACCCTGTGGCATTTCTCTTCCCTTGTGTCTTTACAAACTGTTTCATAAGTCCAAGCTTTATGTGCAAAGGAGGCAATAGGACATTACATGGATCTACAAGAGGTGTATTCTTGATGCTAGACAGTCCTGGCTGGTATGATGTTCTTGTCTGCCAGTTTGATTCCGAATAATGTCTGTCAGTTGCCAGACTATCCCCTAGAGACAAAAAACAAGAGTATTTTGTGAAACCTGCCTGCATTCCCATTTACATTCCAATGACTTTTAAAGTCTTTCAGCTCCCTCCATATCATTGGAATGGCAAAAGGCATGGACTTCTTCCTCTTATTGAACCAGTCACGTAAGCCATTTGAGCAAGCTGAGCAGATAAAATGTGGTGCCCATAACTTGTCCTGATTTCCAAGAGGACAGTCAAAGTATAGCTTATAAATCTTCTTGATCTCTGGTGTTATTGTACGTTTTTTAGCTTTCACAATAAATTGTCCACAGACATAACAAAACACATCAGGAGGATTTCTACACTGTCTTGACATTGTTAACACTGTAAAACAAGTAAGGAAATAGATACAAACGGTTATACTTATATTGAATTTGAGATGATGAAATATTTCATCATCAGACCAATTATGACTGGACAATTTGAGATGTTGAAATACCTATTTCATCAGACAAAACTTGATTGGTTAATTTAAGATGATGAAATATTGCATCTGAACTATGCAGCAATGAATAATGTAGTTTATTTTGAAGGTATGTTTCCATGATGTAAATGAAATACATGCATACACGTCGTTAATTGGAATTTCTATATAATGCATGAGCTAAAACCAAAAAACTTTCTCATCTTGAAAACTGTACGTGATGTCAAAAAACTAATTGTATATTTGAAATCAGCATTAAAAACCACACTAAGTACACCTTGACATATGCTTGATGAAAAATACTTGTTGACCAGTGTTATGTGACTATTTCAGTCTGACGATGAAGAAAACAACAGGCAACTGACAAAAACTAACAGATGTTAATGGGAGTTGAGTATTGTAAGCTTGCATCACCATTTTGAATAACTTTCATTTAAATAAAGTTTAATAAAGATGTATAAACTATGTTGAGATCAGTCAAATAATTTATAGTAAAAAAGACAGATTATGCAAGAAATGAATTTAAAATATTTTCTAAATAATGTTTATCCCCTGATTTTTAAAAAAAAATTTTTAAAGATTTCCTTCCTTTAAGAAGCTGTGTGTATTCTAAGCAAATGATTATATCAGATGCTTATTGATTAGTTTTACTATAGAATAGAAGGCATTCGTAATTTCAGAAAATTTTTAAAATACAGATTATAACTAATTTATCTGTGGTATTTATTAGATTATTAAAATACTCCACTCATCATCTCAAAGTTATTAAAATTAACTTACATTTGAAATAACTATTTAGATGATTATCTGAATTGGTGTGGATATTGTCAACAATAATCCCATCCATTGCCTAGCTCCATGTGGCTATACTGATATAATCCCTACTATCAATGTTTTGCTTTCTGCTGCCCACTCTTGTTGGCCGCAAGGCAAAAATTACAGAAAACTGCAGATATGTGCCAAACCCATCCTTTTCAGGCTGTAATTACTGTGAAATCTCATGCAGCAACACATGATAACTGTTCAACATGAAGCTGCAGGCTAAACTGCAAGAAATCTCTGTGTAGCAAAACTGTGAATTCCAGTTATATGGTCCATAGAGTAGAGAAATCTTGCCAGCCTTGGGCAACAATAATTTCAGGGTAAAAAGAAATATCCAAATGCCTAGCCATCCTTCGAAATCAAACCTGTAAAGAGGATTTCTTTACTGCTTATATTGTCTGATGTATCAGCCTTTTCTCTCTACTTCCCTATTCCCTTAATTCCATGGTGAGTCAGTTAGTGAACATCATGTGGAGATTACTTAAGTCAATCTACTTATACACACAAATATATAATGCATTATATAATACATACAAACAATTCAGCATATACAAATGTACCACATATGCATACACATGAACATTATAACACACATTAGTATGCATACATACACTCACTAGTGAATATATACGAACTGCATACTCTTTTATACACACACAGCATATAAAAAATAAATTATGCTGCAATAATCGTGTATTTCCATATTTACAATACCCTTTGTACCTTTTTTTCTTGTAAGAAATAGTAGAAACTGTTAAACTAATTACCAAACATTTAAAACCCATCATTAAGTCCAAAGTTTTTGCTAGTAAGCAAATCATCTATTTATGACTACATTATGGAGTCTAGATCAGTCCAATGACAAACAAATTTTTTTTTTAAATTTCAGATAACCATGCAGATATACAAATAAAAATGGCTATCACTTTATCCTGCCATTGAGACTATTTTATTAAATGTCAATTATTTTCTGTTATTGTACACTGCTTCTTTTCTTTCCATTAAAACAGATATGAAAATACAAAATAGGTTTGTTTTTATTCACCAAACTATTTTTCTTTCCTTTCAAAATGTAATTAAAACTTGTAAATGCAGATTTTACTTTAGATAGGATAAAATTCTCATCCACATCACAATCATAAGGCCCATAAAAAGCAAATTAAAAGTAGTAACTTTTACATGTTAATACCAGTATATTTTGCATCATTTTAACTTACTCTGTTTTTAAGTCAAATCTCATGTAGTTCCAGGATGACTACTAAGTGTTGTGAAATGCTGTAATAATTCTGAACAGAAATAATGCTGAAATCATTTTTTGTACCAGGAAAGTTCTTTCGAAAATAACCTTTCCATACTGAGAAAACAATTCAATAATTCATTCCATCCCTCAAAGGCACTGCTTGTTTTTCTGTTTGCTTTAAAGGAATTTGTTGATCAGGAACAAAGGGGTGCAGTGAAATAATTCCCAGCATGCTTTTGGACATTTCAAGTAAACCACAAATTGATGATCTATTGACTAAATCATAATTGGTATTGATGATGATTATCAAATGTCTGCATCAGCATCACAAGATACGAGTAACCTCTATCTGACAGAAAGGTGGTTTTAAAAAATAACATAATTATCTAACATTAAAAAGCTTCTCAACACATGATATGAAAATATTTTAAAATTACTCTTCTAGCATTTGCAGTATCCACCTCATTCTACAAAATGGCACTGCCAATGGCAACGATGGCATGAAATTGTTTTTTTCCTCAGTTTTTCAAATATACTTCTAAAACTTGTCATAAATGATTTTTAAACCAACCAAAACACTTTCATCTATAGAATAATTTATCAAAATTTACCATATCATTGCATTTACCTGGATATAAGTAATCCTCTAATTACACTGGAGATCAATGATTTTGCCCACCAGAACACTATAATGCTTACTTTGTAGTTTCAGTTCCTATAGCTCATGCAATTGGCTTGAAAGAGACATATGAGTTTGTGGAGCTCCTTTTGAAAGTGATGAGTTATTCGGATCATAAATGGAAAATTTGTGATCTCAAAGTCTCCTCCTTGGATTGCAGCTAGGGTACACAAAACACGTGTTTCTTGTGTCTTTGTAACAACCGTGATGATGCCAACCATTACACTCGAAAAGACTGGCCTATGTGACAGGAACCTATAGTTGGCAGGTACAATGTGCAACATATGCCATTGGTAGACCTTAGAATGTCTATCTTCTGCCACTTCATATCCAACTCAGCCTTATGAAAAACTTTGTCAAAGCCATGGATAAAGATGGTGATGGCTTCAAGTACCTAAGAGACAGGTTTGGTGCTGACAAAAGTGAAGCTAAACTCAAAGAAAGAATTTTTGTGAGGCCCAAAATTTGAGAACTCATGCATGATGACGGATTCAAAAATTAAGCTGAACCCATGAGTCTGCAGCATGGGAAGCATTTATTTTAGTTGTACAGAACTTTCTTGGCAAATATAGAGCTGAGCATTATGCTGAGTATGTGGAAAACATGCTAATGGCGTATAAGCAAATGGGGACCAGGATGTCTCTAAAGATGCACTTTCTGCATTTGCATCTTGATTTTTTCCAACCAATCTAGGGGTTGTCAGTGATGAGCATGGTGAAAGGTTCCACCTAGACAAAGGTGATGCAAAGTAGATATCAGGGCAAATTCAATTCCAACATGATGGGCAATTATTGTTGGTTCCTCCAAAGGGAGACTGATACCTCACATAAGCGCAAGAACAAGTGTCTGAAACATTTCTGAACATATGGAATGTACCTACTATGTAAGTTAAATGCGTTCCATACCTTCCATACTGCTTTTATCAGTTTTTCTCATGCATCTGTTGTCTGATCATAGCAAATATGTTTCACATTAAATATTTGAATACCAAATATTGTTGTTCAAGCTTTATATAGTTCATATAACATAAGTCATAATATAGCATTAGTGGTGAAATTTCTCCTTATGCATATCTAAAAAATCTGACATCCTAGCCAAATTCTGACTTCAGATTTGAAATCAGCACCCAAAATATAACTAAGATCACCCACATTTTGCTCAGTGGCAGAGAAAAATTTTCATTTTGTTGTCCAGTGTTATCTGAGATAGGTGGTGGATTGGTGTGGCACATTCACTCTTAGTGGCAGCTATAGATCGATTTTCCTTGAAACTCTACCATGTTTTATGACTGGCCAGTGATGGTTTTTTTTTCTCCATCTCTCACTCCCAGGGGTTTTCTTCTAGACATGACTATTTTTCTTAACTCTGCAACCTCAACCAAGACATCGGATGTTTCTTGCACATTTGAAACCACCTTCCCAACAGTTATTCAGGTGCCTACGCAAGATGAATACTGCAGTTTTATTGAAAAAAAAAAACAAAAACTGCTCTGATATTTTCTTAGGACATGCTTACTACATGTACAAAACATTGTGATAGTCATACTTAATCCAATCAGTTATTCCGAAGGTAACCATCATGATGAAGAGTGAGAGTCATCTGCCAAAACTTGTTTTGAAAATATAATCTGGAATGGCATTGCCTCAAGCCAGGGACTCATCCTTCTCAACTAGAAGCTCCATCTTTTGATTAAATCAATTAAACTGTCCATTTTTATAATGCCCATTCATAATGTTTTTTGTCTGTCATGAAGTTAGTTCTTACATGTTACAAGCTGCAGGTCTAAAACCAGCAGACTAAAGTTTATTGAAACTAAGGCAAAAATCAAGAAGTAATTTTCTCATTACATACAACTCACAACATTGTGAGATATCAGAAGTGCATTTTTATAGTTGAAGCATGCTTGAGTCGCCCTAAAGCATTCTTTCAATATGATGGTAAAATAAGATAAACAAGCAAACCATAAGTAATGTAGCAGTGTTTGTTGGTAGATGCTTTAAGAGCTATTTTTGATGTTATGAATGATCTATGAGTACATTTGCATCCTACTACTCTTCAAATCTGCATTACCCAGCATAACTTGAGTAAACTATAGGGACTGTGTAACACACAGTCCTTTCCTCATTAATATAACCCTTTGTGATGACAAATCTGTATCACTAGCCCCACACGTTTTACATTACAAGTGCATTGATTAAATGCATAGCCAGTTCAACACAGATACTAGTACTTCTAAGTTGGGCCAGGTGATATAACTAAGGTAAATGCTGGTATGGCATACAGAGGGTTAATACATGACAGGCCTAACACTAATCTTAGTAGTCCACTAAGCTAATATTATGCAAAATTGTATAAATTGCAAAACCTTTTTTATGCAGAACAAATGTTAACAGTACAGACAGTACAAGTTCTTAAAGAGCATTAAAAACAAAAAACAGTTCTTTGGACCAGAAAATCTCAGCATGCTATAGCCTCTCTCTCTCCATGATGTTTTGGACATTAGTATGGATACAGATATTGACTAAATATCGCCTGCAGCTCAGTCACCTCTACAGTCTATGCTCAAGAGCAAAATTCAGATATCAGACAGCTAACTAATTAACTAAACATAAATGGATAGGAAACTAACAGATATCAAACAACAAAAATTCAATTCTAACAGCTTTCTCAGCAGAGTCATCAAATTTTGGACAATTATACACACACACACACACACAGAGAGAGAGAGAGAGAGAAATTTGACAGTGACAGTAAATAGAACATACCTTAAACATGAAAATGTTCAAATTAGAATAAATAAATAGGTATAGCTAAATGAACAAAATATACAATATGACAACAAATGGACATCCACTTAACTAGCAATAATGGAGCAACTGTTAAAGAAAACAACTGGCCATTCTACAAGGAACTGTCTGAAAACAGCAGTTGCATCAATACTCAAATTTTCACCAACTTAGATAAAATTTTGGCAAGTGAATGTTATATATATAAGTTTAAATAGACTATTACAGCTACACATCAAACCAGCTTGTGGCAACAACATGGACTGACAATGTATGATACATCAGGCAAATTACCCGTTCATTTGTATTGTTCAAACATGGACATTCAGGACAAATTTTCATTCATATGGTCAGAAAAGCTGACAAATTATTGAATCCCTAACTCACCAACCATAAAATAAAACTAATTTAACATTCTCATCGCCACCTGTAACTGCAGAAATATCTATCGTTATTTCAGAATCAATACTTTACACCAATTATTATTTTTAAATTGGGAAAAAAAATTAAGTAAATAAAATTATCAAGTAAGATAAAATTCTACCATATTCCTCCTAGAAATACTTGGAATTTCTATTGCATAACTCAAGCAATTCCAAGTTGCTTTCCAAATTCTCTCCTTCATTCTGGTAACCACATTGCAAACTAAACACAATAACTTTATTAGTTCCAAAAGAAAGAAAACAAAAACAGAGAAATCTGAGAGAACACCATTAACCACTAAAAAATGCACCTAGTGGTAGAATTATAGCATAAATTGACCTGACTATCACTAGGAGTTAACTATTCCCTTGATAAATAGTTAATAGCAGCCTTTTTGATATTTAAAAATTACTGTTACTTTGATTAAAGTAGCATAATCCATTTTCTTTTTTATCCATCAAATTTTCTATTCTAGCATATACACATACCTAAATGCTTAAGTAAACTGCCATAGATAAAAAAATTATCAAAACAGAAATAAGAAGAAACATTAATGATGTTTTAAATCATGATTTGGTGAATTCTTCCATCAATAACTGATAGTATTTGTTTATGATAACAGAACAATTTCCTTTTTTTATCAAATGACCGCAGTAAATTCATAATTAAATAGCTAATACTTAACAGTGAAAATAAATAAGGCAGATAAATGTTAACTATCCCAAGAGTAAAAGCATAATTACGCTTTTTCAAAGAATCTGTTGAGATTGCTGCAATTTGAAACATGGAAGATATCAGATAGGGTCATGAATCTTGCATTCCTGCAATTTCTTCTTTTTTTCCTCTACATTTGAAGTTATACCAAAGAAATTTGACTAATTTTCATTGCTTAATGATTTAGGCCAATTTAAAGGCAAGATAAATAACCTACAAGTTCTCACTTGGTTACTCGTTTCAAAATGTAATTGTTCAGTAACCAGAACCTTAAAAAAGAGAGTCAATCACTGCTGGTTTTTTCCTCAAATCAATATAATTAATTACATGAAGAGTGAAGAAACAGATCCCCGACAGACTAAGGTTAGTTTGATTGTGCATAATGTTCATGAAGCAAAAGCAATCAAGTTGGAAAGGAACATAAATACATCACTGAAGAGAGAATAGTCTAACAATGGGAGATATACTGAAGAAGTTGAAGATAAAATGAAAAGAAATTGAATTAAAATCTTTAAGTGCATGAATTGTTTAAAAAACAACAAAAAGCATAAAGTGTAAAAAAAAACAAATGCTGCAGTTCCATTTCAGTCTTGTTGGTTTAAATTCTTTTGACAAGCAAGTCTTCACATGTGTCAGTTTGCATATTTGCATCATTTAGCATCTGAGGCCATGATTACAATGACAGCCATGGAAATAGAGCTGACTTCCGGGTATAAAACACGTATACGAGATCTGTCCAAAAAGAAACCAAACTTTTAAAACAGCGCGCCAACCAGCCAGTGCAACATGCTCGTGACTGCAGTGCTGTCTATTGGTGACCCTGACTTTCACTCCAATAATAGCCGCATCACGCCACATTAGTTAGTCAGCTATCTACACGCACTAGAGTGAACGTATGTTTAGTGCATTTGGCAATCTGTCACAAGTCGAACAATGAAGGATCTTGAAGAGCAACGTGTTTGTGTGAAATTCTGTTTCAAATTGGGAAAAACTTTTACGGAGACTTTTCTAATGTTGCAACAGGCCTATGGCAAGGATTGTTTGAGCCGTACGCAATGTCATGAGTGGTACCAGCGTTTCAAATCGGGAAGGACATCCACCGAAGACAATCACAAATCTGGATGACCTTCCATGACAGCGGACAACGATCACATTGAGAAAGTGCGTGCTGTGATCTGTGGAAATCGTCACCTGACTGTCTGTGAACTTTCCGAAGAAGCAGGCATCTGTAAAAGTTTGTGCCACATGATTTTAAAAGAAAAATTGAACATGAATCATGTAGCTGCAAAATTTGTGCCAAGTCTGCTGACAGATGAACAAAAAGAGAACCAAGTCACAGTCGGTCAGTCAGGAGCTCTTTGATCATCTGAATGCTGATGAAAGCTTTCTGAAAAGTGTCATAACAGGTGATGAAGCGTGGGTGTACGGCTACAATGTCAAAATAAAAAGGCAGTCATCATTATCGCCGGGACCAAAAAAAGCACGTCAGAGTCACTCAAATGTGAAGGTGATGTTGATCGTCTTTTTTGATTGGAATGGTGTCGTTCATCATGAGTTTATTCCATGCGGTCAGACGATCAATAAAGAGTTTTACTTGGATATCCTGAGGCAGTTGAGAGAGACAGTGCAAAGGAGGCAGCATGGAAAAACAAAACCTGGATGCTGCATCACAATAACACACCTGCTCATGCGTCACTCCTTACCAGTCACTTTTTGTCAAAGCACAAGACAACTCTCATCCCCCAGCCGCCCTACTCTCCAGATTTGGCCCCTGCAGACTTTTTTGTTCCCAAAGTTGAAATCCACCCTGAAAGGTCACTGATTTCAGACGATAGAAGAGATCAAAGAAAATGTGCTATGAGAACTGCACACTATCCCTGAAAACGCGTTCCAGGATATGTTAAAAAACTGGAAAAAACATTGGGAGCAGTGTATCAACAGTGGAGGGAACTATTTTGAAGGAGACAAGTCTGATTAAATTGTAAGTAAAGCAATAAATTTGTTTTTAAAAAGTTCAGTTTCTTTTTGGACAGAGACTTCGTATATATATATGCAGCCACATACACATCAGAAATAAGTCAACAACTCATGAATATGAAATGAAATTTAACATTGCATTTTTGGAGAGAGAATATTGTGGCACCAACTACCAAATGCATTTTATACTGAATATGGTAGATAATAACTAAGTTCCAAAAAAACTAAAAATTGCAACTAAAACTAAATTTTTAGTGAATATTTTGACTTTTATAATTTGTAACAATTATAAAGTTTTCTCTGAAAACAAGTTGAAACAAGAAAAAATTCCATACACTTTTTATCAATTTATTCATTGCTCTCAAGTCTTTTATTATTAAGTAATAACAAAAATGATAACATTAACCAGTACATTTTGATTCCCTTCAGACATTTTACATAGTAAAGTTAAAACTACAGCTAAATTTATCTGCTTTTTTTATCTTTCAAAAAATTTTACTTTCTAAGTTTCCAGGGAAGTAATAAATTACATCAAATGTGTTCACATTCTTCATGAATATTTTGCATGTGATGTTAAAATCCAAACAAAATCAGTCAACAATTTCCAATAATCAGGTAAAATATCTACATTTTCATATTTAATGTACAAAAAGACTCCTCTACAACAGTGATTCTATCAGTAGCGACCTAGCTTTCCAGAAGTTGAGAGAGTGGTTTTCAAAAATGTAAGGGTGAGTACAAGCTACTAATATGGCAATAGTTATGTAATATAGCACAGGTGGTAGCAGTGAGCTGCCAGAGGCGATATGAAGAGTCAATACTCTTGCAGTTGGCTAAACATTCACACACACACATACCAACTATATCCATGCATGTCTAAAGAATTTTTTCCAGGTTGGGGCAGGGAACAAAAGGACAAAATTGTCTGCAGGATAAATATTACAAGGAGGGGGGCATAGGAACACTTTTCCCATGCTTTACATTATATTTCTCTCTACTGATACTCTCTTTCAGGTCTGACTTTTTTGGCCTTTGGCCAGGTGCCATCAGACTCTGTATTTCTTGCCCTACTCACTGATCACCAGAGAGCTCAGTGGATCAGGAAAAAAATAATACCTTCTTTACACTATCATCATCAACTTTTGGTGGTAGCCTTCTCCCCCTCCTGCCTTTGCAGATGACCATGCCATCCACAAGTCATCACATGAATAAACAAATTATTACTACATATATTTCCTACAGATGTTTTCTTATTATCTTGGTAAATATTTAACAATTATTATAAATTTGAAAATTATAAATGTCAATTAGATATTAGCTTAATGGATGACAGAGAAAGAGGATTCATGAATATGATACAAGATGTAATCATAGCTAATATATATATATACTTCACCTTGTAAAGTCACTCACAGAAGCAGAAACATCAGATTCAGCATAACATTACACCAAATAAGTTACCTGCTTTCCACAGATGTAGAGTACAGAATAAAACCATTTTTTATTATTATTATTCTAAAAGTCTCAACATTTTTCCATCTGCATATTAGAGAATAAAATAAAAATATCACATCTGTGAAAATCAATTCTTACCTGAAAAGATTATGCTAAGTGCAAAGAAAAAACATCAAATTAGACTGTAAAAAATTAATCTTAAATATTTATTTTTAAAAAAGAAAATATCACACAAAATTTGCCTTCAACAACGTATGCATGCTGCTTTATCATAAAATAAACTCGGCATTAGACAATCTAGAGAATAAAAGGGCTAACATTAGCTTTCTGTTTATGTGATACTAATAAATGTATTTACAAGCTATATGGTAGCATGTTTCTTTCTAAGGTCCCTTAAAAAATTCTTTAAAAATACAAAGACAAAAAGGTTATTTAATCAAAATATTTAAAGATAATAACATAAAATTTTCAATATTCACTTCTAATGCTGAATCCATTTTTTTTTTGTATTTAAATCTGTGTAATGAATGAAGAAAAAAATTTTCTATTTGCACGAACCAGAGAAAGTAGAAAGAAGTCAATATCAATTGGCTAAATTTGAATGTATCAAGTCTTTATGGTTCAATATCAGAAATTATTTAAGTTAAAAGTGCTTTTGAAGGCTGGTAAAAAGTTCTTGCAACTGTCTCGCAGTTCTTTAGCAAGTCACTGTCATCCATTTAAAAGCAATTGAAGAGCACATTTTGAATAAAATTCCAGTCCGTGAAGGAGACAAAAGGTTCCCCTGTAAAAAGGGTTTTTACTAGAGCCAAATCTAATAATATCACACAAGTCACCTGCATTAGTTAGTATTATTGGCGCAGCTCGGAAATATATGTATGAACATTTTCAAAGACATGCACAAAATAATTTTTTTTCCAATCAGAAGATGAATCAGGGTTGTATGTTTCACTGTTGGAGAAGAATGAAAAATCAAATGTTGGCTACCTTTTAACCTTTTTTTTACTGGAGCATCTGGCTCACTCTGAACCAATATGTCCACAAACAAGTGTTGAACACACAAAAGGATTGGACTTTAGTCCCAGAAGCATATGGAATTACAAAAGTTAATTACCAACAAACCTGAGTAACAAAATAACAAACATGGTCTTAGTTATGAAACTGGATATGGCGTATTGTATTTTTAAAGAAACAAGACATATATATGTATAGTATTTTATGCAAGTAAACTGGTGATTTCATTGCTTACGAGCATCCCACATCCAATTTTTATCCAGTTCTCTCAGTCATCGTGAAAATGCTGATTTTAGTTATATCAAACATTCATTCATGCGGCTATTACAACTCTATATCCCCCCCTCAACTTTCAGCTTTTCCAAGATGATCATTGTTCTAATTCAGATTCTTTATTTCTCCAATTTTCTCAACTCCATCCCTAAATAAATCAGATTTAGATTCCATTTACCTCATTCTTTTTCTCAAAGGTTTGTCTTCACTATCTTATCCTAACTTCCTATATAGACATTCTTTTGGCCCTGGACGCTCCTATGTCTATTAATGTTCAACACCTATTTGAAGACTTTCACAATAGTTGCTGCTTGTCAAATTTTCAACTAAATACCTGTTAAGGACTCTTTCTATCCTGTTTTGCTTATTTCCCAACACATTGCTGACTTCCTCCCCCAATAATCTAATCATTACATTGTTTCTTTTTTGCTTCAGACAAAGCAGAGTATAGTCCTGCCTCTACACAGGACAGTCTATGTTCTTATTTTCCAGTACAGCATCATAAGTCCAAGTTGCTCCAATGGAATCTCTTGTTAGCTGACCCACCTTCACTGACACCTACTTTATTGGCATCAGTTACTGGCCAAACTATGCAGTGACACCAAATGTTTTTCAGCATTTTAAAGGCCATACACCCTTAAGTTTTTGTGAATCATGGCAACACACCAGTACAAGATGCCTCACCAATTTTCTTTAAAAATAATCTTAGCATTAATCAGCATATTGTCACTCACCAGTTCTGACGATGCCAATTCCTCTGTTAATCCATAGAGAATCCTAGATTAGCAACCACTAAATGACAATGACATAATGAAACATCATCTACCTCACTCAATGATTCATCTGACCCCCTCCAAAAAAATGAATAATATTCTGCAGTATTTTTTTTTTTTTTTTGAATGCTATAAACCAAATCACATGCAATATCATATACCTAACAGGTAACCGACCTTCTCACATGTCATATTATCTGAAAGTGATCCTCCACATGATCATCATCATTTTGTCAGACTGACATAGCACACCGATTGATTATTAGTCCAGTCCTTTTTTTTATTGTTGTTGTTTAATTCATCTCATGAAGAGAAATTATTCTGAAAAAAATTAAGAGACTTTTGATTATGAAACACTGGTCAAATTTTTAACATATCCCCCTTGCCCTTGTCCATGTGCTTTGAGGTTTGGGCATACCATCAGCAACACGATTCACTATAAATTCTTTCATTAAAAAAAAATTTTAAAAATACTTTAATAAGCTCTCACCCAAATGAAGCTAATCAAGAGCGGGGTAAGTATTCCATAATGTAAAGATCCACAGACATGACAGAGATCATTCTTATTAAAAAGAACAGCCCATCCACAATTAATTTAACACCATTAAATCTGTCTAAAAGAAGAAATAGTTTTGAATGGCGAATCATAATTCCAGCTATAACCTTTCAATCAACAAAAATGTATCCATTAATTGTATACAGCAGGTAAAGCCTTATCGAGTACATAATCACTTGGCACTCATCTATGCTAAAAGGTCAGAAGAGGCATTACACATAGCTAAAATCTTATGGCATCATATCACACTGCAAAAGACATGTTGTTGCAATCTGACAACACCAGACATATTTTCAAATACCACCCCAAGCTAAACAATCTTTAAGTGCATCAATGGACATTACAATGTCTGCATTTGGCATCTGCAGGATATCATCCTAAACTGCAAGCACACCACCAGCTGACACAGGCCAGGCAGCATCACCAGTCCAATATTTAGTAGCAGAATATTGGTGTTTCACTGCCACCATGCTGTTGCTGGTTCATCATACCATTACTATTGGCCAATGTGCATGGTGCAAATTACCATCAATTTCCCAATATATTTATAGCCAATACATTCTCTATAGAATTAATTCAGAATAAAAAACATGGGTAATATAAGTGTTAAATATTTCAGCAAAATATTGACTAAAAAACATGAATAAAAACTATTTTTAAAAAAATCCAGCAAGAAATGGATTAAATTTGGAATGAGAACTGAAGAAATATCTGAAAGCAGTTTTATTTGCTTTTATGAAATTTTAAATGATTATTTATATATTGATTACAAATGTAAACCATTTGCACTGAGTTCATTCATGTTTCTCAAAATAAAAGGTAAATAAAAATAACAATTTGTCTTGTATGAAAACAAAATACTTTGCACTAAAAAAGTCACTATTTTAAAACACAGTTTATTGACTTTAAATTGCAGTATTCTGTTCATTGCATGTGATTTTCATATTTCAAACTTTCACTCCTGCAAATACAAATAACTCATAGTAGCAGTATAACAAGTAATAGGTGCCACCAGCACAGCAAATTCTGGCTCAGCTTACATCAGTAAACTGCCAGTAATATTAATTAATTACCAGCAAATTAAATATATATATATATATGACCTTCAATTAAATAAGACATAAATGTGCAGGTATTTATACTGTCTCTAATGACCTGGACAATTTGGTATTGTATTTAACAATCACATTTAACTTATTTATTTATGTCTCTTTAGCAAATTATTTCTCAAAACCCTTGGTTTTGTTTAATTAGCCAAACATTTAAACTGCCTAATGTAGTGAAACTGAGCAGAGCCTTTTTAAAATCAGAACGATATCAATCACGAACATTTCACTAGCTTCACTGACAGGCGCACTATATCCTTAGTAAATAATATGCACCCTGACTGACACAAGCAAGAGTAATTGGCTAAGTGTAAAATGTTTATAATACTACAGCTAATGAAACCACAGAAAAACTTCAGGTTAAAGCAAAAATCAGAATCGGATGAAAATTTTTATCTTTTCTTCAACTCAGAGAACCAAAAAGCAAATGAGAACATTGGTAAAATGGTGATTCTAGGCAGCAGAGAAAACAAAGAAAACAAGAAAATCATAAACTTTCAGTTCATTTTAGTAGTAATGCTACTTTTATTGGGTTTATGGCTTGTAGCTTTCTTTTTTGATAATTCCCTGAAAAGTAAAAGTACTCTATTAAATTTAGAAGTTTGCTGAGATTCACAAACTACTGTGTTCAGATGCATTTAATTCTTTCTTCTTTTTCCTGTTCGATAAACTCAAATTTCCACAATCTCAGTTCATTAATTCATACATGACTGATTAGGTTAATACCCTAGAAAACCAACTGACGATTTGGAATATGCAGAATTTTTATGTACCATCCAGACAATACAATAAATAATGGGAGAAAGAGTCAAGCAATAAGCTAGTATAGTGCACTTACCTATCAATGGAGGCTAGGGCTATGTTTGGTCTTCTGTATTTGCTCATTTTGAGTAGGATTTTTTCTGAGTACTCCACTTTCTTACCAAAACTAATCAAAGTAGGCGGCTTTTCTGTTATATATGCTGAGATCAGTATTCGTGTTATCTATTGCCTTCATCATCACCACATTCTTCCATAGCAATACTAAGGTTTTACATATTAATAGAAAATTGTATCCACTTCCATTATCCTTTTCTAACAAGTAACTTAAAATAAAATTTTCTCATAACATTTCAGAAAAAAAAATACAGACTATTTACAAATTAATTACAATTTGAAACTTGTAGTTACGAAACTAATTTATAATGATATAGAGATATTTTTGGTATAATGGTAGTAACAATATAATTTCCATTAATCTGGCCCATTTTGCTAACAAATTCTTTTTAAAATATTTTTTTTAAAAAATTGAGTGACAGCAAATAAAATATAAAAATTTATTTTTGTAGCAGATAATAATTTAAATCAAATTTTCTTCAGTAATAGCAAGTGCTTCATCAAAAATAGACAAATAATGAAAATTTACACCATAGACTAAAGTAATAAATATTATTCCTCCTAGTGAACTATAATATGAAAGTAAAATCAACAAAAGAAAAATGAAAATTGACTAGCATTTTATGGTGATTTATTCATTAATCAAATAATGAAAAATACCATAAAATGTAAAAAGATATTAACTATCATCCATATTTCTGAAATTTCAGTTCAAATAATATTAATCTAATCTTAAAATCAGTCAGGTCATATGTTACATATAACATTAGTGACAGTATTACGCTTTGTAAAAGCAGAATTCCACTGCTTGACTTTCATAAAATCAAAATCCTTGTATACAATGTAGCATTGTTCAAACATTGTTTAATACTGCAAAATGGAAATAAAGAGTAATACTTGAACGATTTGTTGCTGCGGTTCCATGTGGCGTCTCTCCACTTGTCTAGCCTGAGCATCTCAGCAGATCTCGCGGACAGATCTAACAATTACCCCATAGTGTTGAAGGTGTATTCAGCAATTGTTCAATAGTCCAGGTAAGCTGCAGAATTGCTTGATTTAAAAAAAACCACCAAAGAAATTGTTTCTATATACACCACCATGTATACATACATACATACATCAGCCTATGAACATGTTGTAACAGTAAAAAAAAAACTTATTGTTCAGTTATTTTTCTTTTTAAAACGTGTGTCTGACAACCAAGTGAAATTTCTCAAGTTTCAAAGCAAGTCCCCCCACTTCCTCCCCCCCCTTTTTTTTTTGAAGGGGCCTGACTGACTAGCTGCTTAAAAACAAAATTAATTAACCCAGTACTGCATAACAGTTCATTTACTGCTTCCATGTATGCTGCTCCAGGGTTTTCCGTTTGAAAAAATTATAACTGCACAAATATAAAAATGGCCTCTTTGTACATGTGGGACCCAAGGCCCCGTTGTTCTGTAGTGTCTCAAAAACCACAGCCACTGAGTCACAGACGGGCCAAAAAGAAAACAGCAGCGCTATTTCCAAGGTGTCTTTCCTGAGGCAAGTGTCAAACGATCCCATGCAGATGTTAGAAGCACCACCTCCAGAGATAAGACCAGCAGCAAGTGCAAGACTAAGGAAATGTTGATTCGATACTAACAATTGTTTTAAATAACTATCATTTAAATTTCAATGTTTAGATGTAGTTTAATAAAGAAATATGGTATTAATTTAGCTTTTTACTGTTTATACAAAATTTCATAGGAAAATTTGCGCTGCTTTTAACAAAGAACATCTCTCTAAACCTAGTTCTCCAAAATAAAATTATCCAAATTCTAGAATTACTAACTCCTTTCCCTGCCTTTTAATATTAGTTTTGTATTATTATTTTTATTCTAAAATTTCCATTCTATGATTAATTTTTCATTATGTGAATTACAAACAGATAGAAAATCAAATA
Organism: Nautilus pompilius; assembly: GCA_018389105.1. Lineage (NCBI taxonomy): Eukaryota > Metazoa > Mollusca > Cephalopoda > Nautilida > Nautilidae > Nautilus > Nautilus pompilius. Next base: position 911,904 of record JACATO010000312.1, on the reverse strand, counting down.
GAAAGACAGCATTTAATCAATGTTTGGGCATATCTGAGCCCCTTTTGACGTCTGGATCCTTACACTGACATGAACCTGACCAGGGGATTTGCTGAGTTATGAGGATATAAATGCACATACAGTGTCAATTCACATAACGTCCATCTTTTTCTTGATTTATGGTCAATAACAAAGTAGGGTGCCACAAACTCTTTCCTCATTTCCAGTCTGCAAGCAATCTTGTTTGTTTGTTTGTTTGTTTCTGGCATGTAAAAAAGAAACATGAAGATCGATGCAACTGGTATCCTCTTAAACTTGTTTACAACAGTCATCATCATCATTATTACTATTATAAACAAGCTATACGTCTCTCATGTAAAACTGTAACCTAGATGGTACTAAAGTAACTGATGGAAAAAAAAAAAGAAAATAAAAATACTAATAGTAGCAGAAAGTACATGAACTGATATGACATTGTTGTTGTTTAGAATGAGATAAGTAATTTTTTTTTTTCTATTTATTACAACAAATGGAATTCTTGGTAAAAAAAAATTAATGCTGTTTTTATATATTTTTGTTTTTCATTTTTATTCTACTATTAAAAAATTGTTCATACTTATATCAAAATAACATTTAAATTAAATTCAAAGAGGGAGTTGGCAATGTGTTACAAGGGAAATAACTTGTGTTTTACTAAAATACATACATGGGAAATTCAAATGAATTCAATTGAAATAGCACCTTAACAGTGTCTGACTGGATTTTATTGGAATGTTCTTAGTATACATGATTAGCAAATAACCAAGTGCATAGTACACCAGCATGCCATTGCTGAGGGCCTGGGATTGGATCCCAGTGGGATCTGGTTCAGTTTGGCAATCTCACAAGTCTCCTTGCTGGTGAACCAGTTTATCCACCTGGGACTCCTCTTTGCACAGCAGTTACCTCCCACACTAAATAGACTAGAGACGGACTTGAATTTGTACCCTTTATCTCCCTGCATGTACAATAGCCTTGAGTAACATGTAGAGAGAATCAAGAGAATGCAGGTGGTCAAAATCAACCGCCACCTTTGAATGAATCAATTCATTGAGAGGATGCTAAACTGCCTGAAATAACAGCCATCGTCTAATACAACATGGCAACTCTGACAAGAATAAGATATACAGATACTAAAACAGAATAGTATAAATGAATACGGAAAGGAAAATTAATGATAGATAACTTATATTAAGATTTCTCTTGGTTTTATCTTTCATCTTACATGTCAAAGGTACACCAATGCACCTGCAGAGGAAAACTTGTATGAATGGACTTTTTGAAGATTATCTTTTAAAAAAATTAGACAACAGAAAAACAATTAATCATTCTTCCAAACTAAGCTTAAGGCAGAACCATTAAACTTTTTTAAAATATATATATATTTTAAGGCAAATATAATGTAATTTCATTTGAAATTACTGTCAGATATACAATTTCTGAATAAATCAGCAATGACAAGCTATAGATGAAGTTATATTCATAGAATCCTTCAACAATTTGATGCATGTTAGTTTCATTATTTCTAGGTTGTCATCTTATTTTGTCGAGTTTGTTAAAATTTTAAAAAAGAAAAACAAACAAACTTACTTATGTGGGTTATGTTGGCAAGCTAGAGCAGTGCAATTCACAGAGCGGAAGATGGCAACTACATTTGTGACATTCATGTACACATCTCCTTTTCACAGCAGTGGTTAGGGAAGCAACAACAATAATAATGTATTAATACTTAGAAAATAACATATATAAGAGAGTTCTGATCAGAAAATCTGCTAAGTGTGATTATGTGATTAATAACATGAGTACAATGTGTAAAAATGAAGTGAGACCTTGAGAAAAAGAAAATAACAAAATAAATAGAAAGCTTCTCCCTATATCTGAGATAAGTATATATTAAAAAAAAAAAACTTAGTTATGCATGTTTCCAGATATTGAAAAAACGTTATACAGTTTATTTTGGTGGATTCAGTATAAATAAAGAAAACTCTACAATAAGAAAAATTATGAATTTGGTTAAGCTTGTGTTTGCTTAAAGCACCTGATTAATATTCATATATTCTGTTAACTATAAGATTTGACTTTCTTTACAGTGTTGAATAATTTTCATATAAATACATTTAACTAATAATAGCAATAAATAAATATTATAAAATAAAATAACCAATCATCAGTTAACTTTTTTTAATTTTCATTTAAAATACAATTTTACTCACCATTAACCAATTTTGTACATACAAGTTCATAGTTCTTTATTACTTTTGTATAGTAGTTTATCTTTTTTTTTAAATTAGAAAAGTTTGCCAATAAAAATTTAAGTTTCTTGAAAAAAATCAAAGATAATGAAATAATCAAAGTTATATAGCAAAATAAATAAACAGACAGATATCATTAAAGGCAAAATGGCTTTGAGCATTATTAATATGCATGCATTCCAAATTGGTATAGTGCCCCTTCCACCATTGTCACCATGGCAACACAAGTAACAAGCTTTACTCCACAGAAGATATCCAGTTGCTATGCTCTTATATGGCTGATGTATCTAGACATTTCTCTTTATCGAAAAACAAATTTAAAACAACATGAACAAATTATTGAATAGTTAAATTTAATTCAGTAACCCTGACATTGCAAAAAAATTCATGATTACTGTTTCAGATTCTCTACTTATTTTGGTAAACAGCAGCAAGAAAATTATGGTGTAAGGGAGACAATTCTTACAAAACATACAGATACTCTAAATTAGAATATGAATTTTATAGTAGTTTTTCTTTAAACTGGAGGAAAGTACTGTATGAAATCTAATTCAGCCTTTATGTAGCTTGTGAAAAATATAATAACTGTCTGTTCATGCACTCAGAACAACTAAAATCATAGGATAATCTTTAAACAGGAATAAAAATGAATAAGCTAAATACAGAGTCAGCAAAAGCTTAGATGTTTTAGCATTTTATTATTCTTGTATAGATATTATACAACACCAAGAAAATCTCAAGAATCTGGTCATATTCGCAGACAAGATTTAGTATTTATACTCAAGTTCCCATTCCCACTCCAGCATAAAACTTGTTTCCTAATAAAGAATATATAACAGCTAATCTCCTACTTACAATTCTGTAACCTGAAATGAACCAGTACAGATCAGCACAAAAAAATTCTTCAAATCAATAAATTCATCAAATGTTAGAAAAAGAGGAGGGGGAGAAACTGAGGCACACACAAAGACGGACTAAATGGCAATTCAGTCTACGAAAATCTCAGGATTATTCAATGAAGTTTGACAATGTCTTTGCCTGGAATAACCATAATTCAGATATAAATAGGCATCTAATGGAAACTAGATATAACTATTCTGCTGAGGCAAATAATAGCATGACATCTTTACTCCTGCATTTATCCCAAGTGTAAATGAACATTCCCGATTAGTGCTTAACAGATCCGCCTGGATGTGTCAGAAAGCATGTCAATTAAGGTCCAGCCATCTATTTTTGCCATATACAATCAAGTATCTTCTGGTTGAATCTTACTTGTAAAATACCCATCAGACCAAAAGATCAAAACCAATCCAGCTTGTGTGAATTAACTTTCTGTGACTAAATGGAGCATTTTAAATGTGAAGGGAAGTAACCATTAACAAACCTTGTAGGTGGTGTTAATGTGGCATTTTCTTATCATTTGATTATGTCACACTACTCAAAATACTCCCATGTGTTCACTCCCCACAGTATGTGCAGCCAAGAGTATGTCCACTACACTGTTGAGATCCCAATGAGTATTTGTTTCTGTCATACCCAGGACAATCCTAAAACTGTTTATTTGTGTATGGTGGGAGAAAATCAGTCTGGAAGAAACCTATGTATGTAATTGGCTACCTACTTGTCTGGTGAAGAGGAATGAAAAAAAAAATCTCGCTAGTATCCCATGGGAACCAGGAAGTGAACTTGGGTTCTCAAACTTAGCAGTCCAACTAACCAAGTGCACCTCAATAGTAAAAAAGAAATGAGATGGCAAGAAGTATACTCTTTGCACACACCCATCATCCCATACTTAACTAATTTTGAATTTTATCCCATAAGCTATCTCTATCAGCAATGCCAACAAACATTTCAGAAACTGAATTTGCATTCAATGTAACAGAAAAGGTTTACAGTAGTCTACAATCCTTGATACATTAGCTATATTTAGCAGGTAAAGAGATTGAGAATGATTGCAGCCTTACCTTGTTAAACAAACTTACTTCTCGTTTATATACTTATCTATTGATTCATTGGGTTTTTAACATAACCATTAATGATGCATGATTCACTATTTAAAAGACAAGAATTAAAAATGCTAAGTGAACATAAAATTATCTTCAACTATTTATAAATAAATGTATGCTAAATAAATGAAATTTATTAACATTTTTTTTTTTTTTACTTTTGTGACATTTAAATTAATGCTTTTGTAATGTCTAATTTCATAATTAATCATCATCACTAAAAACATTAAAATTTTTTTATATATCTTGTAATTTTATATGTAAATGTTTTAGTTGTTAAGTAAAATTTAGTTGTGTGTATATATAATCTGACTAATTTAAAAGTTCAAAATGCTGATGTATTCGTATTATACATGGAAACAGGTAACTGTACACGGAATATCACAGAGATGCTACTTCTACTACTGCAGCAACCAGGGTCAATCACTTTAGATGGCTATACTACTGGGGGGGGGGGTTAAGAATTTTTTAACTGATTATTTACTTGTATTTATTATTTTCTTTTAAATAAATCTGACAAAAGTAGTTTTAATATTTATAAAAATAATCTGTATAAATTTTGTTGTTGTTATTATTATTATTATTATGTAGCATCATCATTTTTGACTGGAGGCAGACTGTTTTAACATGTATTCCTTGAAAGAAGATGCTTTCAAAATACTCCTTCAATCAACACTAAATACCAGTCATTCTCAGTTGCAAATAAAGACAATAGTAACAAAGTAATAAAAGCATGATTAAGAATTACAAAAGTAAATAACCAAGTTTATTTAATTCAAATAATGATCCTACTAATAATTATATAAAGCAATTTCACTACATTAATAATTATAAAATTAGATTTTTTATTAATTACAGAAATATATTATTAAATTCATAATTTTATAAACTAAGGAATCAAAGAAAAGTTTTACATTTCATGTAAATATAAGAAATGGAATTTAGTGTACCTACATCAGCCATGTAATCGCCTAAAGCAGTTTGGAAAACATCCATTAGGTAAAATTTCCATGTTACTTATTCTGCCAATCAAAGGGAGATAACTTCTAATAAGATATTTCCAGTAAACTAAATAAAAACAGTTTGAGCCACTTGTTTGATGGTATAAAAATTAATGCTAATGTAGTTTATGGATAATCTACTGTGGAAAAGGAGGCAGGGTGCTTTTGCAGTCAAAAGAAGAGAATCAGCTGCTGTCAGCTTCAGATATGGGATCAATCCTGTTCAACACTAGAGTTACTCTTATTCACTGTCACTTTTTCATCTATGCTAACATTTAAAGATAACAAACAGCAGGTGACAATTAAGTTAGCTTTCAATCCACAAATTGTTTTTGTTACATTAACACCATGAATACATATGTATCATCTCTGCTTCCAGCAGACAACTCACAAAAATGGTGCAAAGTTTTCTGAATCGTTGCTGGTAATGAAACAAATAATGTAACAGGCATTTTTTAATGATGTAGAGAGACTACATTTAACCATTTAAAAATTCAATAATAATAATAAACTTCAATAATATTTAGCATCAACTAATAATTTTTTTATTGAGAAAACACAAAATGATTATCTGAATAATGAATGTATTTCTCAACTAAATAATGACAGTTCCAAACAGACAAATAAGTGAAAGGTTTTAAAGTGCTTTTAGAAACCAATTATGTATCCTCAGGTAAGACATAACTCAAACTAGCCTGTGAAATCCATAAATGTGTTTTATTTTGTATTTTTTCTTCATGTGAATTCAGGAAATAGTATATTTTGTGACATTTCATTTAGTATCTCATCTCTTCAAGTAGGTATAAAAGTGAAAACTAAAAATGGATGTAAAAATGCTTCTGAATTCAAAAATGAGGGATAAAACATGGCATGGGAAGCACTAAGGTCTCGTTACTTTAACAAATAACTCAACAAATCTAGATTTTTTTAGATGTTTTATATGGTGATTTTTAATAAAATTATGACAGTTGTTTCAAGCAGACAATAAAATCTTCCTAATGCATTAAAAACTTCTAAGTGGTCAGATAGTGAGACAGTAACCCAGAGTTCAGGTAGAATTTTCTTTTTTTGTATTTACAAATTCACAAGCACATACAGTAGTTTGGTAATCTCTCGAAAGTTTGATACAACATCCAAACTCTTTCAAAACTTTGATTTTCAAATTTGTTTTCTAGAGTGAACTTTTCTTATGAAGTCTGAAAATGGCATCAAAATGCTATCTATGAAACTTTAGAAGTCACATTAAGTCAAAGAAAATATTCCATCGACTACAACAGAAATGAAACTCTGGCATTGTCTCAGAGATACCAGTTAACTCTGAGCGAGAAATCTTGGTGGTGTTTAGTTTAATGAAAGAGAAATGGTTTTTTAGATGGAAATTAGTCATGTGACCAGTAATGTGTACATTTGTAACAATGTTACTTCCTGTGCAAGCCATAATTAGTGGGTCAACTTTCCAAAAGCACTGGATCTACCCATATGTAACATAGGTACAGCAGGAAAAAATTACTAAATTAAAAAAGAAAAACAACATACCAGGGTCTTAGAGGTCCAGCAATGTGCAATGATAAGGCATTCTTCAGATGGCATTGTATTTGCATCACCATAAAGTTGAAGTTCCACAGAGAACATGCAAAAGTTCTTTTGGAATTCAATAAAAAGTGAAAAAGATAGAAAAATTAATTCCATGATTTTTATTTTAAATTAGGAATGTTTCCATAAATTTCGAAAGAGGGATTCAGTTTATCAGAAAATTATTTGTATAATTTGAGAGTATCTATCAAAAAGTAAGTTTAACCCTTAGAAAATAGGTTGGGAGAACAGTGGAACATGCCCCTGGCTGATTTCTGTACACATTATAAACAAGGGCTTGTAGAGCATATTTTTCTTGTTGGCCTACCAATTCAGCTTCTTGTGGTAAGAATTTTAAATTTTCCATTTTGTTTCAGGCTATAAGTTCAAATGCATGAGGACCACACAAAGCTTCATCAGGAAAAGACTGGTCATATTGAAAGGAGAGAAAATATCTATGTCTATGCCATAAAACAGCTAGGCCTGCAGAAAGTTACAGTTCAAAGTTGGCCCAGTAAAAATTGGAGAAAAGCAAGAGCAAGACAACTAGTATCTGGATAGGTTATTTGAAGATGCAGGTATGGAATCCAAAGACATTGCATGGTTGTCAGATAAAACTATAGGATACTTCTGGAACTGTCAGTAAATTCAGTGAAGCACTATATGGCAAATAAAACAAAACAGCAATACATTTCTAGAGTGCAGACCTTAAGGTAAAATAGAAGTCAGATCTGTAATAATATTATTAGATTTCATTACTCATATGTCAAGATACTGCCTAAAGACTCTACCAGAAGATTACACAAGCAGCACTACATCTGTGTACTATACCTGATGCATTCTGAGCAAAACTGTATACAGGTTATGAATGCAATAGCAAGCTTCTCAATGCATTGAGAAATCATCACAGGCCATTAAAACATTTTCCGGTTAATTTATTTCTGACCATGTTCTGTTTTAAATCCTCTAGGTTATTTATGAACCAAAACCAGACCCAACTTTGAGTTGTGATACAGTTCATTAAAAGATATTTTTTACCAGATTTCTGTCCATCTGTTTATCACTTAATAATGATATCCTTAAATGCTTTACACCATTTTTGTTCAACATTTCTAATATTCAGTACAATGATGTTTATCCAGACAAGTCTAAAAATTCCCACGCAGGAAATCAATGACAAAAAGAACATTCTGTTTTCAGTAGTAATATCAACTCTTTCTTTTTTAAAAAATAGAATAAAAACAATTCTTAAAATGAAACAATTATTATTTTAAAAAAAAAAAAACTATCTGCTTGGTTTGGTTTAATTTTGTTACATATTTCTCTCTTTTTTTAAGGTGAGGGCTAAAAGAAACCCATCTTCTGTTAATGATTAGTTGTTTTTTTTTGCTATATCATGCACACTTTATTAACATGAGGGGCAGCACGAATCCTCACATCCATCTACACAATTTCACCATATAATGGGCAGTTTTTACAATTATTTGAGGGCTCATTGTCTGCAGACTAGTTTCCAATAATTGTTTTGATAATTTCATCTTTTTTTTTACAAAATTTGATATCCAAAATCAACAGCATCACACATTAGCCATTTTCTTGACCTTCCTTGCTACATTTATAGACATTTCTTAAAAAGCAAACCATACCAGTGATGTTCTGTTTGCATCGTCATCTCCAGCGTCTTGTCTGGATACAGTGATTCCCAAAGCTGGGCAATCACATGGATATCTTGAAAGAGGATTCTTATATTTGGTGGTCCAAAAAGAACACTGTTAGTCTTTTGATGTTTTGTAATCAGCATCCACCTTCTCTTCTCGTTCTGTCCCAGCAGAGTATAGTGGGGTAAAACCTTCCAGTAACAGCACAACTTCATCAGAATAATAAATTTGCTCTAGTTTGAGATCTTTTTTTGAAAATATTCTGTAATATTTTAATAAAAGGCTCTGTAAAAGCTAACAGCTATCGCTTACTATGAAGGTTCTGAAATTGCTTTGGTCATCGGCTAAATCTCTCAAACTACGAGTCAACATCATTTTTTTTTTATTCAAGACTGAAGCTATCTCCATAATGGTCTGCGTGACAATCCTTCATTTCACTTCACTTCTGCATACCTTTTTTATCTAGCAGATCTTCAGCTAAATTCTGGATACAGTGATGTTTCTGGCAGAAAGCAGTAAAACAGATGAATTCATTAGGTCTTGCAAATGAAGCAACAGAATCTTAATATTGGAAATGATGCAGATATCTACACTGTATTTATCAGCTACCTTTAAATGGTCAAAAATTTTTACTTGTCATCAAGTTAAAACTACAAACTTTTGCTTTCCAGGTATTAATCTCATAGGTTGTACACTAATGTTAAATACATTTAAAATCTCAGCATTCTACAAAGAGTAAAGCAAAGCTTTCATTGAATATTTTCTACTTATAATTTGCTGCTGACTAGAGATTCATAATTTCAAAACAGGCTAAATGAAAATTTTATTAAATAATAAGTAGCTAAGATAAAAATCAATTTCTTCAGTGTCTAGACTGCTAGCTTGAGTCTATCTTTGGATTTTCTCATTAAGTCTAGGGAATGACAAAGTCCAGATGTTTATCAATAAAAAAAAGAAAAGGAAATCTTCTGTTTGTTAAAAATTGATCAGTGGTTTTTGAAAAGGATAAAGTGGCACATCAGTCACACTGCTGGAATCTACATTTGCTTTAGTTCCCAGATAACTAACAAATTCAATATCCAGATAATTGACATTGCACTGTACTAAATTCTTTAAAATGTTTACGAATTCATCACAAAGCACCAGCAGAATCTACTATTTTTCATGTTGAACAACCATCAACCAAAACTGAAATCACAAACATTACAAGTCTCTTCTTCTCTGGTACCAAAGCTGAATGTAGAAGTTGCAGCTGGCAAAAAAAAGCTGTGGATTTCCTTCTGATTTAGCCAGTCACATAGTTTATAAAATTTTAAGACTAGTACGAGTGAAAATACTAAAATATATTATTTTTATTTCTTCCTCAGAGAAATCAGGACATGTACAAGGGCATGTGCTTAATTCAGAAGGGAAGAATCCAATGAATCATGTATCACAACACATAAACCAGAAGTGAGGGGTTTGGGAATAAAAAGCAATACAGAGCAAGAACAGAGTTCAGAACTACTACTAAATGCACAGATATGTCCACACACACACACACACAATGGGTCTACATGTGCAGTAATAAAATGTGCTAGGAGCAGTTAGGGAGAGTACAAAGATAATAGAAAGTGATTAGGTCAGTTTACCACCATAAATCAACAGAAGCATCTTGCAGGAATGGAGAGTGTGGTTGGGACAGATGGCAGGCACTATCCAAAATTATCACCTGCCAAATCATGCTTTGGTAAACTTCAAGAAAAGCAGCTGTTCCATATATGGAAAATGACAGTTTCACATCACTATATATCCCATAAACCATGCCATTGATCCCTTTGGTTTGAGATAACTTTTTATTCTCAAAAGCAGGTTTCAGGTTTGGGGATTTTTAGCCAAGAGGCTTGGTTTTATGATGGTTAATAAAAGATAAAGAACGGCATTTGGTTTGTTGGCAGCAGCACTAAAAAATAAATAAAATTCCTTACTTACACTTCATTTGTCACTATGAATGTTATATAATTATTCAACCAATTAACACAATTTTGTTTATATAACTTAACACTAACTTAAACAATATGGATGCACTTACTGTTATTCATATAATTATTCAACCAATTAACACAATTTTGTTTATATAACTTAACACTAACTTAAACAATATGGATGCACTTACTGTTATTCCAAGAATGGTTTGTAAAGCACTCAGTGTCCACTGGTCTTACCCACCATTTATTTATTCATACCTACTTGACTAAATCTCCACCACTATACTGGCAAACCAAAACAGCCCTGAGCATGTACATCAGCCCCTTATATTTAAAGTCTACCCGACCAAAGTGAGTTTATCCCTGTTTTATATCATTTACTTTTATTTAATTGCAACAAGGAGAATAAATTGTAAGTACTTACTATCACTAATAAACATAGCATCAGAAATCTGTAAATTAGTTTTTGTTAACATACTTAAATCACTTTATTGAGTGTAACAGACCTTTCCTGATATTCCACACAAAGTAACAGATGACAGTTAAAGTCTTAAAAACAGTGACTACTAATTACAAAGTCCCTTAATTATTTTTGAGGATTCCTCCCTAAATCTGTGAAGTATGTAGACAATTATTTTCCAATAATACGAACTGAAGCCTTAAGTAACTAACCCAAACAATGCTTAGCTGACAATAACCTTCCAAACAACCAACAGAAAGTGAATAGGCAAAACTGATGTATGCAAAAAATTACATGATAAATACATATCATATGTATATTTGAATATGAATAGGTAATATTGCCATGACTTCCAGCTGTTAGTAATCCAGATGCTAAATATTTAACATAGCAAGTGTTCTTCTATATAAAAACACAACTAACAACCCTCTGATTCCTTTATCAAAAAAAAAAAACTTTCCAAATTAATGGCTGCTAAAAAATTACTAGTTCTAAAAAACTAATATTGAAAGTGATCCATTGTATATAAAATGGTTTACATGTACAGACTTTTGACAGCTCTATGTTCTAGCCAAAGTACAAAAATCCTACAAAGGTGCAAAGTCTTTAAGTTGCAGAATGGATTTATCTGACTTTGCCACACAAAAAAAAAGTGGCAATGTCAGCAAATCCATCCAAATAACATTATGGTTTGATAAAAGTAAACTATCGATCACAAGTATCTTAAAAATGACCAAATTATGGTGTGAATCATGCAGCCAGTAGTTTGTTCATGAAGAGATTAGAATGTGAGCCAGCCAACAGTAAATGATTGGTTCAATTTGTCAGGAAGTATGTGCAGTGTATCTCTATCTTGTTCAGAGAAACTGGGTAGCAGCCCCAATGTTGATAGAGATAGATAAGAGCATACAAAAAAAACACAAGTGGCTACAAGAAAATATTGAAGGAAAAGTGATGGTCAAGTTCTTAGCATGGTGTGTCCTCTGAAATGTTTGATTCATATTTGGTTGAGTTTGTGTGGTATAAGTATTTCAGTGTTAGTGTCTTTGTGAATCTGTTCCCCGTGTTTGTCAAGTTTAACATAAAGGGAAAGTTTTGTAGGTTTTTCTGTTGTTTTGCTTTCACCATACAGTTCAGGATTCATTCTTTCACATGAACTTGACATGCTATACTTCATAGATGCCATACATGCAGTTGGTATTTTTCCCTTTGTATTTAATATATTATTGTCTGTTTATGTAAGCAATATTGTTATGATAAAAAATTTAAATCCTTAATATTAATAATCAAGGAATGTTCTTGTGGCTTGTTTACACAGATCAGTTGTTACAAGCTCTCTACTTTACATTAGTTGTTTATAAGTTAAACCTTCTTCAAGGTTGGTTTATACAGGATGTATCCTCTGAACTGTTATGTTTTTGATGATTAACAATATTCATTCTGAATGAACAGGCCATTCATGTACATTTTCACCATGTTACTATAACTTTACCATTGTTCATGCAACTGCATACTATTCTTAAGGTTCTCTCATGCTTTTGCCAGTGGTCCAACATCAGCTGCTTGCACCACATTTCATTAGACACTGCCTTCCACTGAAACTCCAGATCTCTGCTTTAACCACTAAATTATAAACCATTAAGTGTAATGTCCTTAGCACTTGAAGCATCTTTATGGACCTAGAAAGTTATTTCAATAAATGATAAATGTATTTCATACCAAAGCTACTGAACGAACACTGCCAAAAATGTGTGCAGCAAATAGTTATTTCAATTAAAAACAGCTCATTACATTAATAGGACAGGCCTGCAAAATTTGGGTCATTGAAAACTGTCTGCAATGTTATAACTGATTCTTATGTTGTTTGGTGTGCTGATTTCAAATAGGACCACTATTTTTCTCTATCACGTAAGGATTTTTCACAAAGTGAATCCAAAAATATGGGAAAAGAGATTAATATGTATTCTGGTTGAAACATTTATTTGCAAAAAAAAATTTTAAATAGTTTCATTTACAAAATTATTAATAGAAAACCATTCTCAACACTTACTCACCTTATGCTGCCTTTTCCGTTTTCCCTCAAAGCTCCTTTTGATACTTTTTCTCTTGTAGGCAGCTTGTGGCTCTTCTCTGTGCAGCATCCAACAGCAGTCAGCAATCATATTGACATTCCACCTACCCTGGTGTCTGCGTTCCATCTCCTGATGAAATATTTTCCCATGCTCTTCACTAACAGCACCAAGATTTTTTGGTAAGTAGTCTAAATGATAATTCAGGAAATGCACCTTCAAGCTCATCGAACAACCCAAGTCTCAGAATTTCATCAGCATGTTTTCCACAATACACTTAAAGTTGGGGCCCTTATAGTTCCCAAGAAATTTCTGTACAACTTCTTTGAAAGCTTTCCAGGCCTCTTTTTCAACTGTTTCCATTTTTGTTTCAAACACATCATGATCATCTTTCAGAAATTTCCGAATATCTGGACTGACGAAAACACCTTTCACTTTTCTGACAGTCCCGGAAAGTTGTTGCGCAGGTATTTAAAACACTCTCCCTCTTTTGACAGAGCCTTTACAAATTGTTTCATCAGTCCAAGCTTGATACGAAGTGGAGGCAGGACGACTTTTCTTGGATCAACCAAACTTTCCCGTACTACATTTTTGCTTCCAGGTTCTAACTCTAGCCTACACGGCCACTCCTTTTTGATCCAGTGTTGGCCTCTATCCCAGCTGTCCAATTCACACAAGCAGGGGTACTTGGTGTATCCTCCCTGCTCTCCAAGAAGCATGGAAATTACTTTTAGATCGCTGCATATCGTCTATCCATGATCCTTGCATTTCAGTTTGGTGAGAATTAAGGCTAAATTCTCGTAGCATTCTTTCAGATACACAGAATGCCCTACTGGTACTGAAGCATACTTGCTGCCGTTGTGGAGAAGCATTGCTTTGAGGCTTCTTTTTGATGAGTCAATAAAGAGCCTCCACTTGTTCACATCATACTGTACGACTATGTTAAAACTCTCCATCAGTCCAGGGACATTGCTACAGTAAATCAGGTCACCTTTAGAAAAGTATGGAATGAAATATTTTTCTCTATTTCTAAACCATGAGAAAGAGGTACCAGGGGACAACAAGTTCTTTTCCTTTAACCTAGAGCCTAACAGCTCTGCTGCATCTTTAGGAAGACCCAAGTCTAAGTCATTCAATTCAAGCTGTGAAAAAAGTTGGGGCTCGCTGTTGCCTAAAACATCGTGAAAGTCCTCATCAGAATCCTAACCTTTTTCAGAGTCTTCAGGTGTGTCTTCTAATTTTTCTGGAGGTAAAGCTACTAGTATACCTGGGACATGAGGTACTGGGCGTATTGCCGACGAGGGGTTCGGATAGAAAATTTCTTTCTTATTTTTTTAGATTGAACCCCTGTACGTTACACGAACAAAAGTAAGTCATTACTGTGATTTTGGTGTTCCCTACAGATCATAGAGATCCCAAAACAGAAAGACTTTTTCTTAGCCTGTGTCGGAATTCTTCCATACAAACAGAACACACTTTATGCGGGGCCCAGGACTTATCCTGGTCACCAAGTTTCACACCAAAATACACATAATGCACTTTCTTAACAAAGTCTGTAATGTTTATTTGCTGTTTCTTCACTACAAAGTTCCCACAAATGTAACAAAAGTTATCAGGTGCATTAAGCCAACCCCTTGCTGCCATTTAGTACACTTATAAACAGAAGAAAACCACTAAGGAAAAAGGATAAAAAAGTAAACTTCTGCAGAAATGACAGGTCTGGAAAAGTACACCGGTTATGACAGAAGCTTCTCTCACAGAGATCTAATTGTAACTGAGTCCAAGTAGGAAGTGGGAAGAGAGGGAAGCAAAAAAGAGAGAAAAAAAAATAATAATTATAATTAATTTTTTGTTTAGAAGCTTAATACAGTGATTCTGGAGATGTTAAAATCAAAAATTTGAGTTTGTGGAAAAATGGTACGTGATGGAATTTTATTTTTTAACTATTTTTACTGAAAACAGCACCCAAAAATCTATAAGAATCAGTTATTAGTTTTCAGACAGCATTTCCATTGCAGGCCTGTGTAGTTCATCTAAATCTGTGTGTATTTTCTCCTTGTTTTTCTCTGGAATGCATTTTTTCTTACAATCATGGACTCATAATTTTTAATGCCAGTAGATACACAAGCTATATCAAAATGTATCTAATTACAACATTTTACAATGCCAAATCCCAGATGGGTCCAGGCTAACTTAGTGTTTATCTAATGATGTGATTTCAGTTCTGTATCAGCTAACTAGCATGGTGGGCTTTTCTCCAACCTCTAATCACATGATCATTTCACTTCAAAATGTTCATGTCCAACACTGTTTCCAATGCCACTTATCTCCACCTCCAACCTCCACTAGTATATCGTCTTTTCCAGTCTCCACCTAGGATTATTAGGAAAAATCTGTCATATTCTCCTATTGTCTTTGATAACTTCTGTTCCATCAGTAAGAACGATGCTGCTAATGTTATTTGAAGAAGAAACTGAGCAGTTACAACAAGCAACAATGATGTTGGTAAACTGTATGCTTTTAACAAATAGCAATGAGGAAGGAAAAAGATACTGTACTAACTATTTCATAAAGTCTATTAATACTTTAATATTTATAAAATCTCTCTCCATTAACATAGCTGACATGTTATACATGCACTATCACAAAACATCTCTCTAATGCATTTTTCATTTACCATATATAACATCTTGAAAACTCAATCACAAAATACAGATTTGCTACATCAACAAGTTTTTAATTTTGTAATGCTTTCAATACATTTAGAAAGAGTTTACTTTGGCTAACATTTTTTGTTCTTTTAATACTTTTACTAAAATACAAGACTTTTAGCGAGACCAATTGTATTACAATGATTTTTTACATGCAAATTTTGTGGATTTTATAATATTTCACATTTGTCATATAAACATGATTCTTGGAAAGAGACCATTTTCCCATACACTACAAACAATTATGGAGGAGGAAATGTTTCAAGAAAATAAAAATATGCAAAAAAGAAAAAGGTTTGTTCTATTTAATTTGAATGTAATATTTAAAAAAATTTAAAAAAACTATTTACACACACAAAAGAAAATTTGCAAAGCAAGATTAAAATACAAATCTGAGAATTACCCATCATCAGATTTCACAAACCAATCCTTTGAGGTCTTAGAGTTCTTGGACAGATTAAAATGATAGTAAAGCAAAATTAATCTGAACAGTTTCAAAATTAGCTAAGGTGCACTTAAAAGAGAAAATTCTGTAGCATTTTCTAGAAGTCTCCTTGGTAATACTTATTTTCTCCACCCATACTTAAAAAGAATAAAATCTATTACTGCTTTTGTTGGTTTTCCCCTTGCCATCTATACTTGGCTTCTACCAACCCCAACAGATCTTGGTGCAAGAAAATGTGAAATCTGGTCTATAGCTGTAACATGTAACAGTGGAATCACCCTGCATAAATGTATTTATATTTTTGTACAAACAGCATTAAATTCCTGCTAAAAATCTAATAAATAAAGACTCAATATATAATTAACTGATCATATCATTTTTGTGAACTGGCCACAAATCCTTAATTATACATCAGAAGCGATATATAGCCAAAATAAACTTGTTTCATGGTCACTAAATGAAAAATTCTATGAGTTTCAAAGAACATTTTATTAAAATCCCATAGGCTTTTCAAGAGTAAGGGTAATCCTTTTAATTTTTCCTTCTCCTCTCTCTGCAATTCAAATGCTGGGAATGGTGTCCAAGAAATACTAGAAGTAAAGCATACGCTAACGAATGAGGAAAAAGGAATCAAATTTGTTCTATTTCATTTGTAAAGTAAATCAACATAAAAAATAAAAACAATTACATTGTGCTTGCTCGCTCTTGTTGTTACTTCGTTTCATTATGAATTAATCATTTGGCAAAAATTCTGGTTTCTTTAATAAGAGACTTAAACACTTGCACACATGCACACACAAAACCTCTTACCATCTGTGCAAGTTTCATCTGCTCTGCAGAGATTGTCAGCAACCATGCAACCTGGAAAATAATAAAAAGGGAAAATATCTCAATTAATACTACCATATTTCACTGAACACAAGGAGAGTGTACAATAAAATTTTAAGTATATATTATTCACAATTGTTTGTGTTGTTTTTTAATGTATTTAAGCAAAGGTTTAATTAACTCGTCATTGGGAGAAAATATAATAAAACAGAAAATAGTCAATGATAAGAGATAAACTAGGCAAATTTAACACTCATATTCCATGTCGGCTTTTACCTTACTTATATCACCTGTCCCAGTCTAAAAGCCCTACAGAGTACGTGTTGAACTGGCTGTATATATATTATTCAACAGACTTGTAATGCAAAACATGCAGAATTGGAGTGATAGCAATTTGTTGTTTGAGAAAAGTACTGTATCACAGCCCTATCGCTTAACCTGAGGTGTCCGTTATACAGATTTGAAAAAAGCTAGTAAAGATTCAAATGCAAGGTTAAACTCTGTTGATGTTGATGTCATTTTTAACAAAAATGAGGTAGATGAAAACAAATAATACAGTACACTATTAAAGAAGACTATTCGTTAATTTTAGTGCACATAGGAGACAAAGATTAATACTAAGATAAATTAAACAAAAAAAAAAAAAAATGAAGAAACTTTATGGAAACAAGTAGAAAGCCAGAAAAATTTTTTTTAATTTCTTATTATTACTTAAAAGAAAAATTACCACTTTGCTGAAACAACTGATGTAAAGGGAAGGAGATTTATTTTATAACTTGAAATTCCAGAACTGAGATATGCAGCAAACCAAACAAGTAGATATTTTACCTTTAAAAAGCCTCTTTTTTGTTTTTTTTTTCATTTATGCAAGAACATTCATTATTATCAATAGAAAAAGAGCATTATTTCAGATAAACTGATATATACAACACAAATAAATATTCATAGAATTATTATTTTATTTATTTGTTTGTTCATTTATTTTTACTTTTCAGGACTTTAAGAAAGTTTCAACCAAATAACTTTCCTAAAGCCTAAATAAGAAAATTATATGCAAAAATAAATTTAGCTACAATAAACTGTATCAGACAATTGTACTTGCAAAATAAAAGCAACGTGTAATAGCTCAGTTTGAATATATAGCTTATGCAGTACAGAGCTACTAAGCTGGTCGTTTGAACCCCATTCTGTCATTGATTATTGGCAGACATGGATTGACTTCCACTGCCACTCTTGCCAAAGTAAAATTGGCTTAGGAGATGTTTGTCCAGCAAAAGCAGCAATGGTCAGTTGGCTTTGGGGGAAGGATGTCAGTTGACTACAGATGACCTTTATTCTGATCAGATACCAACTTCAGCACATCGAATAAATGCTTCCATAGGATTACCATACTTGAACCTTTGTTCACCAGATCTATTTCTGTGAAAAAGAGCCCACCCAATCACACACATCAGTACATTTACAAAGAGGGTGTTCAGCATGCTGTAAAAGCAACCTGTACCCTATCCAAAGATTGTGTCCAGGTACCATTTGGTGTGGGTTAAGCAATAGAAAAAGTGTATCAATTAAGAAAATTTTACTATTTAAAAAGATTCAAGTTAAAACATTTTAAAATAGCAAAGATCATAAAACAGCTCAAATCAAAACAATTTTCTCAGAAATAATGATGTAAGACTGTTATTGAGAGCATTCACAGAGTAGAGTGACTAGCAAAACAGCATAAGTAGATTGCTACTTGTTAACAATCAATTCGAGTCATTTATACATTACTTAAAGATAGACAAAAGCTAACAAACAACAATGACATCAAATATTGCAAGTTACTTATACAATAGCAAAACCATGAAGTTTACACATATATGCATAATGCTCCAAGTAGCAGGTAAGTGCAAAATGAAAACATTTATCAGTATCAATGCATGACATCATTGCATCCAGTACAATATTATTCAAGCTAAACGTATTCAGTTAAAATGCACCCATATCAAGACTGAATGAATCACTAAACCATCCAGATTACACACCTAGCTTTTTGTCATCATTTCTTGTAGCCATTTTTAAAACATATTTTTATTTTTTGTCTTTTGTTTATATATATATTTTGACACTTTGACCTCAAAAAACCTCTAGATGGTTTTCCTAGAAGACCTTTGTAAATCATTTGCAAAAATTTTTACACAAAAAGATAAATATCCTGTGCATGTTTTATTTATTTAGTTAAATTACTTTAATATATCTTTAATAGATTATATTTGCATAATTGTTGTAATTTTTTAAATTAATCTATTTCTGTTTTGAACTGTTTTGAAGTGATATATATTTCATTTCATCATTTACATATATATGTAGGTAAATGAGATGTAAAATATTAACAACAAAGTAAATAAATATATAAACATGTAAAAACTTTGATGTTTTAAATAGTACTGGTCTTTCTGGATATTATTGTGCATGCCAATTAATTTCAAGTTGTCTGACATCATAAATTTACTTTTCCTTTTGGTATACCATGGAAAATTAACAGAAAATAATGCTGCTTTTATGTGTTCTTTTTAATGAAAGCCTACTTGCTTCCCCTTTAATATGTAAGCTTTACAATTAACTGCTTTATTTGGGTCTAGTAAAGATTTTTAAAAAAATATCTAAGTGCTACAATATACTGCATTTCTCTTTGTGAGTAAACATCCATATGACTTCTATAAACATGTGAATGCCAGTATTAATAATGATATCATATGCACAAATGCGAGGCGATTCATAGGGACTTTTGGTAGGTTTGTTCTTGCTAAGGTAGCTGGTGTCCCCTTCAGTAACACCCACCAGTGTGGAAGGATTATGGGAGCTCATCAAGTGAGAACACTGGAGAGATTTTAAGGCCATCAGTGACCTTGCCCCATGTCACCGTTTTGGTTTTTAAAAATATAAACACCAGAGATATGCTACATCATGCAAGTGAAGTGATGCACCTAGTAACAAAAAATCTGAAAAGTTATAAATTTGCTATAAAATCACATCTGAGATAGTGGTGGTTAAGGTACAAAGCCTTAAAGATAATTTTTAGTGAGGATTAAAGACTATCAGAAAAAATGTATTAATTAAAAATTTTAAAAAATTATTTAACATTCACTCTACATTGAGAATGAGAGTGCTTTAAGAAAAATATTTTAAATGATTAGAATCAGCTCAGATTCACCACACACTAAATAAAATGAAAATAAAATTGCTCAGTCAGCTGCTTACCATGATTAATTTTTAATTAGATCAAATCGTGTTAACTCAAACTCTAACTTTAAATGTTTTTTACACTTCAGTGAGCTTTTTTATTAGTTTCTTTCTTAAAATATAATAAAAAGAGGGACTAAATACATACCCAGTGCTTTAGTTGTATCACTAATAGGTTTACTATGTCCAACTATAATCAAATAATACTAGAAACACTCAAATGACAGCCAGTCAGGATGCTTATGGCGATACTATTTCTTCATGGTTTTATCTGAATGTTCCTATTATAATAAATTGTAACACTAGATATTCTGGCACCCAAATGTAATGTACTTCAAAAAGCAGGAATTTGATGATCATCAGAATAACTAACCGATTACTTGGCCAAAATAATCAGCCAATTAGTAAGATTTACAACACAATCTTTGGCATGCTCCAACTGGAAAGCTAGAAATTCATTTCTGTGTGCACGACCATCATTGCAAGCAGAAAAATAAATAGGTCTAAAGGTCTTGCCATCTTTCCCACTTGAACTGATGGGTAAATGAAACTTTATGGGTGCAAATTTTATTCAAAATATTAGCAACAGAATTGTATTGGTTAATGAAAATTAGAGTAAAAACATCCTGAATAATTGCTCAGTTCATGCAAACTTTCAGAACTTGTGAAATGTTGCAACATTCTGCCAATATGTTGTTTTGTTGGGAAAAAAAAAAACAAAAACACACAGTTTAGTGGGTTTTTTTGGGGGATTTCTTTTTATTTTTACAAAAATAGATCTAAAACTTTGCTTTGATTATGGAATATGTACGTGTTTTACATATTCGAATGTAAGTAAACAGAATAACTTTAAAAGTCTGATTTTCATAATACAGATAACTTTACAAATGCACTTTGCCTAACTATTCATTCTTTGTAATATCATTCCGTTTGATTGACCAGAAATTGCTAGTTCCCGTTATTGTCCTTTAAATTATCAACATTCCTTTTATGGGGAATACCTAACCAAAGTACCATATGCACTACAAATAATGATTGTATTGTAGTAACAGCCACATGGCCTCTGCCTAAGAAAGGTAAGCCTTAGTGTGTTTACTGTAGGGAGTTGATAATAGCAGTCAGCGCTTTTGCTAGTACCATGCTTAATTAATCAAGAATGCCATAGAACTTATATTGTAGCTGGTCAGTTTCTGCAGATGCTGTTTATCTGAAGAATTAGAAGGTAAAACTGTAGCAAGCAGGCTGACCATTGGCACATTCTATTTCCAGATAAATATCTATGCACTGATATCTTAAAGGTAGAGAGGCATCCTCAAAAAGTTATGTATGGAATTGTTTATGTTATTCACAAAGATATTACAAAGCTTAGTGCTATCACTGCAATCAAATTTCCCAAAGTGTAATAGCTGCAAAGACATTTACAATTACCAACATAAACCATTTAAAAGTGAAACACGCCACCAATTACAATGCAGAAATGCTTCAGCAAAAAATACAAAAAAACAAACCCTACTGCATAAAGAAAACTTAAAGAATAGATTTCTGTTGTCTTATAACCTTACTCAGTTGTAGCTTTCCAAATCCAATGTCTGCTACTGGATCACGTGACTTCTAACTATAATATGCTGCACCATAAATCTTTCAATTATTCCAAAAGATGCCACATGAAATGAAAAGTATAGTATTAACAAAAAACACTGGGAGCTATTATTGCTGGAACACCATTTCTTAAAGCAACCAGTCATTGCCTAACAACTGATTCTGAAAAACAATGAGCCATCCTAAGTAGCTATGGTAAAATTAAATAGCTGATGACATAAGTAAAAAAAAATTTGGCTGATTTGAAGAAAGCTGAAATAGCACCGGATAAAGTCAATTTGGTTCTTAGAGATACTGCTGCTAATATGGTTGCTGGACTTCTCAATAACAGATTACCAACATTATTTTAGTTTAGCCATACTCTGGAACTATACATTTAAAATGCCATATTTAACCAATGATCGGTAAAAGATCTCTTTTGTATTAATCAAGAAATAGTTGCTCATTTCCCATTCTCCTACTGCCTCAAAAAAATAAGTAGCCTTTAAGAACAACTGAAAATTACTAAACAGGTTTCTACAAGATATATCCACCCATTGAAACAGTGCATATTTCATGCTAGAACATAATACTAAACAAAGATGCCCAATTATGCCATATGCAGTAGATTTAATATTCAAAATCTAACTCCATATCAATGAAGCCTAACCAAAAAACTTGTTTGCCTTTTAAAGCAATCTGAAAAGAACACAAAAGCTGCAACAACTTAAATTATAATTCTGTCAATTTTAGTTATAGATTCATTTTCTTTCTGTGAAGAATGATGACTGCTCTGTTGCAACAGTTTCCATAGTAGTAGCTTTTACTACAACACTAAAATACCAGTTCTCATGCCTTAACTTACATTTATAAAAACCATGTTTCAATAAAGTTGCAGCACAGTTTCCAATTGCTCAAATTTAATAATTTTGCCCAGTACAGAAAGGATCAACTGCAAAGCAACATTACTCCAGAGAACAAATTCATGCACGCAGGAGATATATTAGGATTTATAACCAAGAGATAAACCTGTATCAGATCCAGATACAAAAGATTTATTATTAGAAATTAAAATTATAATTAGCACAATTTTTTGATTAACTCTTTTTCCTTCCACCAAAACTATGCATCCTTTGCTGATCTAAGATTTAGTAGGATAATAATTACAAAAGAATATTGCTTCTAGATGTAGCAACCAGTGCGTGATATACTTTGACTAGGTCCTGTTCCTTTGGGGCAGTTAAGGTGAACCTAAAACATCAACAATTTAGATATTACCAGTAAATGATAAAATAAAACTAATGGGTGTAACTTTTTTTTTCTATTTAAGTGTAAGTGTCTAGAGTCAGGACAAAAAAATTTTTTTTTACAATTATACAGTCTGCATAAAGTAATATCAAGTTATACTGATTATGCACTTTAACACTTTGGCAACAGAGATTAAGCCTTTAAACCTGATCAGATGCCAAATAGGAAAAGGGGTGAGATACATGGATATAGAGAGACAGAATTGTTTTTAAGTTATCTCTAAATGAAGGCATCACTGTCAGTGGATGTTTGCATTATGACATAGCAGTAAAAAGAATGTACGAGTACTAAGCAATGAAGTAGTGATTTATGTGCATATTTTGTTTGATAACATAAATTTGAAAAAACTTAACACATTTCCAGACAATTCCAAAGATTTCGTTTGTGCATTAGATACCACCTCTGTACCTTAAAGTATGCTAGTGCCTTCAAGTTCTCTCTTTAGGCTTAGCAAAACAGCCAATCTAGTTACACTGAAATATACAAAGAATCATTCTCTCTCTCTTGGAAAAACTGCATTTCCTGAATAGAAAGAAATGCTCTTCTGAACTAAATATTTAATCTAAAAATCAATCAGAAAGCACCTGTCATTGGGTTCTCCTATGAGGAATTTCCATTCTACTGATGATAGAGGGTACTCCAATTACACAACATGCCAGAAATCAATGGAATTCCCTAAAGTAATTGGCTCTAGAGACAATTACAAATCAACTTTAGCAGTGGCAAGTTTTTTCATAAGACAAAAGAATGGTTCATTAGTGAAAATTCATTGTACATTCCTGATATCTAAAAAATTTTACATTCAATTCAATAAAGTTGTACTTTAAGAACAAGAGTTGCTTTTCTCTAAAACAGATCAGATCTAGAAATGTTTTCCATTTTTAACAAAAAATTAAAATTTCCTCTCTTTACTCCATCATATTGCAACTTATTAATAAAAGAAAATATTTATGTTCAAGTATTCATTAAGTATCTAATAAATCCACAACTCCTCAAAATCAGAATCTCTCAGGAATATGATTTACATTGTTACAATTGCATTAACAAATGAATAAAAACTTTTTCATGCTTCATCAGATTAAAGGTACTGTTTTTTCACTGATGAAACTCTGAATGTTACAAGATGTTTTTTTTACCCTAATGTTTTGGCCAAATTTTAAAATTAACAGACTGTGCAGTATAAACATTTACTCTTGTTTTGTCTCCTTTAAAGTAAATTTCCTAAAATCTGTTCTACAGCTACCTATACTGGAAATTAGTTTTTTTCTTATGTAAAACTTACATAAACACATGAACTATGTGGTATGAACATGTGACCATAGCAACTGATGAAACATTTTCAATAATATCACAGTTAATGCATGAAGCCATAAACAATTTTTAGTTCAAGGATGACATGGAAACTGCTTCAAGCTTCAACCCAACAAAAATGCATGTTGATGGAATTTTTATTTTACATACAACCAAGTGAGAATTCATTTTTTAAATGTAGTTGCCATGATTTGAATTTGCAAATACAACAGCTGCTAACTACAGCAGCAGTCACCATAAATGCAAAATATCCAAGACAAAGATTTTTAGCTCATGCAACTTTTCACTATCACCTAAAAATCATAGTCTGTATGCATGCATGTACATACATATGTGTGTATGCATGTATGTATGCATATATGTGTATGTATATCAAACAAACTTTAGTAATAAAGCCTCATTCTCTTTGAAAATTAGTTTTCTTATGTAGAATATAGAATTCCATATATATGGCCTATACCCCTGACTAGCATCCACCACTTAATAAATGGCGAAGCAGCACTCACCTCTCAGCCAATCCTTAAAGCTCTGTTAATAGGTATCACACTGTATTCTACACAAAAAATTAATTTCTATTTATTTACTTATATAATCCCTTTCCAGTTTTCTATAGTGATTTAAGCCAAAGGGTGAGCTTCTGAAACTCATTCTCACTGTGATCAATAACCAAAACAGCAATAGGCCTGGTGCTGCCATCTTCATTGGGCAGAGATAAAAATAAATGTGCAGAAATTGAGAAATGCACTGGTTTTGAGTAAAAAGAAAAAATTTGCAATCAGACTAATTTACAGCAAAAGCCATTATTACAGATATCTTTGGTAAGAGGTGATTACTTGCTTACTTTATCACTTTTAACTAAAAAAAAAAAAAATAAAGGAAAGACAACTAAATTTGCAACCATGACCAAAGGTTTTGCAACATCCTAACATTTTCTAATTTTGCTTGACAGTCAAATTAAACCCGCTAACTTCACATAACATTATGTTAGTGTACTGAAATGCATACATCATTGTAGTTTTCCAAGTTATTTTCACATTAAGTGGAAATTTTAAAACTATCATGCAAATACATGATTTCCCAAAAGATCTCAAAGTTGTGATGGCAGATGTGACTCAATTATAAGTATTCAAAGGTAGATATTTAGTAGTAGTCATGGGTATATTTTGTTATTGCTAGTTTTTTTGAGTAATACAAAAGTTTTTACCATAGCTATAGATCAATCATAAATCATTAATCTTAATTTAATTGCAAACTAAAATGTTTATCATCTTGATTCTACAGAAGTCAATATTTGTATAAATCGCATATTCTTTTTAGATGAAGCTGCAAAAAGCAATTGAAAAGAAGCAACAAATTCATCTCTCCAAAGAACTATATTCTTAATGAGCAGTGTCATACATAATTTTTATACACTTTTCCTAAACCAAGATGACATCATACACTTAGGATACTTTCACATATGCTTAGTCCTCTCTCTCTCTCAAAAATAAGCACCCTGCAGCACCATCCATGGGAAATCTACAACCAGGAGCATGTCAACCAATCCAGAAAAGGGGTTATTTTAACATTAATACCAGAACTATCAGTGATCAAAGCATGTTCATAGGGGCACTCTCCACTACACTACTAGAAGACACCATTTTTAGATATGGAAGATAAAATCCACACAGCCAGAAAGGTACAAGTCTTTAAAACTTTCTGCAGAGAAGCTTGAGTAATACATGACTAATGCTCAAATAGTTATTGACTTATTAAAGCAATGTTGCATCTATTGTGAAAAGTCTATGATTTAATTCCACAATTCGAAAATGCTCTTGCTAAGGAATTTCTCTTGTACTTCACCAAAATTGTCTGAAGCAGTCAAGTCTGCTATGTCCATCATCACTGTTGCTGTGTTTTGGGTCAATAATTTTGTGACAGTCTACACCAAAAATGCACACTTTAGCAAAGAAATGCACCAAACTTTTCTGCAATTCAGGTGAAGCTGCACACAGCAATAACTTCTACAATTTAATTCCATCTTCTTGACAGTGATCACTTTCTAGAAGTGCAATTAAAAAGCATTTCTGTACTAATACTACTACTACTACAAGTAGTCAGATTATGACAATGGCATAAGCTGGAAAAAAACTTTGGAAAAGAATAGCTAAGCTTTTTTTTCAATCTGTTCAGTCTATAACTAATTTTCAAGTGATTTTCTCAAACTTTTACTCTGCATTTGTTTCTTCATCAATTTTTCACTCTATAAAAATTGTTCACACCTATGTATATTTCCCTTCTGAAGTGATCACAGTCAATCAACTTTCATTGACATCTACCACCGTTGGCACTCATTCTCAACTGCCAGTAATGGCCACCTCAGTCTTTTCACTTATAAACAGATTCCTGTTGTTGTGTATATCTTGTTGGAGTAATAAGATATCTTAATAATAAACAGGGGGAAAAATTTTCACATTTTTTTGTTTTTTAGTTCATTTTAAATTGTTTAAAAACTAAACAGAATAAAATGTTTCACAAAACAAGAGATCAATCTGGCTCCCAGAATCTGCTGATTGAAGCCAACCTTAAAGTTCTCACTGACATAAATCAGAATCAAGAGTTAAAATGCATGTGTTAATGATATTAGCTAAACAAAGAAAGATCTACAGAATCTGGCAGCAAAGTAAATAACCACCATGAATAATTAGTTATAGTATGAAGTTATTTGTCTTTTCATAATTACTAAAAGATAAATAAGCAATGCCAATTTCTGAAAGGTTGCTGATGGTCCGATTCAGCAGCCCATCTATTTCTTATTTTTAAATTGAAATTTCAGCTCAAAGTGGATGAAATTAAATTTTTAATGGTTAGATTTTCAAAAAATAACATCAAAGGGTGAATTTATTGCTTTTTTTTTTTCAGTAACATCACACACTCAATTTAAAATGAGTGATACTACTTCCATATAAAATATGACCTAAAATAAATACAAATTTGCGTGATCTAACAAACATTTCATCCAATTTAACAAGGATCCATCTTTGACTATTAGCGTAGTTACATTGTTGGATTTTAAAAACAACAAAGTAAATAAATAAATAATAATTTTGATTTCATTTTTACAGAATTTTATATTTTAAAGCTTAAAATGGTATTAAATAAAAAAGTAAACTAAGTATATGGTGAAATGATATAAAACAATGTTTCTGAAACATGAAATTGTGTGTCAAAATTGCAATTAGGAAGTAGAGAGAAAGCAACATTTGAAAATGAGAAGGAGGGACATGTATGTGTAGCAAAGGTGGTGGAAGGAGGCGGTAGGAGAGAGAGAGAGAAGTGCATGCAAAGGTTCTCTAAATCTGCATATCTGCAGGCATGGTTATTTTAAGTTTCAAACTGAATTTCTGATTTGTTTTCAAAGCAACATTACAGCTAATTCAGAATGTGTTTGAAATCTATCAAAATTAGGTAAAAATATACAATGATGAAGTATTTAGTCTTTAACTGAAACCCGAAGAAAGTGACTCTAAATTAAGCTTGGAGAGGAATAGTTGTGTTTAAGAACATCTAGTTTGAATATTTCCATCAGAAAGAGCCTCAGCATCAAAAATCTGAGAAAAACGCTGAAGAACCAAGTGTTCAGTGATATAATCATCTTTTATCTCAATATCAAATTGCATAGATAGCCATTTTAATATCTGTAAATGAAATATGCAAACCCTCAAAATTTATAAAAAATAAAAATATTACACAATTGTTGGATTTTTATTAGATGCAATAGCATTAGATTATAATAAAAGCACAATATATAAGGAACAAACATTTTATACCAAAAAGGCACATGCAACTCAATATCTGTCAAATTTTCAACTCTGTAACAATGATTCATTTGCCTTAACATGACTTTTCATCTAACAGGCTTCACCAAACTTTACATTCTTGTCTGTAAGTGTTATAGAGAAGTTGGTAAAATTAAACAACTTATTTACATTGAAATTTTCATTTTTTGACAAGACCTCAAACACAAATCTAGATCTCTCCAGTGTCTGTTGCTGGATGAAGCAGACATTGATGTGAGGTTACACACTAATTTTAGAGTTTAATCTTGTTTAATGAGTAAAGTTTTCTAAACTTAGCTAGTTACATGATGTAAAGCAATCGTGTATTTATATCTATAAATAAGGTTGTTTATTAACAAGGGTCTTTGTATATTCTGTATATCATCTTTTAAGCCCCAACATTGAGACACTTAAGTGAGATTTAAGTACAGTCTTCTCTCGCCGATTTAGCAACCGCAGCAGTCAGTTTCATGTATCTGCGGTTTACTCACATCATGTTCCAGCTTCCACCAATACACTGTAGTGGTGCTTCAGCGCACCTATACCCACACTAACAGCAGGGTTGCCATTTGATAATTTTCATTACCAAATGCAAGGAAATCTGTTTGACAATGAAAAATGTGATTTGGTAAAAATGATTATATAATAGCAGACAACATTAGTGCGTGTTTTGTGCATAAAAATTGTGCTGGCCATGGTTATGTCATGTGCACAGCTTTCTTTGCATTTTTATGAAGGTGAAAAACATTTGGTAATAAAACACTCAATTTGATAAAGAAAATAGGCAGCAAAATGAAAGTTTGTGACCCTCACTAACACACGGATCCAGCAGCACACAATCTTAGTGCAATTCAGGGAGCTTCAGAAAGACCTCCAAAAGACGACAAAACAGTCATCAATTCTGAGCTACTTAAACCGTCCCTCCACCATCACTGAAGATACCACCACCACCTCTTCACCCCAACCTTCCACCAACAGCATATCCTTTCCTCCAATCTCAATTTTCATTTCTGAAGATAACAGATCCTCATCCCCTAACCTCTCTCTCTCTCTCTCTCTCATGAAAGGACTACTCCACCATCTTCCAGCATAGTCACCAACCAGCCTCCCTTCCCCCCCAAGATCACGATCATCCGACGTGAGAGAGACCTCCCGGGTCCTTGGGGCCCACGGTGTCGGGGGACCGGGCCGTTTGTCGGCTCGACGAACATCTCTCAGTAACAAGGAGGACTCGACAGAGAACGGGCCACTTGTCTTTACGGGATGTGATGCCATTGAAAGAACCTCGTTCGGAAGTCCAACTCGCTCAACAACAACAACAACAACAAGATCACGATCAACATGATATTAAAGGGAAACAAAAGGATTTTGTTCATTATATTTTTAATATTAAAGTTAACATTGTTTCTGTATTCTACATTATATGGTTATTGAGTGAATAGGATGTGTAAAGTATCCAGCAAGTTGTGTAACTGTGGTCATGGAACATAACCCCATTTTCCCATAAGCCTTTAGTCTCGCCAACCACAGGGGTTTTCAAGAAAATAAACTTCGTGGTTTGCAAGGAATTGCTGTACTTTGATTGTTGTGAATAGGTCAACACTTATTCTAAAATTGACCAGTGATGTTACCTGGTCCACACTAATCATTCTCAAACTGCATTTACATCATAGAGATCCATGAATTTTTCTATAATAATTTCCAACAAATTATTCAAAATACTAATTAATGTCCCTCTCTCTTAGTCTCACACAAGCCAAAATATCATAATCAAAAAAGGGCTATTAAACATAGACAAGGGATAAATTCCAGAATAAAAATCTATTTCTATATTGAAGAACAAAAAATGTTACTCTGGTTTTGAAAGAAAATTAATACATCTCTGACTATAACAACAGATGTTCATGCATGGATTTCTTTGTTGGAAAGATTTAGCCATGGCAACATCTCTATCAATAATTTATCAATCATCTGCTAAAAAAATTAATGAAATTTTATTACAAACTAATTAAAATTTTTTTCAAAAAGCTTAGCCAGTCCATAATGAAAGCACAGAAAAATGCATGGCCAATATTTTCCTTCTAATGATAAATCGGTAATTTTCTTATTTGTGAAGAAAAATTTTGTGAGTTAGTCTACACATTATTGGTTGTTGTTTTTTTTCGTTTTAGATGACTGGATTATTTTAGACCATTCATAGACTTTATAAAAAGTAAAATATTCTTCAGAATAAAGCAAGTATGTAAATTTTGTGGCCTTAACCCAATGATGATTCTGTTCCATAATGGCTCACAAAAGTCAAATGCTGACCATTCACCCGCAATGAAAGTATGTATATTCTGTAGTAAAAAAAAACTAGGGGAAAGACAAGCAGTATAGCCACATTCTTTTGACAGATTCTCAGCTATGAAAATTCTAAATTAAGATTTAAAAAAAAAAGAAGAAAATGGAATGAAATTTAGAAATGCTCACTGTTGATTCTGGCATCAAATTAAATTTCGCTCTTTTTGATTAATTTTATTTGCAAAGTTATGGAAGTTTATACCATTACTCGGCAAGAGTTAAAAATGCTTAAACTGATAGAAGAACTTAATGCAACATCAGAAGAAACCGGTGAAAATGTGCATATAGACTCTAATGTTAATATAAAGTTGTAATATAGGGTTAATGCCATTCTCCTCGATATACAGTTATTAAATATAATAAATGCAAGTCCACAAAAGATTTATTTTCCTCACATTTTGATGACAAATCAAATTTTTTTTTTTTCAAAATCTCTGTAAAATCATCAGTCTGCTTTAAATTAGCATGGTCAATGTGCCATCTTTGATTACTAGCAGTTTGGTAGTTTGCATTTCTAGTTAAATGAAAATTGCAAATAATTTATATTGAATCACAGAATTAAATAGTTTTGAGTGTAGTTTCATATTACCCTTTTTCAATTAAAAACTCTCTTTGTATCCAAAAACTTAATGTAGGCTTGACATATATGTGGGCAATAGAAATTCATTCTTTTCCCAAATAAGCATATTGCAGGTGTAGAGTGTTGGTGCATGCCAACCATACACGAAATTATAAAACAACATTACATTAATTTTTTTAAGCAAGACCAAAGAGAGACTGGTTAACAGCTATCCTTCCTTCTTCACTATCTAGGAGCTATTATTTATAGATATACAAATGGAAAATAAATGAGAGTTTGTTAAAGTTTCAATGCTGTTTGCCTGCTAGGAGGGTGAGCTAGCTGCACAATTTTAGTATCTCCTTATAAATCAATGTATGTTAGTTTCTATGCTATTGCAGTTTATAAATACTGACCAGTGAAGAGGCGTGCACAAGACAATCATTACTGCCATGGTAGAGTTCAGTTAACAACTGCACTAATCAGGTTATAAAAAACATAACTAAAAAGCTAAACTCCTGCAGATAACAGAAATAACACATTTATCAGTTATTGTAACTCATAAGAATTTGCATGAAACTTCTGAAATACAGGATTAACTTTTATTCTATAAAGTGTGGAAGGATTATGGGAGCTTGCCTGATATGCATGCAGCCTGTCTCCCCATCTTAGATCATGGAATAACAATTCTGCCAAATCAAATGAAACCTTTAATCATCTTAACTACATCTTTACTACAGAATAAATGCTTTTTGAGATGTTCCTGTAAACAGGTACCCAAAATAACGAATGTTTCACAACAACCATTGAGTCACTCATGAAAGTATTTTGCGGAAGGAACCTTTTGTTTGTTATTCTTTTAATGTCAACCTGTAGTCAATTAAAGCACTAGAAATTATCCTTAAAATCTCCCTGCACTGCTGAAATAATGTCATGCACATAATGGTTCCACCTGGCAAAATCAACTATTAAAAAGATAAAAACCATGTTTATTATTTTCAGTTAATCTAAATAAGCACCCATGCATTTCTCAACTGAAGTTGTAATTTTCACCATTCATTCATCAAATACTATATACACACCTGCATAGGCTTTTCAGTAGAGAAAATGAGATTAAAGCACTATTATTTTTTGTCTGTATAAGATCTAGTCAAAATGAATACATTCTACTGATACTTTACTTGGACCTTTGTGGGAGAAACCTAACATAAAAAGCAGAGATTTCCCATCAACTTGTAACCAGAAATTTAGTTTAAACATGTCCAAAAAAAAACATTTTTCCCGAAGTGACAGTGTATCATATTCAGAATACAAGTAGCTCTCAATCAAAAGTCCAACAATGTCTCAATGGAAGGACGAAAAAAGCATTTAGATTTGCGAAATAAATGTCATTTCTTGTAAAATCCCCTTTATGTATAATTCTAACCATTGCAATAATTTTTTTTACTAATCTAATCAAAGACAAGATTTCTTTTGTCATCATTCATTATTGCTAGTTATCCTATGATAAATATTTGATTTAAGATAAGTTAATAGAAAGAGATGGGAAACCATTATGGCTTAGAGAAGATAGAGTTAAAGAAGCCAGCTACTATCATTAATCATATTCTTGTTATGCTTTTTCAGTTCTGCTTCTGAAAAAAAATATTGCAATCTTATAAGCAGTTGGGTTAATAGATTATTACATCTTTTTTTATAATTTTATTTTAATAAATAAAAAAATATTAGTAGTATTAGCATCTTAAATAATCATATTCCAAATATTTTAATTAAACCATTCAATTAGACTAAACAAAAATGCACATGTGTGCACACACAAAGCCTGCTGTAGTAATAATTTGACTGCCTATTCTTATCACAATATGTTAGTTTGTTGCAAAAACTGTCAAATAAAGATAAGACACAGAATGAACTTGGCCAAGCCATCTTTTTTGGCGCAAAGAGCCTCTACCCTGCTCTGGCCCAATATACATGCCATAGCTTTCTTAAAATCAATCACATTGACAGAATATGGTTGTAACAGAGTTGCTCGTAGCTGACAATACAGGTGCTGAATCTATCAGGGTACCAAAATAAGAATGCTTTGATTCCTTTTTCAGATCATGATCATGTGGCATGCAATGTAATCCTTCTAAAGAATATCATTAAAATGGCAATGTAAAAAAAATTTTATTTGACAAAACACCAAATCTGTCTTTCTATCATGCCAAATTGTAGTTAATACCAGACCACCCTGCCTTCAACCCTCTGTAGATAAGTCAGTGGAATAATGCTGAACTGGCTTATTTCTGTTGTATGGGTAATTTCAGCAAGAGATTCCTGACAATGAGTATGGACATAGTGAGTAATAGTGTGATCCTGTCAAGATATTACTTAAAAGCCTCCAAGGTCACTCTATTGGACATAGATCCATGAGAAATGTTAAGATCCTCGGCAGCTGATCAATGATCTAGTTACACTCTGAATTTCCTATAACAAGATCTTTGGTAAACATAGTCCACCTGTTTTCAACATGGTCACCTAGGCACACACGCAATAAATAAATATATCTGATCAAAATTTACCTATGTCAGGGCAATGCATATATATGTGTAATAATACAAGGCTTAAAGCACGAAGAAAAACAATTAAGTGAATCTAGGCTAAACTCTCTTCATTATGATCATTTCCTTTTTCAAATAAGGACTCCATATCCTACCTACCCAGCACATTCAACATTTGGTCAAAATAAGGTAATGCAAAACAAGCATGTTTAGCTTTGTTCTACAGATCCATATCACCTGATCACCTTAAGCCAAAAATATAAATCCAAATGTGTGCTGCCAAAGGTAAGTTGGGAAAGTAATATCTACATCAAGCATGTTTACTTCTTCAAAAGATAATCAAGAAAGTTGTGAAACACCTTAGAATTTGACAAAATAAAAAATGCAACAGCTAGTAATGTTGGCAAACACTGCATCATATAGCCAGTCATTTGGTTTGTGTAGTATGTATCTATAAACTTCCATGTAGCACATGCAGTCTTACAATCTGTCGTACAAAGAATTTTCTCTCTTCTAAATTATGTAATCTCCATGGTTTGAACTGGCACCAAGCCCCTGGCAATTCATAGATTTATCCATAAATTCGTGGCAAAATCTCTGAATCTATATCAACAAGCTCCCAAAGTCACGAGTTCAAACCTCTGAGAATCCATGATTGCACAAGTTTTACATATAAAAATTAATTTCGAATTTATTTATTCATGACAAGAAAAATTAATCAACAATAATAAAATAAAAAAGTAATCTTTATTTACTTAAGTATTCCACTTCAAATGGAAAAATTATTATATTCAGCAGAATTTATTGAACATAAATAAAAATTCCTACAAATTCAGTAATGCGTACAAAGTATCTTCATGTAGTAAATTTGAAAGCAACTTTATTTAAAACAGAAAAAAATTTAAAAATGCTTTATTTCTGGTAATAATGTATAATCAATTGGTGTTGTATGTGCAAGTGTCTGCCATTTGTTATAGTAAGGAAATACTGAAAGTCATCCATATTTGTTTTTTTTTGGTTTTTTTTTTTACTTTTATATATTTTGCAGGTTTTTTAAACAACATTACCATCTTACAAAAATAAAGTCAGAAGTCATTGGGTTAGAATTAGAAAGTGACATTGTTAACAAATCAATAGAATATACAAAGCTCTCACCATCATCAACAGCCATCACCATGGAAGTATTGATTTCGAGCCAAGCTTTACCCAAGAGAATATCTGAGGACACACTGTGATGTTAAAAATAAAGATATGGAAGGAAACGAAATGCACAGCAAATAGTGTAGAATTGTATGTATGACAGTGCTATTCTTGCTACAGTAGAGGTTGTTCTTTTAACATGAAAACTATTGCCATCTTGTTCAGCATTCAATTACCACTGTGTTAACTATGTCCAAGCTGAAGAAAATATCAAACTATCTAGGGACGATAAAAGGGAGATTACTTTACTAAATGAAAACAAAGTAAATTTCTTTTTTGATAATTGTTAAATTTATCAATTTTTTTTTTTTTTGGAGAGTTGTTTATTTTAAAAAAAAAAGTCAAGATTTCACCACATGAATTACTTTTAATTAGAGAAATGCTAAAGTTATCTCCTCCTGATGTTTATAAATCTTCTCACTTGGTGTGTGGGAGGGATCTCCAGATTCCTGTTGCTATTTCTTTGCATCGCAAAAAAAAAAACAACTGCCAGTTCATGTTGCAATAAATCAACAGAACGTGAAACTGTTTTCTGCAGAAAGTGTCACTTGTGATAAATTATGAGGGATGTTCTTGTCAGAAAGCTGTTAAATATAAATCTTGACATCAGCAAGTAGTCATTTGTGGGAGCTGAACCTTTTAGAGAGATCAGTCCTTAAACTATATTACATGCTTTTGCATTTAAAAATACCTAAATGGCTGTCAACACTCTTTTTCAAAATGATTTCTTCAAATACTGTCTACTGACAGTTGTCAGCTGTTCTCCAATTATCTAAGAAGATTAGATTGCTTGATGCTCATCTCTAGGTGCAGGATCATCCACTATTTTCGTTTAGTTCTCACAGCCTTTGCTGTAAAGGATTGGGATAAAAGCAATCTGTTTGAACATTTCGGTTAATTTTCCTAAACAATTTATCTTCATTTCTTTCATATTAATCTATTATCTATTTATTCAAGCTAAATAACTCTTAAGATGATTGTCATAGATTAGGCTAATTGAAACTCTGGACCCCTCAATAAACAGATATAGTCAGCCATTTTTCTACTACAAAAGCTGGCTTCCTTACTCATGTTTCATTCGAGTATCTCCATTTAGGAGGGAGAGGCGGGAGATGAAGCTAAATTTTTATATTTTAAATATTTCTATATTCCAAGATTAGTTTATTTGTTGTTTTCATCTAATTGTGAGATAATTCAATTGTTTTTGATTATCCACTTTTGTTTAAACTTAATTTACAAAGGAAATTTTTTTAGCCTAAGAAAAGCAAATGCACTTCACACAATTCCAAATGTGGTGGATGTGCATGTAAGCAATACCACTCAAACAGTACCACTGGCATCTACCATGAATAAAAACCATCTCTCATTATACACAATACTGTCAATCCCATCAATGACTATATAACAGAAACAACAGCACACTGTAACAACATGGCAGCAATCAGCTAAAATTTAGTACTCAATTTGGTTAAAAAACATCACCCACGCTCCCTGGAACCAGTAAAACCTGTGCGTTCTTCTGATACCTTCTAACATGGTTGGACAACAAAAACAAAGTAAAAGAAAGGGTCAACCAGCACAACAAAAACAAAATGAAGATCATACAAAGTAAAGACCAGTTATCAAGTAATCCTGAGATAAATTAGGTGTATGGACCAGAAAAAAAGAGTCAGATACAAATTCCAAAACAATACACACCCCATATCCTGAAGAAGTCAGGATAGATCTGATGCAAATGCTCCAATGATGAATGTCCAGCAAGAGGGTAAAAATACCCTTGTCGAGTTTTTACTGACATCTAAACTACTGCAAAAAGAAAACAGTTGTGTGATAACAGATGAAAAGTTGTATTAAAGACAAACACTGGCAGCTGAAAATTGCTAGTTCTCAAAAAATCTGTTTGCCAGATTTATCTAGGAAAACTTTCTTCTGGTGCATTTTATTATATGAAAGCCTGGATTTTCCTGCACCAGACCAGGACAAACAGGAAAGCAAAAAAAGTAAAAACCAGCAACAACATTGGCATTCCTGGGGAATGTTCAAAAGGCCATGTCTAAAAGGATGGCCTGAGGCTGCAGCAAAAATACCAATCGTGCACCCATCCAGAAAATGCAGAATCAGAAAGCATATTGCAGAATACGCAGAGAATTCCAGAAAAATCAAAGAGTAATAGCTGAGAGTTTCTGCTGAATTTGTTACTGAAATGGAAGTTGGGTTTGTGACAATTTCTGTTTCTCTACAAAAACAAAAATAATGAAAATGAGAAAATTCTTGGAAGTCATTTAAGCTGGAACATAAAGAAGAAGAAACTTCCCACTAATAACAAAATTAAACCCAGTTTGGAAAGGAAATAGCTCTATAAATAATTAAATCTGAAAAAAACAAATACCATAGAGTAATTATGCACAACAAAAAATAAATCATTAATCAATCAAGAAATAAAAACTCTACATTTTCTTTGGAAATAAATAATTATCTAGGAATTATACTATAGAGCTAAATAAATGTACATTAAATAAAAACAAAAATATAAATATGCCTAATAAAGTTTCCGCAAAATAATAGTGAAAGGACTCAGTGAAGCTGATAAAGGCAGCAATGATAGAAACTATGACTTGGAGCTGTAACTGACTCTTGTTTTGGTAAGACCTCTGTCTTGTTATTAGGTGAAGTTGCCAAGTATTTCACCCTTAATGATCTTGTAGATCAAATAAGGAAATAACTTTTGACATGGATTCATATGGGATGTGGTCCAGTTTGTTTTGCTTTTGCTATATTCCATCACAGCACACACATTTGAAACAGACTTCTCAAAATTTACATAGAGAAGGAAATAGTAGAAAATTTACCAATCAAAAATAAAACTAAATAGATAAATAAATCCACTCTCTCTAGATGTAGAGTTTGCATTACTATTTTATAACATTCTAGAATCACAACAAATTTACTTTTTTTTCTGAATGCCTACAGCCAATGCACAGGGTCCCACAAGTTTCGTTTATTTTACAAATTTAACTCAGTAAAGAGCCAATAAAAAGTGTGAAGCAGTATGTTAATTTGTGCATTCACTAGGTACTCATTTGTAGTTGGTCACAAAAAATGTTATTCTTTCTTTTGCTGTGATTTGATTTAAAACCACAAAATAACAGCATAATGTCACCTTCATGAGAAATACTACAGCTGGAGACTGATTTCTTCCTTCTTCGTGTGGAATAGAACCATTTTGTCTTCACCACAAATTTTTGAATTTAGGCCGATTTAAGAACGTTGCATAAGTGCTACATCTAACCAGTATTATCATTCAAAATATGAAAAATTATCATTATATTTCAGAATCTAAGTTGAAAAATGTAGCTTCAAAATAATAACAAAGTTATCATCAACTAAAAATCTGAAATCTAAAAAAGCAACGCATTTAGGCTGCTATCAAAGCTAACAAACTAATTATTTTAAATTATCAAATCTTAAGTTTAAAAAGTGGTCACTGCATTATATGCAGCATTGGCATCTTAAATATGTAGTGCAGGCATGGAAAACTTAAGAAAACATTGAATTATTATAGAGTTCAGCTAGATTCTCTAAAAGGTTTCCAGGTTTTAATCACAGAGAATATGATAAACCAAAAATATTTTGATTTATCTAGGTTGGATTAGACGATAAAGAGGAGACTTACCAGTGAGTCAAACACTATGAGTATATACCACCATACGCATTAAACATTACTAGGAGATGGGATCACACAAGTGTAGGAACCCAAACAATGGAAAAACCCTGACTGAAAAGTATGCAATTAGCAATAGAGCATTATGTTTAATGTGAGCTTTTGGACTATTATTTTCTCAGAAGACCCAGAATTTAATTTATTTGATAACTGCTGGGTAATTTTCCATGCGTGAATGGTTTGTACATTTTTAAGCCAAACAGCACTAACCATTTGGAAGTGGTTGCTGTAAACATTAATCTTCACCAACATCTAGCAATTCTGAACTAGGATTTAATATATCAGCAGCATGCCGATAGTATGTGCCAGGTTTTTTTTTACTCCTCTTTAATGGCAAGGACTGCACCTGACATTCCAGCAACACAACATCCATTCTTCTACACAGCAAGTCTGGCATCAGCTTTTTAAAAACACTAACCAGATCTCAGTCCTATCAAGTACATTTAAAATGCACCAGAACATCTTTCTGTCAGTATACTTCAACATCATCCCTGCAGCCTGACAATATATCCCAGTTTATGAGGGGTAGACAACTTTACATCATTTAGAGACAAACATCAAACAAGCCAATGTTGTCTTGAATACCCAATACTCCATTTCTGCACATTGTTGCATGTACTACTTATACCACAGCAACAAAACCACGTATTTTCAAAGTGCTTAAGTGTACCTTTCAACTGCATTTCACCAGCTGGGGTCTCATCATGGTTTATCTTCAAATTAGGATCATGCACTCTTTAATTAAAGCATGTTTTTCTGTTTAAGCCATTTGTTGCATATCTGGTGAAAAATGATTTATAACAAAATAAAAATTGAAGAAAATATAAACAGAGGTGGAAAAATGATGGAAGTATTTGCTTATCCGCATAGATTTTAATTGTTAAAATAGATATCTACCAAGAATTTAATTGTCTATTTTTCATATGCACTTAATGCTATCTCTACAGTTTTTTGTTTTGTTTTTGCTTAAGAATAAAATGAAGCTTCATACTTCATTAGCACTAGCCCCTAAGAACATCAAAATGAAATTTTTTTAATGTTTTAAATTCTGGCTATTTCCAGTACCCAAGTAATTCAGCCATACGAGAAGCCATTATTCCACACAAAGCTAACAATTCCTTTTTTAGTAAATTTTATTTAGTCAGGCCAGTGAACAACAGCAGATTAATTAACATTCCTATTTCAGTAAATTTTTAAAATAAATATTCTGATATACTTTCAACTTGCATTTTTGGCTAAATTTCAGGATATCTAAATGTTAAAAAAAAGAATTATGACAAATATCCAGCAGTTGTTACAGACTACAGGAAGACATTTAACAGTTCCTCATACCATAAAATAATAAATGTCACTTGACATTATAAGAATGTAAATGTAAACAAAAAAAGAACACAAACCCAATTTTCACAAAACTAGCAAAAAGTTAAACTTCCTGGTTCAAATCCCAGCATTAGCAGTCCACGATATCTTGAGATACTGAAAACACATACATAGCAAAACGTTGTGGGAAAGTATGGTATTCCAGTGGTTAGTTTAACAACAGAACATTGTAGAAAAGATTTGTATAAAAGTAATTCTCACACAGCATTGTTGTGTCTAATTAGCCTTTTAATACATCCGGTAATCTAACACAAACAGCAAATGATGGCTGGAATAAATGAGCAAGTGAATCCACACAGATAATCTGGCAAAACTGAACTAATGGGAACAGGTAGTAAGTCCAAGATTGAAATAACAGACTTTTCAACTCATTCTTTAGCTATGAAATTTATTTTGGTTTTGATTAGATCCTCACCACCATCTTTGAAGTGAAAGACTAGCAATTTCAATGTCTGCTAATCGCTTAGATTAACTGAGATCCTTCAATATCTAAATTATTCTGCATACTCAAATTTAAACCAAGAATTAACAAGTTTCTCAAAAAATATTAGATCTGATTTTTATGTCGTCATTTTTCTTTTCTATGGTAAGCTGTGACAGACAACTTTTATCATTGTTTTATCTTTAGCAAATTTCAAGTTTGTCAGGTCTAGATAATTAGGATTAATACAAGTCTTTGAAGGCAGATTTATGAAAAGGCATCAGAATAATTTGTTCTTTTTAA
This sequence comes from Nautilus pompilius, assembly GCA_018389105.1. NCBI lineage: Eukaryota > Metazoa > Mollusca > Cephalopoda > Nautilida > Nautilidae > Nautilus > Nautilus pompilius. The sequence goes on along the minus strand of JACATO010000312.1, from coordinate 871,210 downwards.
ATGAATTATAACACTAATAAATAGCTGTCAACATTAAACCTGCTTTATATGCAGCTACAAAATTGTTTAACCAAGCATTTCCAGTCATGATAGACTGCTGATACCACTTCATATGAAGTTAAGTGAGGCTGCTAACCTGTTATCAGATTACTATTATCTCAAGGTTAGAGACATCCAAGTATCACCTGTGTGCTGAGGTGAGTAATTACAGACAAGATCACTTTTGCTCCAGCACTTTCTACATCATCACTTATTTTTACCCTTATATTTAAGTGAAAAACATCCTCAGGATAGCCAATGTGATAAGTCTTTGAGTTTGGAAGATGCCTCAACTAATAGCACTAGATTGGTAATCAGTAGAAAGAGAAAGAAAAAAGTCAACTTCATTTTTTTTTATACATATCAGCTCTAAAATAGTAAACCACCAGCTTCTGAATAAATGTAAATAAAATAAAGACTGAAAATACATTTTCAAATTCTAGACAAACTTTTTTAAGCCAAGTACAACATAGATTTGGGTATAATAAAAGAATGAAAAAGAAAAGCATATTAACCGATTTTACGCAGTTTATTTATCGGTAACATAGGAAGAAATTAAAAATCACAATACAATCTGAAAATCAAACTGTCCTAGAATCAATCAATCTCTCTTTTCCGAGAGAGAAGGGGAAAAAATAAAGCTAAATTTTATAAATAAAACAAATGGACAAGTCGACTGCATTTTGCGGATAAAATTTTTATTTAATATCATATAGGTTCTTCTTCAGCATCATTACCTTGGGTAATTTATTTAACTCCACAAACTAAAAATCAAAAGCCATCCACAGTGAGTAGGCTAAAGATTTTAAAATGTGCTATTCTGCCAGAGGTAATTTGAACTATTTGTCAAGAATCACTTCTAGAAATTCCCAGTGAACGATACTCTCTAAAAGTGTTCACATATTTAATCTAAACCACCTACATTCTACAGAGAACCTATTAACATCTCAAATTCTCTGAGATGTCATTACAATGCTTTATTAGACACATTATTGGATAATCTAGTTTCATGCTATCAAAGACTGAAGATATTAGCACTCATATGAAAAAAGGAAATGAAGTTCATAACACAAAATAGAAATTCAAAAAGAAAGATAGCATAAAAACAGCCATGTTAGAGAATAGATTATGGGAAATCAATACATAGCATTTGTTTATGTCACTTTCATGAAAGGATGGGAGGGGTCTAACAAGCCTACATAGTCTCTACAGACAAGACCATTTGTGCCAGAAATGAGAGATTGATACATATTTGGACAAAACTCAGAGAAAGCTATTATTCCAATAATGAGCCAGTCAGGCTAACATTGACTATTAGTAAGTTTGGCAAAAAGCAATAAGCAAAGGACTCAAAGCTACTTTAACAATAGTATCATCTGGACCAACCTTTCATCATGAAATCTGAATAGATCTCTTGAAAAATTATTTTAAAGTAATAGTACATCACTACCAGTCCTGAAAATCACTGAGTGAGCAGTGCAAAAAAAGTATATTAGAGTATCTTCATGTTATTCCCCAAAATATAGTGCCATATTTCAACCGTTTATGCATATAAATGAATTGATGGAAAAAATAGCATATTAGACTTATAAGATTAAGTTTCCATAATTTTCACTCCACATTTCCTGTTCCCCACCTGCTGTCAGTTTCTTTATTTTACACTAGTCTTCTGTTAATGATGATATGCTCTGAAATGGTGTATACATATTCTTGTTATAAATATAACTTGTTTTGAATTATGTCAAGATTACTGGCCACATCTTGTTTGGATTTCAAATTGCAAATCCAAGAATTTTTATTTATCAAACATCTAAACCTTTTAATGACAATAAAGCTTTCATTCCTTTGTTTCTTTTCCTAATGTATATATTGTCACTATTTTCTTTTCCTCAACTCTTTCGATATATGATGCAATATTTTATACATTAGCTTTACTTTTTTAAAATACTTGTGCCTAAGTTATGTTTAATCATCTGTAAATGAAATAAGGCAAATAGTTCAAAATAATGTTCATTTACCAGAGGCATTCAAATAAAACCCAGTACCCAAAACCATTATATACACCATCACATATCAAACAAGTCCACCTCTGTTTGTGTCAAGTCTCATGACAATGGCAAGCAGAAGATGGATGCTAGTAAGCAGAGCAAAAGTATCAAACCAAAACACACACACACGTACGTGCTATTTTGGTATTTTTATTTTTCTTAGAATTTAATACTCTCTTTGTCTCTTTCTAGGTTAGCAAAACTCTTAAGAGACCCAAACTTCAATGTATCCATTAAGGGAATGGACTCCTAGAGTTAAGAGATAGACTTAGTTTGGTGCCCATCTCTGACATTGTTTCTTCTCGCTCTTTTTCACCAGTCAACCATATGGGTTTCCACTAAGCTCTCCTGTTTCCTCCCACATCTGAAAATTAGTAGTAACGACGACTTTTGTTGCACACCCTCTGAAGTACCGCAATACCCTGGTTACTGTGGTTAATTCGTGCGGCAAAAACACCACAGTAATCAAAGATATAAATACATATAAAATCATTGATTGATGTCTAGACTTTTGAAAAATTTGAAAATTTTTAAAGCGTATGAAAATCAATATAATTAGAGGAGGAAACGAATGAATTGGATGCAGTATTATGTTTTACTAGTTTATTGACTTGCATCAGCATATGCAAAAAAAATTAAATGTTTTTACTGTTTATGAAAATATTGTAAAAGGAATGTTTGTTTCGATGATGCTTTCTTCTTCTCTTTGTACATGACCCTATAACAACTGAGTGCAGTTTTACCACTTTTACTCTCGTTACTCATTGGTTTGTATGGACATGTGTGAAATAATAGTGAAACACTGTGCACTGTATAAAGGCAACAGAGATACTGAAGCGTTGATCGAGTGCGTGCATGCATGCTGATATTGTATGTGTACATATGTACGAATGAACAAACAAGCGGTACACAAATGATGAACAGACAAACAACGAAAGAACAAACAGCAAACGGTACCACATTAAATAGAATTCTTATACACAGTATTCAAATTTATGATGTCAAACTGCCAACCGCACTAAATCGAAAACCACAGTAATCGGGGTATTGCTGTAGTGCCAAAAGAACATTTAATTTCTTTATCAGCAATTTTACCAATGAAACCAAATCTTAAATGGAAGTAGTAATGTATGTTGGAGTGGTGTGAAGTTTAGTGTCCTTTCAATTGAGGACAGTTTGTAGTGCTGCTCAGGATGATCAGTGTTGCTAGTTATAGCTTAATGTAATGTTCTGACAATCTATTTTTTTATGAAATGAAATTATGCAATCCTCATCTGAGGAGTTTTGTTTTTTATCCATCATGAATTGACTGCCAACAGGTAGGTCTGTCCACTGCCTGAAGCATACGAAATGTTTTGTGGTCTTCTTGACAGAAGAGCTTCAGTATCTTTCCCACATGTATGAAAAGCATCAAAAGGTTTAAGTATTAATTAAATTTCCTTGAAATTAATCCTACAGATACATTATTACAAAAACAATAAATTAATCTTTATTAATATATTCAAGTTTTCCCTTAAGCTTCTTAAATAAATGACTCTTACCCACTCACCTCATTTCTTATAAATTTAATGATTTCCATGAGATCATTATGATCAATGCAATGCCCTGTCATACTAATTTAATCAACCCTATAATTGAATGCATCTGAGAAAACTTTACATCAGGTGACCAGTGTGCACTACCACCATGCTAAAAACAAGTGGATCCACAATATCCCTGAGTTGTGCTTTAAGCTATTTAGAATGTGGCTAGTCAATGACAGATTGCCAGAGACCTCAACTTTTCTTATAGAACTGTAGCCAATGTTATTGCAAAGTTCACCAAGGAGAATGCCACTGCTACAGAATAGACAACTGGAAGGCCTTCAACAGTGAAACCACAGCAAGAATGTGCCAGTACTCAACCGTATATATACTCGCCATCAAGATTTTCTAGCTGGCATCACATATGCAACAGAGATTAGCCAAAGAATAAACTAACAGAGTTCAAAGCATGTAAGAAAACTCAGTCCAATTTTCCACTGCATGTATTCCCATTTTAAAGACATCTCTTAGCATCATGCCAACAGGCATACTGAGATTTGATAGCCGTATTCTTCAAGATCTTACTACATTGCATATATCTTATACAACCAATCTGGAAGAGGAATCAAGGCATTCAGTTTTTCTTCCTTAATACCCAAAGCATTGATATAAATCAAATTGAGCATCTGTCAAAGCATCTGAATCATTAGCTAAAAGAAACCCATCCACTTCCAGCTAATATAATGGCATTTGATGTAGATGTGGGGAAAACTAAATTAGAACATGATACGAAATCTTGATTCAATCCCAAAACAGGGAAAGGTGATTTAACCAAGGATTAACAAAAAATTTCTCTAATGCTTGTCTTTATCTGACATTTTCTCCAATAAACTATCATATTGCAATAATGAAACACCCAAATTTTAATGGCAGAGCACTATATTGTTCTACTTAATAAAATTGCATGAACACAACATTATTATCAACCATCCTTTATTTTTTATTATTGCAAATTTACATTCCAAGTAAACAAGGGAAAATAATTAACACCTTTTATTACTAGTTGGCTGTTAAAAATCCAAAGAGACTATCTGACAACTAGTTTTCTGTAAGATGACATGTAAATTTAGATTAAAATGTAATATAATTAATATTTATTAAAAGTAACTATAGTCAAAGAGTCATTCACTTACACTGTTATCCACCCACTCTTGTATAATGACATTAGTATGACTAACTCTGAAAATAACACATGCACACATTCAAAGCAATAACAAAATTTATCCAAAAATAACATGGCCACAAAAGTACCATTTATAATATCACATATCACTCACATGTCCTGCTCCATTTAAGTTAACTCTCATAACAATAATAAACAGATACACAAAATAGGATTTGAAAGGTAATTTAATAATTGATGTCCTTAACAAACCATTTCAACCACAAGAATGTTAGTAAGCAGACCAAAAGCATCAAACATCAAACCAAAAAAAAGTATACTATATATATATAGTCAAAAAGTATCCGACCTTTGGCCAAAAAAACAAGCAATATTAAAAAACTCACCATTTTGATTTAGTGTCCTTCAAAGTATTCGCCTTGGGAGTCTACACACTTCTGACAGCGTTCCTGCCACTGCTGGAAACATTTCTGGAAATCCCTTTTTGGGATGCTGTAGACCTGTGCCATCAAATTTTGCTTAATGTCCTCTGTTGACTCAAATCTTCTCCCTTTGAGTGTTTCTTTTAGCTTTGGAAATAGCCAAAAGTCACACAGAGCCAAGTCTGGGGAGTAGGAAGCCTGACGAACAAGTGATGTGTTATGATTGACGAGGAATGCTTGGACGACGTGGGCGGAATGAGCGGGTGTTGTCATGGTGGAGTTGCCAGTTCTTTGCTGCCCACAGGTCGGGTCGTTTTCGCCGCACAGCTTCACGAAGGCGACGAAGAACCCCCAGGTAGTATTCTTTGTTAATTGTCTGACCTTGTGGTGCATATTCATGGTGCACAATACCTCTGTAGTCAAAAAAACAGGTCATCATCAGTTTAACATTGCTGCGCACCTGTCTTGCTTTCTTTGGTCTTGGCGAGGATGGATGGCATTGGGATGATTGCAATTTTGTTTCAGGGTCATAGCCATACACCCATGTCTCATCGCCAGTGATGATAGTGTTCATGAAGTTTTGATCTTGGCTAGCACACTCCAGCATGTCCTGGGAGATTTCCTTTCTGTTTTCTTTCTGCTGGTCAGACAGCAACTTTGGTACGAATTTGGCCGACACCCTCCTCATGCACAAATGTTCTGTTATAATTGACTGAACTGACCCATGGCTGATTCCAACTTCGGCAACAATCTCCTCAATAGTCACACGACGGTCTTCATAGACTATTCCTCGAACCTTTGCAATCATTTCATCGTTTCTGCTAGTTGATGGTCTGCCACAACGTGGCTCACTGTCCACTGAGGTGCGGCCATCTTTGAACTGGTTGTACCACTCCTTTATTTGTTTTTCCCATAGCATCATCTCTAAAGGCCTTCTGAATCTTCTCGATAGTCTGGGCTTGCGTATCACCAAGTTTTTGGCAGAATTTGATAGTATCTTTGCTCAATGCGCTCAGTCATCTTGACTCAAAAAGAAAAATCGCACAGCACACTCTTCACGTCTGTACTCAACGCATCACTGCAGGCGACTGGCGCAACCTACAGACATAAAAATTTTTGCGCATGCTCAGGAAGGACGCGGCCACCTAATACTCATGCGAATTTTGCTCACGCATTATTATTTTGTTCAAACAAATTCAAGGTTGGATACTTTTTGACTACATCTCGTATATGCGACAATCCCCTTAGACCTATTTAAGGCCCAATAAAGTGCACAGATATTTCCCATATTTTAAGACAGCATATTTATCAACCACTCTTGTATCATTATCTTTGGTTTCAGACTAGTTATAGGCCTTATTAATTTTGTGCTTTAGTACAGAGTTAAGTCATATAAACTAATTTTACATATATATGTTCTTATCACAAAAAAATAAGCAACAGGTGTTTCTATGCCTGTAGTGCTTGTATAGAATGTTCATGTGTTCTTTCTTAATTGAAGAGAACCTGCATATTCATCTAAATCCTCCATAAACTTTAAAAATTTGCTAGCAAAAGCTAACTTAAATTGTTCAGCAAAAATAAAATATCTGTCAAATAAGCTGCAAAATTACAATGATGTAAGTCTAAAAAATGATCATAGCTAAATTAACACAACTTTAATGATTTGTGACTAGCACTGACCCCAATTCAAATTTGTATCTTGGTACTGACCAAATCAGATGATCCAGCTGTCATTGCTAGATGCTAAACCATCCTAACATTAGCCACTTCCAGCTGATAAAAAGCCTATGGAAAGACTTGACAACCACAAATATGCCTGCGTAGAATATAACAAACATGCTCAATTTGAATCTACACCTGCACAATATGAAGGACACACCATGAGAGTAATGTTGTACACCATAAGTACAGCATAGACATGTGCAGGATGCAGATTGGCATTGTTATCCATAAAGTTGGCATCTTTTTGTTCGGCCAGAGTAGCAACTATAGGTGTAATGATCTCAGCCCTACATCTGACACCAATCGTGGCACCACTCCTAATGACGATAAGATCAGTTCTTCAACCAACATGTCAACCTATACCTTCAAGCTTCCTACCCAAAATCAATCATAGTAGTTAGAAAATCATTCAGTGATAAGAAAATGGTGCCAACACTGCACCTTCAAGTTGTGATGTTTTTTTTTTGTTATCCATTACATGAGTAGCATTACAAATTATGTCAAAATTCTATGGTTAGATGCTCTTTGGATGTCATTTTTGTGATCGTGCTGTTAAAAATGGTTTCCTTACGGCAAGGGAGATGATGACAAACCTCATGGGAGGGGGGATTATAACCAACCCTTGGACAACCTGAAAGGTCTCTCTCCATATATTGGTGTACCTTGTTAGTGCCCTAGAAACTACACCGCAATGAACATAATATGGAGAAGCAACAACAGTCTGCATCATCCCTCTTTGAACTATCCCAATGGCTTAAGCCCCATCATTTGGTGATGAACAATACCTAAGCATTTCTAAACTGACATGTACTTCATGCTTGGCAAGTTTAGATAAGAAATGGTAATAGATTGTGTGCAAAGATGCACCAAAATGATTTACACATAAGCTTTCAAGGTTGCTCAGTTCCAAAATAGATTACTGTAACAGTCCTTGATGTACATGCTGTCTTCAATGTGTGTCTTCTCCAACTCCAAACAGAATATAAACATGTTTGAACAATGTACCAAGGCTTGGAAACAGATTTTTGGGTTTTTTTGAGAGTATATAATGCAATATGACATCAAAGAGTCATAAGTACTAAAATAAACAATGACAAATTTAAACATTTTCCTTGGGAAAATGTGTTGTGAATATTTGAAAACCATCACCGAATAAGATAGTTAAGATAATATGTACACAGAAATGATTTTTAAAATCATTTAGATGCCAATTTAGCTTAATTTTTGTTTTATATTTTTAGATACCTACTTATCCATTGGTATCCACATCAAATTACTGAACTGTTTGAGATACAAAAAAAGGTATTTATGATAAAGATTACTGAATATATCCTACCTGTATTAAATTTTAGAAGTTCACTTTTGGATTTTTCTATTTTTCTGGTCAATCAATTTTGAAGGATGCAGTTCAAGCAAGCAATCCCTATTAGCCAAAAGGATGTAATTCAAAAAGCTTGGAACATCTAGTTTATAATATTGTTGTTTTAGAGACATTATTCAGACATTTTCCAGCTAAAATCTGTAGACAGAATCTTTGACGTGGATTAATAACACATCTGACACTCAGAATAAGCAAACGTCAGGCTAAACTGGATATTAAAAAAAAAAAAAAAATTAAGCACTCCAGTCATAAATATTGGCAATGCCTTACCACTTCCAGCATTTAGAAGAGGGTAAATTAATGGTTTTAACAATCTACCAGATGCCTATTTAAAGGAGAGCTTCAAGACTTCTTGTGCCTCTACATTTTATCTATATACAAATGTATGAAGTTGTAGTTGTCAGGTTTAATAGCAAGATGGATGCAACAATTATCTAAGGTTTCAGATTAACTGGAAAGCATCAAGATGGTTAGGAAAATTAAATGGACAAAGTGTCAAGACAGAAAGCATGTGCAGTCATTAGAGAGAAACATCAAAAAATTCAACAATGTTAATTGGCAGAGTTCTCATTGAGTGTTTACTAGACTTCTAAATTCTCTTAATTTCCTTTCACAGGTCCCTGAACACCAACAAAGTTAATTCTTCTTTATAGAAACAAATGGTCAGTGGGGTCTTCACCAAGCCAAGCTGATATTTTGTTGCTTTAAGACTTCAAATGTTTATCAGTGACTGGCTTTAAATAATAGAATTATTTATGAAACGAGAGCTATTATTTTACTAATATATTCATTGAGTTTTTTTTTTTAACATTTAAAAAATAAATATTTATCACAGGAATGAATTCAAAGTACAATGACATCTCACACTTTAGTTTATTCAATGAGAAGTTTATTTTTCTTTATATTAGTTAAAGCAGCAATTCTTTAACCATATTAGTTACAGCACCTCAAGAAATAAATACATTTCTTAATGATATAGTGTTTGTATTTCTTAATTAGTAACAGAAAGCCAAATAGCATTTCATTTTTTCTTTTTTTTTTGGACAAAGTACCTAGTCATGACTGAGGCAGGTTTCTGAATAACAACAAATAGTTATTCTTCTTGCTAATTCGTCATTTATTAATTCAGTTCTTCACTAAACTCAGATGTACTGTTAATAATTTACAATTTAATTAGCTAACTGATTTTTAAAATGCATGCACACAGGCACACACTACTGTGTTAAGTCAGAAACCACCTATATTATGGCAAATAATTGTATGTTAAGTCATCACTAGCATTAGGATACAAAGAGTATGGGATTTTACCTTAAGTACATATTTGTTGATGGCTGGGGAATTTGAATTCATAATGTAGTAGTCATCAATGGGAGATAATGGAGCTTATGCACATAGGGAAAATAAAACTTTGGCAAAGCCCATGGAGGGCTGAATGAAATAAGAAAGCACCAAAAAACTGCCAAAATCAATACATATCTCAGCAAAGGTTTAAGATTTATTTGCATTAACTGATTTAGAGAATGAAAAGATAAGACCTCTATTATATTTTGGCATCACGAACTTGCATGTTAGTCTTTTTTTCTCTCTTTCATTTATATTCATATAATATACAACCAGATTTTTTTCCACCTCTCTAATTCTCTATTAATACCCAAAATGTGCACTGGGCCAATTTGATGAGAGTCATCAACTCAAGCAACACAGTTACCAGAGTTATAGTTCTTTGAAGACACACATGCATAGCAATCAATAGTTTCAGAATTTCTGGTGTCATCTTACAGACAATGCCTACAGGTTTTGTTGTATATTTTCTCCTATCAACCTATGATAATTAATAATAGTGTGTTTAGAAACCAAGCAATAAGTGATGGATGAACAAAACTTAAACTGGAATGACCATAAATGAAGTAATCTCACTATGAATCAGCAGGAAAGCACTGAAAAATAAAATTAAAGCTGCCCAAATCAGGTGAGCTGATCAGTCTTTCAAGGTCATGAACAATATAATAAAAATACAAGTTAGGGATCAATTTCAATACTGTATTAGCAAAGTTTTCTGACATAGCTATTATTCCTCTATATTAAATATAAAATGAACCAACTTCAAGATATTTTTCATAAAAGTACCATAGAATAAGTCTGATTCAGAACCTTTACTGTCAGAACTTTAGTTTATATGCAGCTACAACTTTCATATTTTAAAGTGATTTATAAATATAAGCACATCATTATAAAACTGTACTGTAACCTTTTTCTTTTATTTCTAGAATACAAAAAAACTGAAGATTTTATACATAATTATGTTAGTATGCAACCACAAAAGTATCATGAGTGACACATTTAAATGTAACTTCCCTATCATAGAAGGGTGTCCAAAAAAAAAAAAAAAGGTTTTGCTAATAAAATATCTCAAAAAAAGAGAGAGATAGATTATTTTGCTATCAAAAAAGTATTAGCAGTACTGATGCAAGCAATGGGAAAATGAGAAAATTGCAGAAGATATAATTCATAGCAAATATGAGCTGTAATTGAAAAGATGAGCAGCTAGAACTGAATTCTGAAAAATGTCAATAAAGGGGCACTGTGTAATATTTAAGTTAATTGTTGATTCACCTAATCTAGCTGAAGCATAGCGTAGATTTGTTTTGTACAAACTGCAGGTGAGGGAAATAAATAATTATTACGAATTCTCTAGCCCATAAATATTTAATGTTAGACAAACAAAATGAAAATTATTAACTGATTACTTTCATATTTATTACAATTACCATAAATTGTGGCCTATAAGTCGATCCCCAAACATATGGTAGGCTAGAACTGAAATTCAAGCCAAAATCAACACCTCCAATAAAATATTGATAGTTTACACAGCATGGTACCATGATAATACCACTACATATGGCATATGATAGTAGAACACTGTAGTACGCCTTTGCTTAAACTCCACCATTTGCATCAGTGATGTAAACAAACAGCCAGTGGTGCCACCAACACCACGTGGCCAGCTGCAAAACTATGGGTCCGTTATATCATTATCCACACATGAACCTGACAACATTGTAGGTGGAGCTAGAGCCTAGGGTATCGTCTTGTCCACTTGTAGCTGTTCAACACTCAAGGTATTTAATTTTTAAATATTGTAGCTGAAAATATTTCATCTCCATGGCTCCACCAACAAAAAGGATGAAATATGATGCTAGTTTCAAGCTGAAAGTTGTTGTGTTTGCAAACTCTTCAACCAACAGTGCTGCAGCGAGGAAGTATCGAGTAAATGAACAGCTGATGCGTGACTGGAAGAAAAGTGAAGTATCCCTGAAGATGCCTAAGAAGAAATGCGCTGTAAGAACCGGCATCTGTCACTAGCCTGAACTAGAAAATTACTTTGAAGGTTGGATCCACGAAAACCGTCAAAATGGCTATACAGTTATGCGAACTAGCATATGTACTCAAGCACTTAAGTGGGCAAAAACACATCCAGATGAAAGCAAAGATTTTAAAGCAACTGCGAACTGGTGCACTTGCTTTTCTATGAAGAGGAAAGATTTGGTGTTGCGACAGAAAACTAAAATTGCACAGAAACTCCCTGAAGACCTCGAAGACAAAATTACAAATTTCCATAGATATGTCATTGGACTGAGGAAGCAACACTACTACCCATAGTGTCAGATTGGTAATATGGATGAAATACCTTGCTTTTCAATATGCTTAACAATAAAACTGTTGACTCCAAAGGCAAAAAAAACATTCTGATAAAAAAGTACAGGTCACGAAAAGACTAAACCTACCTCTACTGAGCGTATTAGATTATGAAGGAGTTGGGTAGCCCGCTGCTCTCGCTAGGATGAGGTACACTAACATTAAGAAAAAATAATACAGGTCGAAATAAGACCTCACTCATAAACAGCTGAGGCGGCCGGTCGTGGAACCGACCCAGCTACACCACATACACTTGCAAACTCAAACTTAACAAACAGGCCATAACAATTACACCACACCACCCCCCCCAAAAAGTTCACTGTTTTATTAGGCTGCCTCGCAGACGGAACTAAATTAAAACCAATGGTTATATTTAAACAAAAAACAATGTCAAATATCAAGTTCTGTCCAGGTGTTTTTGTCCATGTTTATTGTTTATGAGAAGGGGTAGATGGACCAGGGTGGAGTACATTTATGGATTGACAAAGTGTGGAGTAGGCGGGCTGGTGGATAACGCAAGGAGCTTGTTGATTTTGGACATGTTCAGATCCCACTTAACAGATGTCAAGAAGCATCTACAACGAAACAATACAGTAACTGCAGTAATACCGGGAGAGGGGGGAGTAACGTCTGTACTTCAACCTCTCAACGTAAGCCTAAATAAGCCATTTAAGGACAATGTTCATTTGGAGCGGAATAAATGGATGGTTGACGGAGAAAAGTCATTCACAAAGGGTGGTAATATGCATGCTCCACCACTGGATGTGTTGTATGATTTCGTGGTAAAGTCTTGGGAAGCTGTTCATGTAGAAACTGTCGTAAAATTGTTAAAAAATGTGGGATTTCAAATACAATGGGTGGGGAAGAAGACAAATTGTTGTGGCGAGACAGTGATGATGATGATGATGATGATGACAGCTAAAATACAGATGACAAAGTCAGAACTTCCAGTGATTCGGACCCATATGCAGACCTTTTTAGGTCAGATGAACAGCATTTACAGCTAGACTTTGAAGGATTTTAAAATGATCATACATGCTTTCATTGTCAATAAAATAAAAATTTGGTATACTGAATCTTTATTATTTTATTATATTCATTTCTGTGTTAAATAAGCTCACCAAACGCGTGTTTTAGTTGGAAATATTTGTGGCGGCCTGCTGCAGTTACGGTAAATGGTGCACAACAATGGTTGGGAGCGGTTCCACTTGTTTACCACTCTGTGGTAAAAGTTCACATTTTATACTCGCCGTATAAGTAGACCCCTAGTTTTGGAGAGAATTTTTTCAGGCTTAAAAAGTCGTCTTATACGACAATTTACGGTATGTATCAGTGCTATAACCCAAGTAATAATATGAAACACTGCCTGCATAAAAGAATAGGATTACAGTTAGTCTTCCATATAATTATAACAACAAATATAAAACAAATTTTCATTATCTTGTATTTTAAAGATTTGTAGTTTTTTTAAATTTCTCTTATAAGCAAAATTTTATGCATTTTATTATGCTAAATTATGATTTATAAAATATGAATTTTCTATAAAAAAAACAATACAGGAAGACTCCAAGTTACATAATATACAACTTATGTAAATAAGCCCAAAATTTACATTATGCTAGCAGAGCATTACCACTGTCGCTGTGCAGTAGTTTCCACAGAGTTCCTGTGATGCTATTACGTGATCTCCCTCTCTCTCACATGCAGCACACACACATTTTCTTGTTAGACACTAAACAAAGCATCTCGTGCATCACTCAGTTTATCTTCGAAAGTTCTCATTTTCTAGCGATTTGTTTGCCCTAATTATGACTGGAAAAAGGCCAAGTGGTGGTAAAAGTGCTGAGCCTGCACATAAACTCACTAAAATAGACTTAGAAATGAAAGACAATAAAGAAATATGAAGGTGGACAGTCTTTATCAGCCATTGCACGTGAACTAGGTTTTTCGGTGTTGACAGTGAATACTATAGTTAAAGATGCTGTCTGCATTAAACAACATGTGAAAGGATCTGCACCGCTAAAGTCTACAATAGTAATGAAACAGCATGCTGGTGCCATCTATGAAATGGAAAAAATTGCTTACCATGTGGATGGAAGACCAGTGGGTTAGCTACTAAATTATGCCAGTACATCTATATTCAAAAATCTGAAAAATTCTGGAAATCCAAAACACATTTGGTCCCAAGGATTTCAGAAAAGGGATTCTTGATATTATGGATTTCTGATATTAAAGCTAATATTGCTAAGAATGAATACTATCATATGTGCCACTCATATACTTTGCTGCCTAAGGAGATAAGATTCTATTATTTAAGAGTAGGATATTTATGCTGTAGCACGGAGTCTTCCCTGTATAATCTTAATTATGAATAACTAAAATTTCACTTTAATCTCTAGTCAAAGATATTTTATTTAGACATTACAGTAAAAAATTTTAAAAAGCAATCAATTATCTACTGTCACTCATAGGATTTTAACTGGAATCTAAAAGGCCAATTGTGGATAGAACAAACTGAAAGATACCTTTCATTTGGCTTCTCATTAAAAGAAATAAATCAATATTTTACATGTTGATAGAGTAGATATCAAGTTACCAAACCTGACCACCTAGCATAAAAACTCAATGGAAACCAGTGTTGATATTTTGCAAATAGACACTGCTATTCCTATATTTGCTACATTGTACACTTATTGCTTTTGGCTGTCAAACTGGATTTGCCAATTTTCCAATCACTGAACCAAACTATGAGTTTGTACTGCTAATCTACTATCAACTTAACATTTAAAAAAAAAAAAAAAAACAGAACTCATAATTGTAAATATGTGAATTAAATGTTCTAACTTAAGACTTTGATGAAGTTATCCCTTTCCTCCCCTATAACTCATGGTTAGATAATGTATTTGCTGGAAAAAACTATGTCCAAGCATTATTCAAAGTTTGACCACCACCCGTGGAATGGAGCTGTCTTTCTTTATCTCACCTGAATCCCTTTTATCATCTGATGCCTTCCACAAAATTTGTAAGTTTCATTTCTTCAGAACGCTCAGCATTAAATCTTTAAAAGTGAAAGTAACAAAATAATAATAATAAAAATAGCATTTCAAATTTTTTTCTAAACTCTTAGTAATATATCTTGATTACTAACATTTGTAGCTTTTCTAAATAAGCCTTACTTGTTGGCAGTATGATGGCCTTCTGGTAGGCTACTGGACTGCTAAGGTTGAGAAGCAAAGTTTGAATCCCAATCAGGACTAACTCTATTTGTCATACCTCTCTGAAATGGTTTCTTCTTGGTCTACTTCACTAGTCAGCAAGTTTCCAGTAGGGATTTCCTTGCTGAAGTCCAAATGGCAAGCTATACATGGTGCAGAATTGACAACACTCCTTAGCAGACTACTACTATATTACATTCCCTTACCAACATGCAAACACATGAACCTAACAAGTACAGAAAAACAAATGACACCTAAAAGTTAAAAGGAGGCCAAAAACTATCCAAAAAACTTAGACAACTAAACTGCTTTGTAGTAGTAATGTTGAAGTAAAAACAAACCTCCTTTATTCAAAGCTATAATAATTATCATCATCGCCACCACCATGGCATGGTTTATGCTCTTCTAGCTGCATTTTTATTGAAAAATTTTAATAAATATACAAATTAGGAAGTATACAACAAAGTGGAATGTGAGATACTGAATAAAACTCTGAGGAACAAATTAAAAAAGAAAAAAGATATTTCAGGCCATATTATTGGAGAATACTTACTATACTGTATAGTATCAGAATACAGTGAGTATCTTATATTGATGAAATTTCTGAAACTTAATAGTATCATTTCCTTGTCATCTAGGTTTCATGAATAACACTAGTCTGATGCCACCACAGCTAGTAGGTTGAGATTTCTCCTGCATATTTATTTGCCTACTAAATTTTCTGTTTAGGCCTTTATTTAAATATAACAAGACTGGCTTAACAGCACTGTGATCAATCTATCTATATTAAAATAAAGCCTCAAAGGAAAGTAAAAGTTTTACAAAGATTTATCAAACAGATACATCAAAGTCAGCTGACGACGAACATCAGGGAAATTGCAAACTGAGCTGTCTGCATCTAATATCTCATCTAGTACTGACAAGTCTATAGACTTGGAAAATGCAGGAACCATAAATATTGTCATTGTATAGCACGCATTTGTAAACCATCACTTCCAGATGATAGCCAATTAGTAAGAATACAACAAGTATAAGAATGAGAAACAGTTTAAAATGTAAATAAAATGCACTTTTGGTGAACTGTTTTTTTTTTTTTTTTACAATAAATATACTCACACCAATCCTCATCAACTCATAATTTGTGCTGTTCTTTTTCTATAAATGCTTTAGTATATAAAGGATTGAATATGTCCAGTCAATAATTCCAGTGAAAATGTAACTTGGATTTTTATTTTTCAAAATCTATGATTATATGTGAAGCCATTATCAAAAGTGGTTACATTTTATGCATCATGTTATTAAAATCCATATCTTGGATAACCAACAAAGTAATCCCCAGATGAGTTTGAATAATTCCATTAAAAAAGTATTTAGTTTTTTGTAGATATTAATACTAATATGACATATCTGGTCATGAAGCGACCATTTAATTTGCTAATATTTTACTGATGAAATAAGGTTAAATACATAATGGTTATTTTCTGTTTTCTTCAGCATATCTAGATTACTGGGCCACCAGCCACTTGTTAGCCTACCAAGGTTGAGGGACCCAAGTTCAATCTATGGTCAACACCAGCTCAGTTTGGTATACTATCTCCCTTTTCTTCACCAGCCAGCCATGTGGACTTTCTCACATTAAAAACGAAGGGCTCTATTAATGATTTGATTGCTGAAGTCAACAGTGCCAGGCCTCTTGTGGCACTGTACAGGCAACACTCTCCAGTGGCTAACCACAGCACTAGACCTTCCTCGCTGCTGTAGAGACTAATTTACAACACATGCAACAACCAGACATTGGTCAAAACAGCTTGAACAGAAAATAATTAATAAGCATCCAAGTTAGTATATCCTTCACTGTTTCATCCATCCTGTTACCATAACATTTCAAAACAAATAGTTGAGACCATGCAATCTTATGATTCCACTTTGTCTTCAGCTCCCCGTGATGTACCAGGCACAACAGGGAAAAAAATCCTTAAGTTTGGATAAATATATCAGAAATATAATCTACTTTTTAATCGCATCCACACTGTTACCATATTTTGCACTCCAAACTGTTCGTTTTCTAAATAATTCTCCTAGGAATCTGTTTCAGTTACCTGGATATTTTTCAAGAGTGCTCCCTCATCTGGCAGAGTTGGTAGGAAAGTACATTTTCACTATGAGAAAATTAACTTTTCTTTGCGACAGTTCAAACTATATATAAACAATACATAGAATAAAAGCTTTCCATCATACTTACTGTTTATTTCTGTCAACAATTTAAAAACTTTCCATCAATGCTGCTGTAAATACTTGCTGAGAGAGAGGCTTGCATATTTTAGAGACAATGTAGCAAAACTTTCTGAACAAATGTCGTTACTGCAGTTTAAGAAAATTAAGAATGACTTTCAAAAGTATCAGATAATTTCCTGTTGATAACCTGGAAATTCCAGAAAAGTAGTTTAAATCACAAAAAAAGGGAAAGGTCAGTCACTGATTTAGGATACATTCTGTGAGCAGTTACAAAGGGGAAGACTTACATCTGATAACAATGTGGAGAATGTGATAAATACATAGAAATTATATCACATCTACACGCAGATTATATGACTTACTGAAGTATTCTACTTTGGTAAACACAGCATTAGATTCTTTGGGACTGGGACCAGCAGCAGCGTAGACTAAAGCCTGTTATTAAGAATATCAATATAATACATCCAAACAGTGATGGTCTAACCAGTCAATATTCCCATGTTTTTTCACCATAAACTTTCATGAAGCAGAACATGCATTATAAAGAAGTGCTACATAACATTTGCAATGCACTGAAGGGATCAGTAGATAACCTGGCTAAGCATGGCAAGTCTATCATGGATCCTTAAACTTTTGAGAATGAAATCAAACAGGCAGGAAATACAGTGCAGCTTCATCTCATTCATCCAGCTGACACTGCCAACACATGGAACCATAACAGGTGGTTTTTTGGAACCATGAAGTAGCATCAGATTTTAATTAAGTCACTTGAAAGAATTTTCTAAAGAGCTATGCACCATAACTTCTATATACAAACCACGTCTTGAATAAGCCTCAGAACAATTCACATCTGAAATAAAGCAAGAAAGCATGGAAAACTTATAAAAAAGAAAACAGGTGCTGCAGTCAATGTGTGGAGCATCTGGTTCAAAGCACAATCTTTGAGCACAGCAAAATGTGAAAGCGGCAGTGTCATAGTTTACGTCTGTTTTGGTATGAATAGATGCACAGTTATTTACAAAATTAAAGGGGAATGTAAGGACCATTAGTATTTATCATCCTCCCCAGTATCCACTGATATGACTAATTAGTCAAGTTGTCTCCTTACAAGATAATGGCTCTAAACAATCTTTTGAATAATGTAAAGACCACATTGAGAGCAAGGTGCTCTGAAAACATGGCAGTCACCAAACCAACAGACTACTCAGCTTTGAAACTGTAGGATGAAATTAACAACGCATGAAATCCATGTTCCACAATGACCCCAAGTTTGTAAAAGCTTTATTTACACAAAGATGCATTTTAAAAATAGCCAAATATTGGCCAAAATCTAAAAGTAGAACCAAAAGATGCTAAATTGTTCTTACTAAAAAAATAAACCATTTTGTCAATAGAAATTCTATTCTTAGATGGAGATAGAGCAGCAATTCTGCAGTTTTTTTATGCTCTGCTACAGCATACAAAACACTGGTTATATTTTCTTCTTCAAAGCGGTTTGGAGCACAATCTGAATCCAATTTTTACCAATAATTTATAAAACCTTCCCACAGTGAAATAATACAAGAATTCACGGCTAGGTTCTGATCATTACCAATTGTGCTTCCAAATGTTAAGCCAGCAAACTAGATCCCAACCAAAGAATTCTAGCCTTAGAACTACTTTTAAAGATTGCCGTTATCTTACCGACTTCTACTCAAAGCCAAGCAAAGGTTTTTGCAGCACTGCACTGTGGAAAGGTTTTCAAAATTATCGGCAAATAAAACTCAGATTTAGATTGTATACACAGCTGCTTTAATTATATATAATACTGATGAAGCAACAAAATTAAAATAAAAGGGAGAAATATTATTTTAAAGGAACATTAAAATGGGAGATAAGAAGATAGATAAAACAATTTTAAACAACAATTTTTTTAAATTAAACAAATTTTTAATCAGTTTTTTTTAAACAAATACTGTACTGCATACCTGGAATCACTATGAAATGAATTTATGGACATTCCTCACATGTAATTAACTAAGCATGAGTTCCTGAAAGATGAACTGAACAAAAGGTACTCTTCTGTATATACTTCTGGAAACGTCCAAATCACTTGACAAATGCATTCTCCCCCCCCCCACCTCACCCACATCTCATTTTCAGTATGTTTTCTAAAGCCATTTTAAGACAAATTTTGATACAATGTTATCAGTGGCTCACTTTAACTTTGCTGAAATCCGTCCAGCAGTAATAAATGGCAGCTTACCTCCTGCTAAGAAAAGTAGATGTCTAGAAATCATGCAGACTGGAAAATTTGTAGTACCATATATGTTAACAAAAGAATGTAAAATATCACCCACCAACCCCCTCCATTTCTCAAGCCAGAAACTCTTATAAAATTTAAAAGTGCATTCAGCAACATTTCCTGCAAAAAACATCTAAAGACAAACAAATTGAACAATGGAGAATCATGCACTGATTTCAGGTTTAAAAAAATAGAAAGGAGGGGACATACATACTTAGGTTTGTCCAGGTTTGTTGGTCCTAATTTTCTTTCCCAATAATCATTCTTTTCCTTAATCCACGATAATCTCCATTATTTCTTAAGAGTATGGCCATCACTTTAGTATTGGCATTTTAATCCTAAGACAATTTTAGACATGATACTAATTATTAATTTATAAGCAAAAGTGATGTGCCTCTGATCATATGAAAAGGGCTTTTATAAAGAAAATACATTAAATTTTGGCAATTTTAAGTATATACATTTTTTGCCCTATGGCTACAGGGATATTATTGTAGTGATGTGACAAGCTGCTGATGGCTTAATGTTACAAAGATGCACTGGTGAAAATGGCATCCTAGCTTATCTCATATATACCGAATAATCTTAAGATCAGAAAATCTGGATGGCCAGTCATGAAAATTAATGCCATTAACAAATTCTGTGGCTACTTTGCTGTTTAGAGTCAGCCATCTTGCTGAAAAATTAGATGAATTCACATCACTGCAAAAAAGGATGGAAAACTGAGTAGTCCATATAATACTGAGCTGTCAGATTCCAGTTCAAAACCAAATAAATACTAAGATTACTGTGTACAGCAGCTCCTGCCTACCATAGCCAACCCTGTCTTGTCAAATGAAACAACAATCTAAAGATAGCTCATGTGAAAGTGATGAAGTAGGACCCTGCCAACAGCAAATGAGAGTCCAAAATTTTAGATAATATGCTAACGTTAAACAAATTTCTGACTTGCATAAATATGAAAAACAGTCTACATTTCACATTGTAAGACTCTTGAATGTCATGTTGTCCACTCTCAGCCCTCTGACAGTCATGATTTGATTCACTTGTGCACCTCATATTCTGCAATAACTGACGCAATGAGTTTCTACTTATAGGGATTTCATACATAAAAATGATTGACAGGTGCAGCTATGTTATGTGATTGACTAGACTTCTCTCTGATGTTGGCTTTAGTTTTGTGACGAGATACAAAGTGACTTAGTGGACAAACAAACACAATGGAAACCTGTCTGATAGGTCTCTGTCTACCATGGTTAGGAGAGCTGCTATCTGCTTGTCCTAGCCTTGACATCTTGAAATTTTATGGATGAATTCTGAAACATTCATGAAGGAATCTATAGCCATTCTCAGAAGCAAATGATTTTGCTGCAAAAAACAAGAGTTGAATGAAAAATATCTGAATATGGCATCATGAAAATTTCATTGTGTGTGTGTGTAAAATTCTGCTAATCCATGATATTAAAAAAGATAACTTTATCAGCATTTATATTCCAAGACATTTCCTGAGAGGGTTGCTGTATTCTTAATATTTGTTTTAGTAATTAGCAGCCTAGAGATGGCTACAGGATATTGCCTCTTCCTGTTTTATCATTACTTTATGTAGCAGTGTTCAGGGATGCACTACAACTGGAATCTGCTTTAAAATGGTTTCTTCCAGCTTTAGTCTGCATGGAAGATCACCACCATTCTCGGAATTTTGGTCGATTTATTATCAATGCACTAAATTACTGTTTCTTAATGTGACGGTTTTGTTATTAGTCTTCCCAAAGACAATTTAACCATCAACACAAACCACTCCTCTCCCAACAGTTTTCCTCATTATTCAGTTCAAAAAACCAAATGCAGCAGAAAAAAAAAATTTTTTTTTTTAAATTCTAATAATTCAGAGGTAAGAAAATTTATTTTTTCTTGCTTACATGAAAAAAAAAACACCTTTCCTCAACCAGTCAAATCCAATAAAATTAAGTAATATGACCAACCCAAATGATAAAACATAAGTAATCAAAAAACACTGGTGCTTTCTACCAAACATTCCTCAGTCATGCAACATAATATGCACCTTCTAGCAAATTAAAAGGAAATCCATCTATGGAAAGCCAACCAGCCAGCCCTCCATCACTTTTTTTTTCCTGGTTTATATACTTACCATGTTTTCTGAGAATTAAGTCAGGTGAGCCATACCTGATTTTAAGCCTGATACCCTAGAACTTCAAATTTTTCAGTATGAAATTGATTGCTCAAGATTCAGCGAAGTTATTTACAAGACAGTAGCTCTCTGCAACGAATAGCTCTAATGTTGTTTTGAGTCAAACTGGAAAATACACTAAACAACATTCGAGTATTGTAACCTTGTCTATACCGACAAATTTGTAAAAGACATTGAAGATCAATTCTAAAATGTCTATAGGGAGAAATGCAACGCTGGTCATGAAAAACATTGTTGAAACACAGCATAGCATCTAACAGGAAACATGGGTTTAAAAAATGTAAACCTACTGAAGCCAAACCAATTATTTCACAGTCAGTCTAGAGAATGTGCAGAAAAAATTTCTATCCTTTTCTGTGCATAGCAGCTCTAACCTAATGATATTACTAAGCCAAGACCAAAACGAAGTCACCTCTATGACATAGATTTTCTGTTAATATAAGTGTAACAGACTTTTTGTACTTAAAACTGTAGCATCCTTGATTTTATAGTCAATTATTAAAGCTAAAAAAAACAAAATTTGGAGACAAAAATCATTAGATTTAACCTGTAACCTAACAGACAACTATATATATATATATATATATATATATATATATATATTTAGTATTATCTTAACCAAGACATTCACTGTAGATGCTAATTAGAAAATAGCTAGAAAAATGTATTGGAAAAAAATTATTATCCTTATTTTAATAATGACTGAGACTATACTGTATAAAGTGAAATAAGTAGTTTGGAAAGAAGAATTTTTAAAAAAACTGTTTTATTTAATGTATGGCTCAAATTAACTAATTTTAAAAAAAAACAGAATGTATTAGCACCATCAGAGATTATACATCAGTAAGCTGATTATGATTGTTGAAGCAAGTCTGTCTATTGTTTATTTGCATTGTCACATCTTCAGATCAGAGGGAACAATGTAGCATCAAGGATGAAAAGTGTATACAAAAGGTTCACTAAAGTATATGCTCTATGCCTTAAAAAATTAATAAAATAATAATTTCAAGTTTAATTAAAGAGATCCTATTGGAAACTTTGTGATTGGTGTAAAAAAATAAATAAAAGTATTTGTCACTTTAAAAGAAGAGTAAAAATGGGAGAGGTTTGCCTGCACCCAGATATTAATTAATGAAATAAAATGAAATATCAATTAAACAGCCCAGTACAAGAATCATCAAACTATACAAGATCACAAATAAAAAATATATATATATATAAAAAATATCAATATTCACTGTGTAGTTCTAATGCAACCAGACTAAAAAAGAACGGCTATAATCACATCTGGCCAGATTTTATTTGAACATCACATACAAAGTAATAAAGAGTTTCAATATTTAATAACTTTTTAACTACATGAGATAGAAGAAAAAATAAACTGTATTACATACAAAGCCATGTGCTTAAAGCTTTTATTAAATTATTTTTGCTGTTCACTGTCTAGAAACCAAAATTGAGACAATTGAACCAATAGTTGACACATCTTCTGGTTTAGTGAACTGAAATCAGCTCTGGTAACTCCATTAGAAGTTGGATTATAAGTTTAAGTGGGTCCAGGTAATGACATAAAATACTCTGGTAGACAAGGCACCACAGTGAAGACAACCACAGCTATCCAAAAAGCATTTTCAAGAAACCTGTAGAAATCACTTCACCATGTATCCCAAGAATTGAACATTCTATTTTTTTTTACTTTTTTTTTTTTTTGAAAGTAAGGTTCAAGACACTGAAAAATCAGATTGTCCACTGTATTACCTATTACTGGAGATGCGAGCTATGTACAATTTGACAGATTCATCGCTACATCATTTTAAAAACACAGAATAGAGCAAAAGAAAAAAGTATTATGTCGTTAAACCAGTGATTAACAATCTTTTTTCTCAGTGTAATTTCATTAGCACACATAAATTCTTGTGAACCCAACTCCCCACATGTTCCCTGTTAGGGGGATCTGGGGCATAACATCCCCTTAATAACCTATGAGGTTGGTATTGTGCAGGCTAAAGAAGGGCACAGCAATATACTGGTGCACATTATACCATGAAATATAGGGTGCATGTATAAATATAAACATAGCAGCAGCAGTAAAAAAAGCCAAATTTCATATGAAAATAATCATTACACTAGCTTTGCAGCCCTATTCCTTAATAACGACTCCAAGAGTTTGGGAACCTCTGAGTTAAATGGTTATTAAATTGAAATCCTCCTCAAAGACTTTATAAACATTCCATACATATTTATCTAGAGAGAGAAAGAGAGATTTCAAAGTCTAAAACAAAATTTAAATTGTTCACTGTATATGAAAATGATTAGCAGCTAAAGCTCAAAATTAGCAGTAATACCAGGAACATTACCATGGAGCCAAGCCAGATACCATTACAACGATACTAATTCAGCCAGGTTATATTTGAGTGTCCCTAGTATTGAATCTCTTAACAGCATCTTCCCTTTAGTTATTTTCAAAATTTGAAATTAAATGATTTTTAACCGAAAGTTAGGTAATGCTGCAATGAACAGAACAATCTGGCTTACTCACTCATTTATTTTGCATAATCATCTTCTTTTTTGTATACTTAAAAAAAAAATAAAGCAATTATTATACCTAGAATCTTAAGTCCTGGAATATTTGTTTGTGTGCAACCATATAAAAGACACGCTATTTAACAAGATTTTAAAACCAAAAGTAATAACTTATTTTTTCAAGTTATAGAATTTTTTGTTAAAACCTTTTTCCAACAGTTGTGATGCATCAATGACTGGCATTTAACTATGCAGCCTTCCTTTATTAAATAATGTAAAAGATATAATTTATATTGTTCTTCATTTAAAGCTGTCATCTGCTTCATTTTTCTGGTCCCATTCCCTCAAAATACTAGCAACAAAATAGTTGCTGATAAAACAGTGATCCTCACAAACCAACGGTCTTTAGCAAAACCATTGCGAGAACAGCGAAAGGAAAAGTTTTCCAAAATATTGATAATTTCATAACAGAAGTGGTGATAAAAGCTCTAAAAAATAATTCATTAAATATCCCAGTTGTGTATGATAGTCAGTATGTAGCAGCACACAGCCACTGCTGACCTTCTGATCATGGTTGACTACATATATAGATATCCCTGCACTAAAAAGATTGAAGAGAAAATTACCAAGTAACAAAACTATTCACCATTTCTTTATCAAAAACATCTGTTATATAAGCATGTAATGTTGTAACAACTATATAATGAAAATATGCAATTAAACATTTCAACAACAGCCGGCACCAAAATGCATTGTTTGTAATTTCAAACAAAAAAAATTTTTTAATTTACTTTTTACAAAAACGTGTTGCATTTATGGCTCTTAATAGCATTGCCAATTGAAGGATTGGCTAAAATAACAAGTAATACTATGTTGTGCCAACATTAAGGATCAGACCGCAGTTACACAATTTAAAAAGTAGAATCCATATCGATGATTAGCCAGCTCATAACATTAGATGGCATGTTCTCACACAATGAAGCAAAAAAGCATTAAGCTTCAAAAAAAAAATTAAATACCCAGTTTTATAGGAGCGCAGAAACTTAAAATTAGCATGCATGAATAAATAGAGAAATAGATATGCTAGGTATCAAGTTTTTTACTAATTATTTTATGTCTGGGTAACTTATCAAGAATGTTCTTAGCAATTTCTAAATCTAAACGAAAACTCACCATCATTTTAGTGAATTTATTTACCATGAAAAAAAAAAAAAAACACATTTGTAGTAAAATACACTTAGTGGATCTTGGATGGTTGACTTGGAAGAGGTACATTTCCAAAACAATTACTAGGATTTTAGCTAAAAAGACTGATATCTAGAAAAGTTACCACATTTTTTACTGTTTCTCTTCTTAAATCCATTCACGAATAATGGTTAAACATATCTAATAATCTGATCATTCTAGTATATCGTTCAACATATTTAGCAAGTTGGTAATGAAGGAACGAACATCCATTTCTTCCTCTTATTGGAATAAATTCGTTAATAAACCTTAAATAGCCAAAGAGGTAAACAACAGAAGTATAAAGTTCATCTATGAAAATCGACAAATACAAAAAATAATTAAATCTGATCTGGATTCCTCCAGGGCGGCAAGTTGACATTTCCCCCTTTTGTTAACCCTTGCAAGATCCACTGGAAAATGTAATAAGCTTTGTAAAGTGATCACCCAGCCAGCCGTAAAGTTTCGGATTACCTCAAGCAATGGATAACCATTCCACTAACCTACAGAACATCACACACAAAATACATCTAGTGTGTAGAACACACACACACACACACACACACAGACAGACAGACAGACAGACAGAAATCGTACTAGTAGTTTTGAGAGGTAGTGTAATCTGATTTTCTGTCGGATGGCCATTCGTGTAACGTGTGCTGTCCTGTCAGGCTGTCAGAACTCATTAATAAGAAATCTTTTAATATGATACGTAAAACCAAAGATGCCAGTGATGAAGAAAGGCGTACTAGTGTTCGGCGTTGCCATGGAGACAGCTACACCGGGTAAATAAGCATCGCGTCGCCCCACCTCGAGTGGCAGCATGCACGGGCCCCGTCCTCACACCCAGCACCGCTTCCAGGCTGTTCCCCCCGTCCCCGTCCCCGTCCCCACCCCCGGGGAGGGGTCCGTCCCGGGCGCGGAACACGTGATTTCTCCCGGACAAATGAAGACGGCGCGAGAGAAGCAAACATGGTTTCCTTCCCGTCTGTGACAGGAGGAGGTAAAGGGGCAGGAAGACACGCACCGCCACCTGTGAGTCCGTGTCCCCCCGGGGGCAGGAGTCCCACCTGTTCGCTCGCTGGCGGACAGGTGTCTGGCGGGTGATCGATTTAGAAAAGCGAAGGGGGGAATCTGCTCTGCGCACCATATGGAGAGCGCGGGGCCGCTCGGCACGAGACGTGTCGTTCATGCAGGAAGGAAAAACGAAAGCACAGACGAAGGCTCCTTACCTATAGTACCCAGGGGGAAGCGTTCTACGATATCGCCAACCCGTTGGCGGGACCCCGAGCCAACCGCCAAAGCCGCCGCCGCCGCCACCACCACCAACAGAAACGCGCTATCACCAACCGCCCTCATGACTGTCATCTCTTCTCCATGGCCTAGCGTAAGTACACAGGCATCGCTGGCCGACCGGAACCCGGCGAGGTTTCGAAGAGGGGGGACTGAGGTGCCCGACGAACCCTTATTCGACGACTTCGCCAACAGGATATACCTCTCCCTCCCTCTCTCTCTCTCTCTCTATCATAAACAAGATGGCCGTCGCCTAATGAATATTAATGACTGACGTCAGAGCTGACGCCTCCGCCGAGTTCGCGGGTCGCTAATGAACGAACATAATCACCGATGTATCGATCTCGCATCGGTGGCTAAGCGAGAGAAACGGGGGGGTGGGGGGGCCTAACTTACGTCTCCCGCGCGCACAGAAGAGGGATGGCTGGGTTTAGCGTGGGATGTACTTCCGTTACCACGTAACGATAATTCGGATTTGCCCCGATCGGGCGCCCACTACTAATCGATATCAGATCAATGTGCGTCACAAACGCAAATGGAACGAGTCATCTCTCCCTCCCTCGCTGGATGGATGGAGGAGGAGGAGGAGGGTTCTTTGGGTGGGGGGGGGGATAAGAAAGAGAAAGGAATTTCGTTCAATCAACGGTTTTAAAAAAAGAAAGAAAACGATTCTCCAATTCTTCCATCGTTAAGCCTGTGAGTGATCAATTAATATCATGGATTATACAGATGGACTTATAATTTTTCGGTAACCATATCGCATTCGATTAGGTGCCGATAATGATCAGGAGTGTGTTTCAATTTAAAGACATACATTATCTAACCTCCCCAGCCCCATCTTCAAAGGATTCTATTACACGCCAGGGATGCGGTTTGCTTCCGTGTTCTTCTGCCGACATCTCCGGCTCGCCGGGTTACCCTTTGTGGGGCCCTGCCTGTATCGAAGGATCTCTTGCCAATAAGTCTGCTGCTCATCCAAACGGCTGTTCGAAGGAGGAAATCGCATCCCTGCAGAAGAGGATCAATTCACAAACAAGGTTTTAAAAGTAGAGAAAGGGTCTTTCGTCGCCATCTTTGAGCAGGAACGTTCTTCCCTCTCTGTTTACCTGCGAATGGCGGAAAGCATTGGAATTCCAGATCGCTCTGTTTTTTTGTTTCGTTTCCTTCTCCTCCTCTACACGTGGTACGGCACCGAGACAGCTCCGTGATGTCTAACATCACCATTACGAATCAAAGCGGTTATTAACATTTCGAGAAACCCTGCAACAGTAATCAAAAATGGGTAAGCCAGGTAATAAATATCTCCAACCCTAGAGCTTCACACCAGAAAAAAGAGCAATAAAGTTTTATATTAAAAAAATGTAAATTAACCTTGAGTTCCACCTATCACTGAACGAAAAAGACACTTTTATTTAATGAATGAGTGTGCCACAGAGAACCAAATATTTTTGTGGTATTAAATATAATTAATAGTGAATGAAATGTTATGTCAAAGAAGTTGAGACTGACTGACTATACACACACACGCACACTAATGCCACCAAAATGGAAGACGATTTATTCAATATCAGGGGGTAGTTATGAAAAATTCAAAATTACACTGTGAAAAGATCTTTCGAGTCTCTTAAAAATCTGGTAAATATTTTGACAAAAATGTTTTAAAAAAGGGGTTTCGGTCGAGATAAATGAACTTTATTTATTTATTTATTCTACTGCTAACTTTATTTGGATCACTTTTTGTTTCTGAAGTTGTTAATATGTCACCAGAGTGATTTGATTTGATTTTGGGTGATTGGCTTCTTTAAACCCTTATCCACCCTTTTTTTTAGAGAGAGATTTCTTTGTTATTAATAACGATTTATCAGAGAAATATGTTATGCTTACTTATTAACCAACAACATATAAATTAATTTAAGCCGCATCATGCAAAAGATGGGGATAAAAAGAGATTGAAAAGGAAATAATGATGACAACCAAAAATAACGGTGCAATATACCATTTAAAAGCAGCTTCTATGACAGGAAAATTATCTATTTCGCTATGTATTTCTTCTGCCTTTTCTTGGCAATATCTATTTCTTTATGTTTTAAAAAAGCCATTATGGAAATAAACAATATGCTATGACAAAACGCCATTTTTATTAAAATAGTAAGATTTTTTAAAATACCGGATGCATTAGTCGCAAGATTTTTCTGCTGCTGTTTACTATTACGGATTTTCTTGGAGATTTTAACTGTTAGAATGCATTAAATATTTAGATATTTTCTATTGTGGCGCATTTTAAACCTTGACATCCGCATCTTTTGGAATTACAGTGTTTAGGAGAAGGTTGGTTGTTTAAATCTGAGTAGTTCGCTTATATTTTAAGTGGATAATGTTGATAAATTGTTTGTATTAAGAGGAACTCTACTTTTATATGGATCGTATGCCGATGTAACCGAAGTTACTTTCTCAGAAGTTTGAAGAAGGCAATAAAACAACAAGAAGTTTATCTGCAGAACCACTTAAAAATAAAGAGATAGTTTTGGTCAAGTGGAAGACATCCACAGTGGACCTGTTCACTCAGAGCCGGAAGAAGGCCCTGGCAAGCCTACCGGTCGCCCTGAGTGCCAGAGAAAATATAAAAATTATCTGACATGCAGTCAAAATGTTGAGGAGTGTGTGATTCTTATTGTTGTGGCGAGAGGCGAGAAAACCATCTTGGAGGTCAGTCGGGTCATATCATTATAAAAACATATTAAAACGGTAAGTCTCAAGGGCGCTGACGGTCCTGCGTTCACCTGTTAATAAATAAAGAAGTGTGATTGAGTCAAATCAACGTCGATCTGTGGAGACCGAAGTACGATAGCATCTTTCTTTCTTTCTATTGTTTTAAATGTCTCTCTCTCTCTCTCAGAGTTTATTCCAGATCATTAAATTGAAGGAAGAAGAACTCTTAAAATTCCTGGACGGTATCTCGCCATTTCCGAGGAAGAGGAGGAAGACGACAACATTTATTTGAAGGAGTCTGCGGCCGTGTCGGACCGATTCCGACCTGTCAGAGGTTTCTAACGTTCTGGCAGACCCAGCATCTTCATAAACCTTCGATTGCGCGATGTTGTTTTCAGAAACGAAGGCCGCTTCTGCATCCGATGACGCACAGATCAATACAAATCGCTGGTGTTATTCAATGATTGAGTGGACGTCAGCATTCCATTCTATTTCTGTCAAAGCATTTTATTAGATGGGGGAGGACTATTACAGGTGGCTGCTTTGACACCAGGCTATAAAATTCGCCTTAACCGGGCCGCTTGTGTACGTAACAAAAAAAAAAACAACAAAACATTTCGTCATTTGCATATCGCTAGAACGTACCGAAAAATGGCGCTTTTATGCTAAACATCGTTTCGTTTTTGATAAACAAACTCGGCTCCACATTTGTGTGGGTTTTTTTGTGATTTATCTTTCTCATCTAAATATTAACGTTGGACGCCAGCGGCCGACCTTCGTCAGACGGAGTTCAAACATGCCGGGCCCCCGCTGCCCGCGGTGCATTATGGGAAATGGGGGGGGTGGCCGGGCGCGTTATTCAGGGTGAGCAGCACCTCGACGGTCAGGTTTTTCTTTGCAAGGTACCAAAGGCTGCAGCAGTCACCCACAATGACTTGCGGTTAGGGCGCCAGAAAGACAAGGAGGTGTTTTTGTTCTTCCCCTTCAGGAGCAGTTCTCTGCGGCACTGCTACAAGGGAGACTCAGTCGGCCATTGCTGCCTTGGATCCCGGAGCAGACTTCTCAGCCTCCAAAAACGTCCAGTCTCATCAGCATCATTGAAGACCTAACCCTTCTCTTCAGTCAACTTATTTGGATGCTCTGAGTACATAACAACAGCCTCGTGATCTGCTGAGGCAGATTCCCCCACAATCTTGATATTATTCAGGCTGTACCACTTAAGGTTTACAAACCAGTCCTTACTAGCTTGAAACTTAATGTCTTCAATACTTACCTCCCCCACAAAGTTTCTACACGATGCATGTAGATGCACCTGACCATCTCGTGTGTTGCTTGGCTACTCAAAGACACTTTTTTTTTTGGCCTGGTCTTCCAGCCATACGTTAAAAGCATTCTCCATTTTTTACTATGTTAGGGTTACGCTACATAAAGGTCACTCTAGCACTTCTAGATGCATCACCAGCAATACTGGATCTTATCAAACCTTCACTTTTCTTTACTGTCCTAATGGTGGACTCGTTAACTCCCATGAGTATCCCCACTGATGATGCATTCTCACCATGAGCGAGTCGATCAACCACTCCTAATTATTCACACTTTTTTCACCTGTACTACTGAGTACACACTTAGAAGTCAAGTTTAAGGACAAAATTATTATTAATTAACTATAAATACAGGTGCTGAAATAATGTGGAGCAATTGACAACATCCCCTCGGTACAAATCACTGTGCAAGAGACTGCATGGCGGTATGACCAGCGGTGATGAAGATTTTGCGTGGTTGAATGTGTGTTCGGTATTCT
This sequence comes from Nautilus pompilius, assembly GCA_018389105.1. Classification (NCBI taxonomy): domain Eukaryota; kingdom Metazoa; phylum Mollusca; class Cephalopoda; order Nautilida; family Nautilidae; genus Nautilus; species Nautilus pompilius. The sequence continues at coordinate 839,700 of JACATO010000312.1, read as the reverse complement.
TAACTGTGCTGTACCGCAGATACACAGAAATCCATATCATGATTGCTAACATGGTATACAGAAGGGAAGCCGTGGACACATGCATTCTGAAGTTGGAGCATAAATATTTTATTATTTTACTCTGGCATATATGTTGTATCTATTTTTTTTTAGCGAAGATGTAAAGTTAAATTATGGTTATTACTTTTGATTTTATTTAAGGTAAGAAAGACGTCATGGAATTGTAGATTTGAATTAAAAAATGATGGGGAATGCTGTTCTATGTCATGTTTACGACACTTTCTGGTCCTTCAAAAAATGGACTTTCCATTCTAGGTGATGTGAAGACGAAAGTAAAATATCTTCAACAGCATTTTGTCGTTTTAGATTAAAGAAGTTTGCTTTTGCATGATCATGGACTGAATTGTTTCAATGAAAATGTTCAATCAAGTTTCTTACCTCCATTTCTTCAAAGACAACAAACATTCTGGCTAATTATAACATCTTAAACTAACTAAATACCATGCAGCAGGTTTCAATTAAGGTTAGCGTGTAATATTTAAATATGTCGTAATCTCGCTGCCAGATGTTTAATCTATTCAGTGACTGATGAAATTCTACTGGGATAGTGAAGTGCCACGTGGTAAAACATGGGCTAATGCAGTGTGGGGTGATGTAGGTTAATAAAGATGGCAGACGTGTTCAAGTTGCTTGTCTTTATGTTTTGAATGAATCTGAGTGTATCTTAAAATATAGTGAGGTAAAAAGCATTGTTTTTCTTTAATGTTAGAAACCTGTCTGACTGTCTGGTACTTATGAAACCAAAAAAAAAAAAAAGACATTTGTGATTCTCTGAAAAAAGATCACTTGCTTAGCGTGTCAGTCCATTCTAGTCAGTTTGATCATTTCTGTCTGCTTTCCCTGCCTAACTTCTGTTCATGCATTACATGTAAAACTATGACAGTAATAACTGAAAGAATGATTGGGAATTATTGACCAAACAAACAAACAAACAGTTAAGTACAGTGCATGCTTGTAATATTTCTATTGTTTTGTTGTAAGAAAAGATACATTGTACTATTAATATGAAAATTTAAAAAAAAAATTATTGTCTCTTTTGACCCATGATTGTTTCTAAGATTTTGTTTACAAATAACAAACAAATGTACTTTGTTAAAGTTTGTTTTAATTTTATAAAGTAATTTTGATAATTTTTGTAAGAATTTTAATTTGAGATTTTTTGTACCTGTTTGTAAGTTGTCACCCTTTGTTTTTCATTTGCTGACAAAATGACATTGGAATGGGATTGTTTTCCACAGCTGGTTTTCTATGGGCCAGTTCACTGAGTTTGAGAAGGTCTCTGTGAAGTGCATCATGGGCACAATACATATTATGAACAATCAGTGACACGTCACAACCCACCACAGAAATTGAAAAAGTATCGTGATGCAGATGAGCGTATATTCAACACAACTATAGATTATAATAGTAGGAACGCTATAACATATCTTCAAGGATTAGCAAACAATTGCAGTTTGGAGTAACATCTGTGTCTTAAATTTACTATGTTAAATTATTATGACTTAAATTTGTACAAAATTAATTTAAAAAAAAAAAATTCTGTCACTTTGAAATTCATTTTATTTAAATTCAAATATATTTCCACTATTTTTTAAAGTGATTCCAGAAGTGTTGCTAGGCAGGCACTGGTACTCTATATGTATCATGCGTAGTAAATCTCATGGCTAAGTGGCTTGCAGAGAGTTGTCTTTGTGGCAAACTGGCTGTGGCAAGTGATCCTAGACCAAAATGGCATACGAAATTATACCACAGAATAGCTAAAATAAGCTCTAAGTCGCAGGAACCTGCATTGAAATCCAGTGAATGATTTACATTGGTAAGCTGCAGATTTTTCACATTTTGAATGCAAAGATCTATGTTTAAAACCTGTTTTTGACCATAATTTTAAAACTTAAAAAAAAGGGTAAAAACAGTGATAAGTTTAAGACGAAATGGATTTTGGTACACTACCAGAATATGAGCGCACAAATGGAGTACAGCTGGAGTTATTAATAATTTTAAATATTAACATCAATATTTTAGATCTGTGCTGATTTTTGGCTATGTCTGAACTTTCACTATTAATGGAAATAGACTGGATTGCTATCGTCCCTTTTGGAATCAAGAAGTTTCTTACAATATATCAGGAATATCAAAAAATAAGTTCATATTTTTACCAGTAATTACCAAAATGATTAAAAATAATATGGCAGTTTCTGTTTTTGGAAAAAAAAAGTAAACTAAATCTAATTAGAGGTTTTACCCATCTCAAAGATATAAAAATTGTAAGAAATGATGAAAGACTTAGTTTTATATGTAATCTTAGTTATGAAAAGTTCTTGTGGCCTAGTTTGACCTTTACAGGTAATTCATTGGGACATGGTTTTTTTTATCAAAATTTTAAAATCTGTTCTGGAAGGAATAAATCAAAATAAATGGATTTTGCATTGCTGGTTTCATGCCATACATTGAAATTCAAAATCATGAGCTCACAATATGGATATTTGATTTTTATTACTTTATTGTTAATGAAAACGCATTATTCCAAAAAAATGTGAAAATTCCGATGAACCATGTATCAGAACAGATAAACCATGTATAATTTAAGTTAAACTACCATAGAAAAATAATTATTAGTGTCAGCCTAGATTGCTTTACCAAACAATGCAGTGAAAACCGAAAGTGTAAATATTTTAAGATAAACCAAATGTGCACCTTTTGGTAAAAAGTACAATTAACAAACTAACTTCCCTTTTAACTTTCTGTGTGCATGTCCATATCTGCAGCAGGTCGTTCCGTTTACTTTCAAGATTTAATAGCTTTTGGATTTTGTTGTTTTGCTGCAGGAAATGTTTAAAATAAATGATTGCTTGCTTACTGGCTCTGTTTTTGAGTTGGGTCCAGCATAATCGCATTACATTTAGCTCATATGGTTTTTTTGCTTGTCGAAATTTCTTCACAGTCCTTGCTCCTAATAAACAAACAAATATTTCCTGGAATTAATGCTTTAGATATTAAATATCTGCCACTTCTCATTTGTAGTAAGGTGGAGGGGTAAGAAAATGTATATCATGATGATGGAAGTTGAATAGAACCAGTACTTTATTCTTGCACTGTTAACAACAAAACCAAAAATCAACCAATCTAGCTGAAGAGAATAGCGTTATGGTTGGGAAATTAACTGGCAGAATGTTTTACATTTCACTTGCTAATTCTGAGTGTATGTAGTATTTTAATTACATTGTAAATGTATTACTAACAAAATTTAAATGCATGTGCTTGATTTTCATCTATGGATAAAGCTTTTAATAATTGTTGTCTTTGGCTTTCATTTTTTCCAATGGGTTCTTGTGAATTCCTACTGGTTTTTTGTGGAAGATAGACTAAATATGTTGTTTTGAAGTTTATATGTTTTAAACAAGAATTAATTTCACAATATAAACAACATTTTGAGTAAGTACAAAACAAGAGAGAGATCTACAAGTGAATGTCTAAATTACGGTGATTATTTGTTGTTTGAGAGAGAGAGAGAGAGCAATAATTATGTTTCAGTTAATCATATTGGTTGGGAAAATTTACCAGCCACCTTTTTATGGGAACTTTGCAATTAAATCAGAAAAAAAAACAACAGTCATAGAAGAGATCACCAAAGGAGCCATTGTGCCCAGGCTATTTATTTATTATTAGGTTATGAGGAAATTAGTCTGGAATTTACACCTCGCTCCGTCATATGACATATAAAGCCACAGGATTTATGACTATTTTGAAATTTATATAACATTGCAATCTGGTCATGCCTTCTGCCCTTACTACTTCTACCTCTCCTGTCCTGTCATAGTTTTCTGCCTGCTGTGACTATGCATGTTTTTTGTTCTTTTGTAAATGAAGCCAAATTTTCAGCTTTAAGAGCAATATGTTAATAACAGAGCATTGGGCAGCTTTTATGTATTGTACCAATTGTTCAGTTTAAATATGAAATATGTATAATCGACTTTAAGATGATGTAGATAAATGCTTGTTAAACAAATCAGAATTAAGCACTCACTGACTAATAGGTAGGTATCTTTGATATTTATTGCACTAACATTACCTGCTTGTTCATGTTTTTTTTTGCTAAAAGCACATACTGGTATTATTATTATTGTTTTTATTATTTGTTGCCTTTTAACTATTATCCATAGGATTTGATTTCCTTATAGTTGATATTTCATCTGCATGTTGCGATATATTTTATAAACACAGATCATAAATGTAAATTTATGATTAATTCTGTGTTTGTAAGTAAGAGCATGACTTTATATCAGTATATGGTATTTGTTGGATGAAGATAATATCTGTTCTTGAAATTAAAAGTCTGTCATTGTGCTACATCAAAAAAAAAAATGTTTGCCAATTTTATTTTGTTTATTTCTTGTTAACATCAATCATAACAAATGTATGAAGTGATATTTAGTATATCATTGGAGCAAATCAATAATGTTGAAATCTTTTCAAAGTCATAATAAAAAGTTTCTCTGGAATTCACATAGTTACAACTTAATTTTGAGCATAGAATCAAGATATCTGAGAGCTCTAAGAAACAATGGCAAAATTTCAGTCTACATAAATGGTTAATTATCAGGTATTGTTAAATCTGTTGAACTTTAAAGAATAACAGGAAATGACTAAATTGCTTCTGCAAAGGCTGAAGGCGGAATATATCAGTCTACAGCATTTCTCCTTAGTGAATTTCTATCTTTAGTGGGTTGAGTGCTGCCATGTAAACTACAGCAATTATAAAACACGGCAGTGGCTTCATAGTCTGCTATTATGAATGGAAACTATTGCTAGAGGATATTCTTAGTTTTTGTGATCAATTACTAATGAATTCATTGTGAATCGTCATCATTGTCATGTGGCATTCAGGGGTCGAGCATCCTGGATCACATCCATGATCCAATGAGACTTTGGATAAAGGGTATTTGCATGGCTGGCTCCAAGAATCGTCCCGCAATACCAAGAAATGAACCTACCATAATCTCTACTAGAGTTGGTAAAGAAGAGCAATAGAAACCTCCACAACTTTAGCAGTCTGGTAGTATAATCATTGGACCTCTTTGTGAATGCATATATTAAACTGTTTCATACCACTTTCATTCGCTGTTGCTATTTTCTTATGAATTTTATTTGTAGTGATAAAATTTAAAAAAAAAACAACTGAGATAAATGGGTTGAGAACAACAAAAAATAGAAAGTTTAGCAAAAATGAATGACTTTTATTTCTTATGATAAAAAGATAATTCATTTTTGTCATTTGGCACAAGTGTAATCACATGGCTTCTCTTCATTATGTTTACAAGTTAAAACCTCAAAGAATCTGTGATTAAATGGTGCCTTCCTTCCATAAGTTGCATACATAGTCCACAAAGAGCAATAATGGACAACCAAGAGATGCCAAAGGAAATAAGGTCCAGAAGAAACCAGAGACAATTGTAACATTTTGTGGAAAAATGCTTATTTCAGCCTCATTGTTGTGAATTGGTTACCCCAGTATACCTTAATTCAGACTTAAAATATAACTGGACTACTATAATTGAATGGAACATTGTTTTGGACAGTGGAGGTAGTAGGTCTACTGTTACAGTTGGTCAGTTGTAACACGATATGCTGAAAATAAATGTGACCATATGGTCAAATACCCTACCAAACAGAGATGAATGTAAAAAAGACTGACACAGATGTGAACATGATTGAAACAATCTTAGCTGAAATACATTGTTTTTCTATAGCTATGAGATTAAATTGGCACGGTATGTATGTCACTTAACAAAGATAACTTTCTGCACACAAATTTACTTGGTTGAGAAACAGATTTTTGTTGGTGGGATCACCAGCAGTAAATAGCACATGGTGTGTAAACAGGCTATCTGTCTTTCACTTAGTATAGAGATGACACCTGTTACAATCAACCACAGCCCACACTACATGCTAAGAATTAACTTTGCAGTTTTTATTACCTAAAATCTATTGTTTTATGATCTTGAATGATCTCCTCGCACTATCTTTTTAAAACGTTTTAATGAAAATCTATTTTACCTTAATATTAAAGTGGTTATGTACATAATCTGAGCTTGGATTTTAAATGGTGATAATTCAGAAAACCTTATCACACTGCAACTCTATGCGAACCATAAGTTGCGCACATGGAGGTTAGTAAAACATCTGTCCATGTTCAAAGCAGATTCAAGGAAAATTTTTTTTGCCATCACTTCTTTGTGGATGTATCTTCAACATTTAGTGATTTTTTACTGTATTTTGTACTTTTTTTCTTGATGATGAAAATCAGTTAAGATTACTTCAGAATTGTTTCTGCAAAATTTCCAGGTTTATTTTAGTAATGCAGCAACAATTGTGATTGTTTTACCTGTTTATAGAGTATATTGCTACTGCTAATAGATTGCATGTGTCACTGAAAAAACTAATTACACACATCTATGAGCATTTGACAGATATTTATGTAACTTGTATTGGATGCCATGGGAGCAGAAATTGTTTGCGTGTATGCTCATCCTGAACCAATTTTTCATCTCTGAGTTGTCATCTGCCCAGTATATGCAACGGTTTAGCATTATCCAAATGACTACAAATTGATCAGAGAGAGAAACCTATGACCTGTCCAACAGAAAAGCTAAATTAAGGCAAGAAATATGCCTGGCACTACAGTAATCACCACTGCAAAACTGAATGCTCAGAATTTCTGACTTTTACTTGCCAATCATAGATAATCAGTTATCTTTGCAACAAATCAACATGCTCATCTGTTGTTTTTTTTATTTCAGTTGGCTTGCTATTATATCGAGCTGAAACAACAATTTTAAACCATGCTACCATTTTTCAGTGGTACAACTTTTCCTGTGGTGTTGTTTGCTTGCTATGGATGAGATGCCAAAAATAGGCAGTGAAGTGCTGTTTGGTGGAAATGGAAAATATTGAAGAGGTCACTTCCTGTTGACCATTAGGCACCACCAGAATGATGAGCAAGCCCTCAACTACATCAGTTTGATGATTCGTGTAGAAGAGGTTGTTTTGCCTTGGTGGTGGTGCAGATCTGAGCAGAATATTTTAATATCTTCTAAACCACATATTTCTTAAATTTTTCAGTTTATGATTTCTTTAGTTTTTCACTGCAAGTTATTCTATTATTATGGGTATTATATCTCCTGGTCAAATGACAAGATCTTGTTGCTCCTGATGGAGCATCACGTTGCCCAGCCTGCATTTGTGTTCAGCAATGAGTGGAATATCTGACTATCTGATTGTCTGCCAGCAGCCAACACAACATTGTCATCCACCAGCATGAATATGTGAACCCGACCATGGGCATAGGCACACAGGAAAGAGTATGGAATAAATGGCCAAAGCAAAAGATTATGAGGTAATGCAAAGAGCTTGGAAAAAACTTGCCAAATTGTGCTGGTGCTGAAAAATGATGCTAAGGCTGGGCATGCTCACAATCCACATTTGCCTTGTTTCTGAAATTTGTTGCCTAGGTGTATTTCTAAACAGTTGTTTGATCATCATCTCATTTGCTTCATTGTGTTAACTTCTCTCTCACCACTATAGTTATTTCTTCACAAATAAATTATTTCCACTTTCTTAAAGCAAAAGAATTATAAATGTGTGTGCATGTTTTTGAATTTTTTTTATCTCATTTATATTCTAGTCAGAAATAAGAATCTTTTGGCCATTGTTTATCCCATGGTTTCCCTCTCAGAAGAGAACAAAAGACAAAGTTTTCTCTCTCATTGGTAGGCAAAAGATTTCCTTTTTTTCATGTGTATAACAAATTCTCATGTAAGTAATGTGGCAGGAAATCTAGAAAATATGAATAAAGATAATTTTCTAATAGAAATAAAGAAATGCAAATAAGAATGCATTATGCATGCAAAAAGAATGGAATTAGCCAAACAATCACTGGTTTTGCCAATTTAAATGCAAACTCTGTCTCGTGTCCCATGCTAGTTATACAAACATCACTTATTTGGTATTGCAAATACAAAAAGAAAAAAAGATTTCTTTTCCGTTTGAAGTGTATTTATTTTAATTTTAAAACATTTGGAAAAAAAACAACTACTAAGGCTATTTGAAACATTGTATTGTTATCAGGGGCAGACAAAGACATAAGCTAGGTACACTATAGTTTAAGGCCTCAACTCACAAAGAGCCTCATGCAAAATTACAATTTTAAAATGTATGAAAAATTTATTGATGAATGCATGTCAAAAATTATTAAAATAATAAAAAAATAATATTATATCTGAAAATAAATGGTCAGTTGTAATAAATTAGTAATTGTAGCAATTTTGGGTTTGAGAATTTGGGGGCATCAAAAAAGGGTGTAACTTATGGCCTCAGGGTTCCTTAATTTGGCCCTGATTGTTATGTTGCAGCATTTTAGCACCATATGCTTTAGAATGGTCATTTATAAGGTAAATAAGGAGATAACCAATGAAATCAAGTGCTGCTCATATAGGAGAGCTGTATCCTTCGCCAGGTAAACCTAGAAAAAAATGTCAAAATGCGCATTTTGGGGAATCTCACCAGAAACCCTGCTAGGGGACTTGTGCCTTCTAGACAGTGCAGAAAGATGAAGTAAAAGTCAATATGCAAATCCTGGAGATTTTGCCTATGTTGGTATGATACTTTTTGAATACTTTATAATTACAAGTACATGATATAAACAGGTCTCTTAGCAAAAGACATATATGGCTAAGGCTCAAGTAATATCATAATAATTTAGAATAAATTTTGTTTTGCATTGACATTAGTTTTTTACAACTTTTAATTTTCCTGGCTAGTCCTTGCATTTTTTTGAAGATCATTCAGTGTCAGAAGTTGATAGTTTTCTTCAGTTTTGCTTTCAGGTTCTGGTTTCATCTGCCAAACAAAGCAATAGCAATCATCTCTCAACATTTACCAAATAGCATAATATGAGCCAATAGTGATCCAAGAAATGATATCAGAAGAATATGATAAGATCATTCCTTCAGTATGAACTAAACTTACTGTTCATAGAAATAAATTCCTAGTTCAATAATTATGCAAAACACTTACAAAAAAGTTATAGCATCATTATAATTAATGGTTAATATGTTCTGATGCATTGCTCATTGGATTCTTATTGTTTTATTGTTGTTTTTGCTTGGATAATGTGTTTTCATTAACAATGTGCTCAAAATACAGATAAAAGTATTTTAGTAGGTGGCCTAATGATGTGGAAAGCCAGTAAATAGGCAATATTTGCACATGAGTGTGTGTGTGTGTGAGAGAGAGAGATGCTTTGAGATTCATAGATAGTAAGCTACTTTGATGGAGTACGTTAAGGAAAATCACCATCAGTTTATAGAACATGAGACTATCCAGTCATTTTGCCATGGAAACTATTTTCATTGCAACAATTTGCTGCTTTCTTATCCAGATGTTGTAAGAAAAGGGAGAATGGCTTCTTACAGTTGGATATGAAATGTATCAGGTGATGTTCTCAGTTGTACTGCAGTCATTGCTAGGGGAAAAGAAAGGAATTGTTGAATAATGACGGAGAACAGAATAAAGTATGAGCTAATGGATACCGAGTGTGCTTTTTCTCTTGCCGCACTGAGCTCCTAATGTATTTAGCCCTAAAAGGGCTCCATTACCTTTGATAAGTGGATAGAGCTCGACACAGAGGTACTGCTGTTGGCTAAATCAGAAAAGAAGAAAGTAGGCACTAAACATAACTAAATGTACACTGAGTTAAAGAAGTGAGGCCATAATACCTGTTAATAGCAAAAAGGTTTTGTTTTTGGTAGTTTAGGCACACGATGATGTGAATCAATAAAAATCATCTCTTTGTAGCATTGTATTCTACTAGAATAATTAAATTTGTGAATGTTGATGCTGTGTTCTTTAAAACTAATCTTTCTTGTCAGTAGTAGTTTGCTTGGAAAATGTGAAATAAATTTGTATTCTAAACGGATTTGTTAGCTTTATTAAGTGCAAATAAATCATAAATATGTAGGAAAAGTGCGTGATGGATCCAAGGATTTTGTTTTTTTTTGGTATGTTTATTGCTGACTGATGTATGCAGCTCATAGAATTATTTTACATGATGAATGTTGTTAGCTATTTATGAAGAAGTCTTGGTTTTTACTTCATTGTGTTAGCTAACAAAGTGCTTGCAGTGGAATTCAGTATACTTGCATATAAACATCTTTTCTTGAAGTAAATGCCTATTTCAGTTTCGAATTGCATCAGACAATAATCGCTTTATAGCTCTACCCCTAAATTCTGAGATCTAACAGAACTACAGCAGCCATCAATACATGTGACATTGACAAACTCATGTAACATGAACAAAAAGCTATTTACTTCATTAATACGCTAGTGTCACCAATGTATTATTTCATTCTCTGCTATTTCCAGGTATGGAAGAATAATTAGAATTCACAAAGGTTAGAAAAAACAACAACCTAGCTAATTCTTGCTTGTGGAAAAAAAAATTGCATATTCATCATCTGACCTTTGTTTTACAAAGGATTCCGATACCAAATGGAGACAACTGCAGGAACTCTGTAGCATTGGAGTTTAGATATTTTAAATATATATAATGTTAAATTACCACAAAATTTTATAGGTCTGTAAAATGTATCTCCATATATAGTACACATGAAAGAGAACAAACTGTAATAAGCAATAATGTAGTCTTTACAATACTGAAATATACAGAAAAAGTAATGTTACAAACTACATTTTACAACTTTGTACAGCGACAACAGCTCTGTGAACTTTGTTATAGTATAATCTATAAATTTACTAAAATCTTTCTTTTTTATAAGGAAAATAAACATCAAAGCAGTCAGAATGGACAGAAGCTTATTTTGCATGGAAGGTTAGCAAAGTGTGTATCTTGCTAATGTTTTATGGTGGAGCCATGTTTTCATTGTTATTGCATTAATTTTTTTGGCCATTTTTTTGCCTAGTTCCAGCCCGCTCTGTGAATGCATTTCTCCGCACTTATCAAAATAGTTCTAATACTTTTTTGCCTGCACTGAAATTGGTTTTTGTTTAGCTAGCTCATATACAGGTGCACAATAACTTTGCATATCAGTCAGTTTAAAATTACCGTAGCAATGCAAGAAGTAGCTATTTGGAAGACCAATACTCTTTTATGCTTCATTTTAATATATTTTTTAAATTGTGAAATTCCTCTGATAAACATTTAATGATAGACAGTAGCTCAGTATATTGGAATAATTATCAGCATAAGTCAATAATTAAAGGCAATTTTATAATTTTTGCATGCAAACAAAATAGTCAGTAAGACTGAATCTACAGAGGTCAACAAGTTTCCCACTATCACTTTACTCTCCCAGTGACTGAGGTATTGTCTTTGCACTGCTTTGCAGTCAATGACTCGGTTGATTTAGTGCGTTCATCTATTTGACTACTTACACATTTACAAATGACAAATGAGTTATTTTCATTTTACTCACAATATTACCAAGGATCACTTTCTCTATTTAAACTTTAAAATAATGTAAGAAAATAATATTATTTTGTAATTGTAAGACTTACATCGTTATAACAGTAGCCAGATGGTGACAGATTCTTAATTTGATGATAGTTGCTCAGTAAGTTGGCAGAGAAGACGCTCTCTCATCATTGTGTACACCACTTCACTTGGTATGTTAATAGATCATAAAAATGTCTGCTCTCTGTCATCAAGAGTCATGCATGGAGAATGGTTACATTTATAAACATTGGTAAAACTTGATAATTCATCCATTCTTTTGCTGAAATAAATTTTAATTCATTAAAAAGCTATTAAGTAGATTGTTCTAATATTAGCAAATTTTTAGTAAAAGATATTTTTCATAGGGTTAATAAATTTAAGAAAAGAATTAATTTTGACATTTACTATTTTGTAGCACTTGTCATATTTAATTTTTTTAGAATGTAAGCTTTAATTGTTTAATTTCTGATTGTTTGATTTTATTGAATTTAATTTTCAAAGTAATATCAAATATTTAAGTTTAACAATATATACTACTGATGTTTTCAACAAAAATCTGATAAATACTATGTGGATGCCAGTCTATAATACTTCATAACATATGAATTGGAAACCTATCTTTATGAGCCTCTAACTAACCAGTTTTTCATTTTTTAAAGCTTCATGACTTGATTATAGGGGCTGTTTTCCAATTGATGATTCTTCAGAACTAAAAAAAACTTATACACATGTGCTTAAGGCAAGAATTTGAAACTCCTTAACTCAGAATTGAGAAGCAGTGTGAAAATTACAGGTTTATAAAATCATACTTTTGGGGAAAGAATTACAACTTATGAAATAAGCAGAGATTGCGGAATAAATATTTTATGGTTTTTTTAATTTCTTTCATTGTTAGTTCTGTAGTATAAAGTTATTTAAACATTCTATGAATACAACGAAGCAGATAAAATAAGGATGTTGCATCTTCAATTTGTATCATTGGATAGGTAGAGGGAAGGAAGAAAGAAATTAAAGAATAACATGTAAATCAACCAGTGTTGCGAAATGCAATGTAAAATAATGGCATTTATAATGTTTGTGATTTAACATACCAACTTTATTAGCAGCATCAATAATATAGCTTGTAGTCCATCATGGTGATTTTCACTGGTATGTAAATGAGAAAATCTTTTGCTTTGAAAAATGCTTTTTCTGTAAATAAGCAATAGAAGTGAGCCCGAGTGGCTGAACGTTTTAAAAAATTCATACAGTTCATTTAATCTTAGCTCATGCTTAATTTATCTACTTTCTTTTTTCCTAAAGATTTTGCTAATTAAGCGAATTAACTGCTACTCATTTTGATCACTTGATTAGCAGCATTCATCTTAAAAAAAAATTGCTACTGTTTGCGGACTTTGGTGTATTAACACCACTCCGCCGCCATCGTTTGGGGGCAGGCCTACTGCACTGTCTTTTTTTTACTAGAATGACTTCCAAATTCACAACAATACTCGCTTTAACTCAGACTGCTTGTAAATGATTAGATACCATAGAAATCTTGTAATAACTCCAATGAAAAAAACAACAACAAAAACACTGTCTCTAGTTTGAACTATTGATCAATGTAATGTTAAACTGAGTAGATGATGTTGGCACCAAATGCAGATGTTGTTATTCTTGGAGATTACAAGATGGTGCTTTGGCATGTGTAAAGGGTTTCCAGGAAATAAATCAATGTAATTCTATTTAAGTTGGCTTTCTGGTGCTACACTAAAGTGTAAGCCATCTGGTTGGTAGCCACTATTAGCTGGGATATTAGAGTTTAAATCAACATTGTAATCACTTTGATTTAAACAGGATCAGGATGAGACACTTTGCATGCAAGACTATTTAAAAGATTAGACTTGAGTCGTGCAATTTACATTACTGCGACGACCAGTTATGAATTCTGCTGCTGATGTTCTGTCTCAAGTTACAAGGGATTTTAAATTATGGGGATGCTATAAATTGACTAAGATTTTTTAATGTTGATTAACAGACATTCAAAATTGATGATTAATTACTTAGAATCAGAAAGATCACACACACACACACACAAAAGAAAAAATGTCAACTGATCAGAAGTGATAAATCTATGGACCCAAGCAACAGACACACTTTAGTTGTTGCTGAGTATCACCTTCACTCTTTGCAGCAGTTACCAAAAAGATGTAGGTAATACTTTTTGCTATGCATATTTGATGGTACGTTTGTAATTTTTTTTGTTTTTTCTCTTATTATTTCAATATTTAAAATTAATTTATAGCCATTTTATATGATTTTTTCCTGCCCCTATCTCTCATTTTTTTGCAATTTTAAAAATTGTTCTCAATAGATGAAAAGTTTTCCTGTTTGTTTTCTATATTTAATTTCTCTATTATTCTGATATTTTAAATTAATTTTGGAACCATCCAGGAATAAACTTTAGTGCTTCCTTCTTGTCCTACTCTAGTAGTTTTGAAAGTGAATGATAGATTTTCTTGGGATTTCCTAGGCCTTGTGTAAGCCATAATGGTTTTATTCTTTGTATATAAGCTATTTTCAAATTTATTCATCGACAGAAATGAGACAACTTACATAAGAAACAATTTTTTTTTGTATTTCTTTCTATAATTATGAGTTTTACAGCCAGTAGACAAACAACTTGCTGTACAAAGTGTGCAAACATGGAAGACCTATGTACATCAGTTTGTCTTAGTTTTGTCAGATACCTAAAACCTGTTGGAAATGTCAAATTTGTGTGCAAATATGTAAAAAGGCATTCAAAATTTGAGCTGTCAGACATGGACCCCCCCTGAATTATTTAAAATCATTGTGAGATTTCATTTGTGACACTGATTGTGCTTGGTAGTCATCTGTCATGCGCAGACCTAGGTTATTAGTTTTGTATTAGTGTTATCAGTATTTAATGTGTAATGTCCTTGAAATATCAATAATTTATAGGCTTTGGTTAAATAGTTTGGAAAGAAAGGTTAGTTGATTTTTTTTTTATTTTTTGGTAATGCTAAACTTCAATTACTGTTGTCCACCTACTGATTTCCATAATTTCTGCTTTCAGTATGTTTGAAAAACTAGATGAATTCTGAGAGAGAAAGAGAGAGAGAGAGTACTGTACAGATATAGCCATCTCATTGATCAGAATCAGCATCATTCTTCTAACTTGGCCATCTATTTTGTAGCTGAAGTCAGAGTGTTGTGGTAAGAAATACAATGGGACAGCCATTTGATGATTGTTATCCTTAATAGAATCAATCACTGTCTGGAAAAACCTTCCACAGACTAGCCATTTCTGCTATTTGAAGCTGCTGAATTATTAAGAACTTGAACTGCACCAACTATTAAATGATTTGTTTTTACCTGTTATTGCCTTTAATGCAAGATTATAAGCATACACTAAGAAATATGAAATGATCTCTCTTTGTTGTTTGTTAATTTATTTCAAGGTGGAATTAAGCAAGTTTGGCTGATGGAAAGCTCCCAGAGAAGTGAAATACTTGTTAGTGTGTGTAATTTACAAATAGATTCGTTCTTCCAATAGGAAATCTTCACCATCAGCATTGCACTTTATTCACTGATAATTCTCTCATAACTAGCATACCCCATTTGATTTAAGATCTGATCTTAAATGGCTTTCTTTCTTAACCTTAGACATCTAATGATGAAAATATCAGTAAACATCTTTTTTTGTTATTTAAACCAAGGCATCTGAGGCTTACAGCAATGATAATAAACAAACCTGCACAAATAAAAAATAGTCTACTTGTTGCACCATTCTTGAGAAAAACTAGACTAAAAATAGTGTCAGTGTATGTTAAACTATTGAAGAGTGACTGATTGGTTTTTCGCTATAATGTCATTAGCATCAAATCAGCGAGGCTATCTGACACTTTGCTCCTCAGTTACTGATTTGGCAAAAGAAGAAAGAGAAAGATAGAAGTCATCAGAAAAGTGATGAGCCAACTTCTTCTTAGGGGCTGAGCTAGGCAACATGACTCTTCAAGGAGATTGGGGAACCAGCGCTATGGAGGACTATGTGTCTAATCAAGATAATAAATTAATTAATGATCTTGTTGGAGAAGATTAAACTTGTATTTTTCCTGACCTAACAGCCACCGTATAATGGACAAGCTAGTTAACTAACGCATAGATTCCAACCCCACTATTCTGGACGGAAACTTCCTGTTTTCAACCTTTAGTTCTGTGCTCCCATTTTCTTTGACTTTTGCATTTATAATTTTTCCCATTTTGTTTTTGTGACTCGTTTGCAATAATCTAAGTTGTAGGTCTGCTGGCAGTTTATTAGTAAGAGGGTCCGATGAAGACTTTGGAAACTTTTTGTTCCTGAAAAAAGGGTTTTTTCAAAAAACCATTACTGACAAAAATAATGGAACCCAATGAATATTCAAATCATAAACCAATCTGATACCATAGTTTACCAATTGCCTTGATGATGACGAAACATCTGCTTACACAATGGAACAAAACTTGTCAGTGAAAATGTTAGAAATTGTGTTTTGATTGCTATCTTAGTAAATCAAAATGTTTTTGCAACTTAATAGTCTTAACTAAGTATAGAAAGTACAAGAAGTATTAATACAACAAAGAGTAGGAAAAGAGTCATCCTTGGGCTAAAGCTGCCTACAGTCAGATACATGATCACATTTACAAGTCCCATTGCAGTGTCTGCAACAGGGACAAATCACGTGGTTATGGTGGACTAAATGACTTAACGTTGCGAGAGGGCGAGTAAGAATTTAGCTCATTATTGGCTAGACATCACCATGGTTAGGTTTGATGATGATTCATAATATTTCCTATTCGCTTTTAGGTCAAATATTAATAGGCCAACTACATCAATTGTAACATTTTAAAATTTTAAAACATCAGAAAATTAGATCAAACATTTCCTGTCCCTGTGCTATAAACTAGATTTAGAGGTCCCAGTTTAAATAAATAGACTTTGAGGGTCTTGGGATGTTTTCACAGGCCCAAACACATTGCACATTTACCTAAGTCTAACTGTTGAATTATGATAACTCTTATCAGTGAATAATGTAATTAATATTTCTACTTATATTTTTATGGTAAACAGATTCATAAAAAATGCTGAATCTGCTGTTCAAGGATACTTATTTTAACCTGCAAGACCCTTGATGAACATTCAAAGTCATCAATAGGGACAGAGGTGATGGAGGTCATGACGTTTGCTCATCACAAAACTTTCTTTAGTTTGCTGTAGATGCATTTCACTGCGGTAGAACAGAAATCACAGCAATTTAAAATTGCATTGCAGTCCATCTGGAAGATTTGCTTGGCCATTCAGGTTAATGTTCAATGACAGTAATGACTCTAGCTTAAAATAAGCTGCCTCAAATTACAATCCAAGTATTTGATGTTAATTGGAATAGAGTTATTACAAAAATCCTTGATGTAAGTATGATGACTGGAAAGGGATGTGGTAAAGCATATGCCATGTTTAATTCACTTACTGGGTGAAACTCATAAGCTCTTTGGGGATAGCCACTGGCTTGGGTGTTAATAATCCAAAACCCAAACATTGGCACACAAAATTTTGTCAAAACCATGATATTATTGTTACTGGTTGTCCATGCCACAAATACAACTTTGTAGTAAATTATGCCTCGATGTTGAGAATTACAATTTTGACCTCTTTTACTGGTTTGAAAAATATGCAGGAAGAAAAGGTGTTCTTGCGGAGTTTTACAAGTTTTGTGATCAAAGCTATGAGAGTATAATAAGACATGAATCTGTTTGACAGCTCAGCTTAGAAATATGTGGAATTTGTGAACATAAAGATTTACAAATTCAAAATTCAAAGGACATAAACAATTTCAAAGGCTTCAGAGTGACTTTTATACTTTATTAGTATGGCTTGTCAACATTCAAAAACCTTGAAACATTTTTGGAGCATTAGAACCCACTCATATATACAATTAAAGGTCAAATGCATACATTTTAAAATCAAAATGGTTTCAAAATTTGACAAGCCGGAATGCAAAGTGAACCATTTTTGAGGAGGACTGAGTCTTCAAGAATAAAAATTAGTGTGGATCACCAAACTGGTGATTCAGAGTTCAGCACTGACTTTTTTTACCAAGTCAAAATTGAAAAAGTTTTTTAGAGAAGTGGAGAATTCTATACATTGTTTTACGATGTTATCAGAGCATACGACACAAAGGCATTTCGGCAGTTCTGTTTGCAGTGTTTACCAATACATGACACCATTATAAGTAACTGTAGCTTTGTTGACTTTATTTTATGAGTAGTAGTTTTTAACAAGTTGAGAAGATTACCAAATTATTTTCTTCTATTCTTTGTGATGTGCAGGAAAGGAAAGGAAAAAAACTGGGTACCATAGAGAAGTAATTTTCTAATTTCAGCCACCCAAAACATTTAGGAATGGCAAATCAGATGACGAAAGCATTGTACATTACCACAGAAAGGATATGATTTGGTGATATTTGAGAATAGTTTTTTCCTTTTCTTGCCAAGGTGTCATCGACTGTTCTTACCATGCCTTATAGTAATGTTGGAGAAGAACATTTCTCACATGATTAGAAAAAAAACAAAGCAGAATTAACCATTAGCTTAATCATGAGCATTAAAATGAACGATCTAGAAAATATAATGCAGAAGCAGATCTAGGTGACCACTCCCCTGAGAATTATTTTCAAATTTTGCAGTCACATGTTATCCAAATAAATCTAATGATAGAGAAACACAGCATCATGTGATCAAATGCTGACATATCATTGGACAACGTGCAAATAGCAGGCCTTCTGATTGCACCAAACAGAGCCAAGCTTAGTCACAGTTATTCTGGCAATGTTATTTTGCGAGAAGCAATGTTGGAATTCAAACAGGGCTTCTAAGCATTGAAACCTATGTATAAAAAACCATATATCAGGAAGGATGTTAGTAGAGAACAAAAAAACACACAGACATCTTGAATATTCAAGTATAAAATGTAGGTTTGTCACAGAAATCGAGAAACAAACCGAAAGGTGGAATTTAAAACTAAGAACTATAGAGTTAATGATCAATATTGAGCATGTGGAAATGATTCTGCTGACCTGAAACGTTAAAAAAAGGAAATAACACGAGTAAGAGTGACACAAGTAAGACTTGGTGGTAGATATTTTCATAATTTGTGAGCATGGATACCTTCAGTGAACTCCCCTTTAAAAATCCTAGATACTTTTCTGTGATGCCCTGCTCAGATTTTCAAAAGAACTATTCAGTAAATGTAAAAGTACATGTAGAGAATATAATTTACAATACAATAACTAAATATGTTCAATTCATGCCATCAGGATTTTATTTGAATTTTTAAAACAGTTTATCATAAAGCACAAGTATGTCTTTGTTTTTAGCATACCTGTTTTCCAGAGACTAAATTCTTGGAGCATGCTACACTTATTTGGTGCCCAATATATTTTTAGGACCAGATAATTAACCAAGGAAGAGATAATTTGGATGAATATAATCTTTCAAACACAGTTTTTTTTATTTCTTTTTTCTCAGACTTCCGTTGGATGTTACTGCTGGTACTGGTGCTAGATTTTCTTGTAGTGCCTTTTCCTTTCCTCGGCAATGTCTATTAATTTTTATGGAGACGTTTTTGAAATCATGGTTAATCTGAAAGTAAGAATTATAACATTTGAAAGCTGGTAGAATGCCATTTTTGCTTTGCTTTCCTTTCTTAAGTAGTTCCTGTTTCATTCACAAGCACCTTTTTTTAAATGAGATTAAAACTAACAAACAAACAGGAATAACAAGAGATTCTTTGTGGCCAAGCTGTCTTTATTTTTATAAATTGTTCAAACTTATCACGAAGTGGTTGAAAAAATCAAGGCCACAAGTAATAGAGTCAAATGAGCAAAAATCCTAATAAAATCTCAGGTCTTTAATTACCTTTATCAGAAAGGTTTTCACTGCCTAATATATAAAATAGAAATTAAGTTAACTGTCAATATTTAATTGTGAGACCATTTATTAATTTATTTGACTTTCACCATTATTATTTTCTGTCTTTAAAGGTTTGATGAAAGTCTTTACTAAATTTATCTTAATTAAAAACAACTAAATAATCAGGTGATTTGATCAAATTTTAGCTTCAATTGAATTCTGTTGGAAATTTGTGGTCTAAAAGTGGTTAGGGTCTTATTGCCATAAAATTGTAAATTAATGGAATAAATTATTTGTTGATATTGGCGGTAAATCAGGATAGAATAAAAAATTATGCATGCTTCTTCATTTGCTTTGTTGTTTTGTTAGCATCTAAGCTAAATTGTAAAAATAGAATGATGATTATAGATAAAACAAATTTTGTTAAAAATTATTATAATTTTTTCAAATGATGCATCTTGATGCCTGCTTCATTTTTAATCTGAACTTATGAGTTGATGGGAATGGAGACATATGAACATATTATGCTGTTCACAATCATCTGTAGTCAGGGATACTGCATTTTCACCTTCAGGAGTAGATACTGGAATATTCCAGGTGTTCATGGCATATTTCAATAAGATAAAATGTATTAGATTTATTAATAAATACCTACAGGAACTGACAAAAATGGTCAGGATTGATTTTATTATGCAAAAGGTATCAAAAATAAGTCCTTCATTCCTACAACCTCTCACTGTAATAGTCTTCTTTGGAACCCATACAATGCTTCCCTTGATTTTTAGATACATCTGTGGTAGTAGTTGTTATGTTGCACCTTGTAATAAAGCTTCTGATGTAGCAGTGTTAGTTGTTGGCATGTCATTAAAGGAATATTAAATAAAAGGTTTTATTTTTTGGCCATGCTGGAATCATAGACATTTTGTAGTTATGATCTTTGTAGACAGCTGCAAACAAAAAAATATTATTTTCTACATGCTCAAAACCGAATGGACATTTTCCATTTGTTTCTTAGTGGATAACATGTTCCTTACTCAATATTCATTATTTCATTAAAGGTTTCATTTTAATACAGATAAACATTTGCTGAGTTAGTGGTGGTCGGAAGAGAAGATGAATATCACCTTTAAGGCCTGGTATTAAAAAGTTAAATGACAACTACAAGTCTGCAGGGAAACTGGATTTGTCAACTCAGAGCTTATCTGATTACTTCACCTTTTCCTAGTGCTCAGTTATACCTATATTGATCTTTGATGATCCCTGTCTGTAGCTGACTTTTTCATTTTCCCTGATGTCATTTGGTTGCCGTAGCAGCAACACGAAAATTTGTGCGGAAGTTCCACACTAACTGGAATATTAGCAAAAGACCTCAGCTGACATCTAGACGAGCTTCAGAAAGAGAAATCACTGCTGATGGACAACTCTGGTGGCCTTATCTGGATCTACTACGAAACAATGCATTTTAAATGCATTGAGAAAAGTCTGAAAGAAGCAAAACAGGAAGCAGCTTTATTTTGAAATAAAATTTTCTGTTTTTCTTTGTCCTTTCAGCTTTAAAATGAATAAGTGAGAAAACCATTTATTATTAAAAATTGGGCCATCATTGATTGGTATATGGAGTGAAAATGTAGGGCAGAATTGACATGCGCATTTATCATAATGGATTTCATAGGTCTAATTTTATATATTATAATTTCAGCCAAACAACTGGTTTAGCCTACATTATACTCTGCACCAAAAATTAATTAAAAGGTAACCGGGAAGCAATTCAGTTCACACAAACTTACCAAAACAATTTACCATTGTTATTTAATTAGTCTTAAGCAAAAGATAGAATGAGTTTGTTTTGTTTTCTTTACTGATATGATTCTGACAATTCTACAGCACTTGCTGGGAATTCTTTATGTTGTTCTCCAGCTATGTTGTTGATGTCAGTGCATGAATGAGTATGCCTACTCCAAATGGGTGAGGATCTGTGGATTCTGAATAGTCATTCCACTAGGGTTATATTTAGTCTGCTCAAGTGCACTTGACTCATATTCTCTGTCTTTGTGCCAATGTGTTACTGCTGTTATAGAAATGAGCTATAAAAGAACATTCTGGCACTGAGAAAGACCTTCAAACTGTTCAGATGAGAGTATCTGTTCTATATATGCAACCAAAGTGTTTTTTCTGTCATTGGTAGAAACCTCAAAATTTATAATAAGACTACATGTGCCCACTGGTTTCTAGTCCACTTTATTCTGCTATTTTCCCACTATAGCATGTTGTCATTATGCGACCTGTAAGCACAGACACAATCTGTGCTCATGGAGTCTAAGTCACTTGCTATTTGCACTGATCCAAGTTGGTCTGGCACTGTTCTACCTATTGTTCTCACTAACTTATATCAACTTTTCAGATGAGCTATGAAGTGGTCTTAGACAACAGGGATAACTCAAGACTTACCAGTACGTGCAACATCTTTAGTGGAATACATGGCTTAGAAACTGCAAAATAATTTTCACTCTGGTCATGTGAAAATGACCAGAAACCCAGGAAATGTAGCTCTCCTTGAATCTTTCCG
Organism: Nautilus pompilius; assembly: GCA_018389105.1. Lineage (NCBI taxonomy): Eukaryota > Metazoa > Mollusca > Cephalopoda > Nautilida > Nautilidae > Nautilus > Nautilus pompilius. The sequence goes on along the minus strand of JACATO010000312.1, from coordinate 817,618 downwards.
GATATCTAACTTCATTGGTTTTCCATTAATCATGGCATTGTGAGACAGTGAATGCTGTATAGATAGATGGTTCCTTAGAGATTTTGAGCTGCAGACTGGAAGAATGATGGTGTAGACCTGTTGTAGTGAAAAAGAAGCAAAACATGGCTTGGAGAAAGACTCCAAAGATGCTGAATGATTTTAGAAGCATTTCAGACTGTTATATAATTATAGGATAATTTTTCTGGCAACTTAAAAGCCATATCTACCCTAGGACTTTAGCATTAGAGATAGGGTGTTCTTAATACTTATGTAAGCCATGTCTTGCAGTGACATTTTCTTTAAAGATTTGTTGAACTTTTACCAGTACAGTTGTCCCCTGGCATTCGCGGGGGTTACGTCCCTTGAGCACCCGCAAAGAGTGAAAAACCGCGAATATTGGATGTGGTCCATAAAAATGCCTATAGATGTCAAAATATAATGTAAAATATAATAAAAAAACATAAGTAAATATATAATAATAATTTAATAGAAAATACAGTAAAATGTACAGGTACTCACCAATAATGAATAATATTGATTGAAGATGATGATGATGATGATGAATAAACTGTGCAGCGCCTTGTGAGAAGCAGCCAATCAGCAGCAAGGAGACATGAATAGTGCTCTCGGATTGGCTACTTTCAAACCTCCAGCCAATAGCGTTTATTTTATATTGGTATTTTGCTGAATTTACGTTAGTATTTATATTACAAAAATAGTAAATTATATTGTTATTAATAATTTAGCGTTAAAAAGCATGAAAAAATATATATTGCCACGAAAAAAGCCATAAAAAAATCACAGAAGATATTTGTGATTCTGCGAATATGTGGGGGCTTCCACGAACAATTATTAGTTAGGTTCTAAGGAAAATTCCGCGAATAACCGGGGGTCGACTGTATATACATTTATTGCTTGCAACTGCTTAACATCATCATCTGTTTCATTTTAATGCTCATTAAAAACCTTCAATACATGCCATTTTCTTTTATCTCTAAATCAACAGTTTAGGGATTTAAAAAAATATTTTAATATATAGTTTAAAATTTTGTAATATTTTATTAATGTTACATTTGCAGAAAACAGAAGGGAAAAGGTGCCGTTGTCTGCAGTAGTTGAAAATAATCCAACAGCTTTCTTTAATGATACTGTATAAAACATATTATGTTATATTCCCTCTTTTGTGGTTGAAGTTGCAGATTGATGCTTAGTTTATAATTTTTCTTGGTCTACTATACAGGTGTCCATTTGTTGCCTGAAAAATCTAGGATTTTTCTGAGTAGTTCCTCTGTTATATTGCTTTCACTTTATAGCAAGAAAGTTTGTTTGTTTGTTTAATGTTTTAGGTAAACATTTATTGCCACAATCTCACACTTCTAAGAATTAAATAAGCTTAATAAAATACAAATCAAATTTATCTAAATAAAAAAAAGCTTTTATTCTTATTACAAAAATTGATACATTTTTAAAGGCCTTACAATACTAGAGAAACTATCAAATACATTAATGAAATAATACATGATAACATAATTTTCTACTAGTGATTATTTTAAAGTAAAACAGATGAACATATGATCAAGTGATAGTTTTTATATGCAGTAAACTTGGTGTACTGCCAAATTTGACTGCATTTATTGGTGTGCATTGTCGTGACTGTTTCAAAATGGAGGGGAGGCAAACCTTTTCTGATTTTAGTGCAGGATAAAGTGATTTGGTTGTTTCTTTAAAATTCACCTGGAAGTTTAGGATTGTTAAATTCTGTCCGAATTCAATGTAGAATTTGTTTTTACAAATCCTGCTGTAAACAGGAATGTACAGTAGAAATAATTGTTATTTGCTTAGTACAAGTGAGAAACAGTTATTTCGCTCTTGTGGTTCTTAAGTTCCTGAGAAGTGTTTGCAGAAGATTCAGGCAGATGTTATTTCCACTCTGAAAATTCTGCAAAGAGAGGTTTTGTTAAGTTTACTTCTCTTGCATTTTTGCATTACTGTTATTATTTTAATTTAAATAAAGGTGAAAATCTAATCATTGGGTTTCTCTTCTCTAGTTAGGTGGGAACTGAACAAACCAGCCAAGCCACCAAATGGTAATTTCAGGTACTAAATTGATGCAACCTGTTTGCTGCTGCTGCTGCTGCTGAGCCAGATGAATATTTTCATACTGCAACTAAACATACTTACTGGCCAATATGAAACATCCCCAGAAAACTTGCATTTTGCTTTCTTGTACATAGGTTTATTTTGTTTTATTTTTAAATTGTTGTATTAATTTGTACTGTTTATGTGATATTCATGGTTTGTTTACCTTTCACCTCCAGAGTGTTGAAAACTTTGAAGACTTGAAAAAATTCCCAAACTAGTGAAAGTGTTAAGGAAGTTCTCCTCTTTTGGTTTTCTTTAATGCATAAGTGCTGTAGATAAATATTTTATATTGCTTAGCCATAGGTCTATGCTAAGAACTAATAAACTTTACTTAAAAAAGATTAGCAGGCGATTGATACTGATTCGGAGGTCTGGAGGATGTAAATTTACATTTTACCTTTCCAGTTTATATCTTACATTGAAAGCCAAGCCACTAGCTACATATCCCAGTCCATACTTGCTTACTGAAGGTCTTCACAGAATGAGTTGCTTACAAGGCTACAAATATCTTTTTCCAGAACATAATGTAGGCAACAATGATCCAGATTGCAGTTCCCCAGAGATCCTGCAGGAGGTGCTGCCAGTGTCCTGGCTCCACGTGCCAGTTTATTGGAAAGTAATTCCAGAAGATATTATGGCCACAGTATACCACAATGGAATTCATACCTTGAATCAAAGAATAAAAAGAGAATAGTTTCTATTACACAGTCAAATATTTAGATATTCTTAAATTAAAAGGAAAAAAACATATATGTAGGCTACTGCTATCAACAATCACCTAAATATTTCCAGTCTGGGTTTTATAAATCATGGCACTAGAAATATTTTATGCAATTCAAGAAATATGCACAAACATGCATCATTTAACTGTATTATTTGGTAATAAAAGCTCAGTTTGACAAATGTGGTTCATTCATTAACTGTTCAGAATCATGGACTCACTGTACATTTGGAATTCCTGTAACTGCAATGTAAGTTAATATATATGTTTTGGTGAAAAACCTATCTAGTGTAAGAGGAAGCAGCTTTTTCCCATTTAATTTAAATGCCTTTATTTCAGACAGAAAAAGAAACTTTCCACATTTGTATTTAAAATGTGATGTCCTACTGTCTCCAAAAATTAATGTAGGCAGGGACCTGAAATTCTAGACATGCAGGTAGAAAGATGTGGGGTGGTGGGTAATACCGGTGTCTAAAGGGATTTAACAAAAATGATAAATTGTTCTTTCATTTAGTTCAGAAGGTATAATATTAAATGCTTTATTTAATATATTTCTTAATGAATATTCCTTCCCAACAGGAGGAAGCCCCCTTTCCACTGTGAAATTATAAATGGGAATACAACAGGTCCTCTTCCAGTGAATTAATCCAGATTAGAAAACATTCTGCATCTGATGTGGATGGAGGAAGAGTAAGACAAAACCACACTAGAGAGGTATGCAGAACTGAGACATTCATAACCAGGATTTCAACTCTGGCCCTCAACATCAGCAGTGCAGTAGGCTAATCAATGGACTGCTGAGCCACTATATTTAATCTAATCTATATAATTAGCAAATAATGTATTTTCAGGTATCACTTATTTTAAGTCATAAACATTTACAGAAATCATGCTTAAATACAAATTTTATAACTGTTTACTACACCTTTATTTTTTAAATAAAATGTCAAATTTTCACTCCCCAGCAGCAACTGGAGCAATGCCAGTAAAGTACCTCGCTCAAGGGTCACAACAATGTGCCAGCAATGGGAATTGAACCCAGGACCCTTAGGTCCGGTGATATCATTGAAAAATGGTGAATATTATGGCTTCTAGGAAGTAAATATCACATGACCAGCATATAGAAATCAAAGTCCAAACTAGTGAGTGCTACTCCATGCAGCAGATTGCAAAAGGACCTGTTTGTCAGAATCTTGAGGAGGATACACAAAACTGATACTGTTGACTAGATGCAATAGAGGAAGAAACCCCAAAACCCAAAAGGGATGTTAAGTGCCTTAGGATATATTCCCTATATGACAGACAAGCAAATAGAGATCATGTGAATGACCTAGCTGTAGTATGGGTTCTATCATTTCTTCAAAAAACAAATTGATTCCACTGGATGTGTATCTGCCTATAAACCTTTGCTGAAGAGAGGCAACCAAATGGATAACTGAAATGTACAGCATCTGGGACAAGGTGCTTTTTACAGATGAGTTGAAGTTTATACTGTTTGGCAATAATCAATGAAATTTTGTTCAACAGCAGTCTGAGGAAAATTATAACAGTCAGTGTACAACAAATACAGTGAAGTATGGTGGATGATCAGTACAAGTGTGGGGCTGCATATCAGCCAATAAAATTGAAGGTGTACTGACTGCCAACAGAAACAGCCAAGATGTCCTTCATGAGGCCATTCTCTCAGAAAGAAGAGACCAGGGATTCATTTTCCAACATAACAATGACACCAAGCATACAGCCAATGCGGTGAAGAACTATCTGAAATGCAGAGGCTGATGGAACACTCACAATGTTTCCTTAGCTTGCAAAAAGTCCTGGTTTAAACATTATTGAGGCCATATGAACATGGCTACTGTAAAGTCAGATGCCAACCAAAAACCATGTAGAAATTGTGGAATGCTACTGGGTATTTAGAACAACATTCCATAGTCATACCCTGTATGGAAGCACGTAAAAATGATGTCATGCTCTATACTAATGCACTGTACACCATTAATCTTGTTTTGTATATTTTCTGTAATAATGCATTGTTTGCATTATATACATCTCTTAACTAAAATTTCTCCTTATTTGTGCATATCATGTGTGCTTCCATAATTATTTCCAATACTGTATTTACATACACCTTCTTCCATTAATCCATTTAGGCTTTAGCCATAAATAAAAGTTTCTATCAAAGGTTTCTCTCTGATTTCTCTTCAGTTTACTTTCAGTTAAGGAGATGTGCTTTCGTTTCTGAACATGCCCGCTCCTTGCATTTGTCTTCGATGAGTTCTGCCAATTTTCACCAAATTATAGTTTACTCAACAGGTGTGCAAGTATGCATGGAAATTTATTTGTAAATTCGATGCCTGCTTTTCTCCAAATTGGGAATTTAATCAATATCAGATGAAGCAGTGCTGATAGTAGGTTGTGGCAGAGCTGTCTCAGTAAATCCCAGCACATTCTTTGTGTGTGGATCATTAACGGTAGGGTCCAGCAACATTTTGTTAATTATTAATTTCCATCACGTGTTTAATTTTTCATGTGACTTCTCACTATTAAATCAGTATGAATTGCTCATTGCATTCAGAGATTCTATCCATTTCTTTCTTTTTGTTATTCTCTGTATTCTTAATCACTTATTTTTTTTTTGGTTTTAACAGAAAAATGTACAGTAGGCTTTGCTTAAAAAGTTTTCTTTACTAAAATTAAATTCCCTCTCATTGTAAACTATTTCAATAGGTCAGCTTTCCCTTGATGGTCTACCTTCATATCTAAAAGTCACCAGACTTAGTAACCAGTCAAAACAATAACTAAAATAAAAGCAACTTTCCCCATGCCTGCCACAGGCATGACTCACTACTTAACTGATTTTACTTTTTGTACTCACTCACCTGGGTATACAAAAGGGTCACCTGACCACCATCCAAGAATATCAATGAAGACATAGAGAATAGCCAATAAGAAGAATGCGAAGGATCCATTTATGAACACAAATGAGACAGACCTGTAAATAAACAAGAACAAATATTACCTGTCTAGAATTCTTCCATTGTCCAAATCTATAGGTTTTGCCTCATTGGTCAAAATATTGATCATTGTCAAATATGATGCAACAACCAACATAGCTGCTTTGCTGTAACAGTCTTCACGTCTAAGATAGATAGCCTTGTTTTTATTCTAATTAAGATTCTTACAGCAATGATTAGCAAATCTAATTCAAATAATATATATAATTATATAATTAACCTTATCTGATGAGGTTATAATACAAGTTACTCAGTATTGGCTCTTTAAATTGTGTTTTTATAGCATTTACGAGTTATCAACAGGTTTTTAATTCATAATGAGGCAACATAACCCTGTAAGAAGTCATAAGTAAATCTGGCAACATTTATTGTAAAGTTGTGATCAGAAACAAGTTAATTAATTCCACATTTCTGTATTTATACAGAACAGTAACTTTTAGAAAAGTACTTGTATATTACAAGTTTTCTAATTTTGTTTATTATGAAAAGACAGAAAGTCAACAAGGTTCATAGCTACTGATGCATTTTTGAAACTTGTTCACACTGTTACTATTAGTGAATGTTAGTAATTCATTAACTAAATAAAAACAACAGTGAAGTCTTGTAGATTAAGCCAATATTTAACTATGTTTGGAATTATAACATTTGTGAAAAAGCTTTTAAGCTCTGTTTCTATAGGGACTAAGTAGTAATGTTAGCAGTTTAATCTCCATATTCATCATTAAACTGTACTTTGCTACATATCCTGGTTAGAGCTGTTGGAAAATAACACATGCACATTGAATTACTAAAATATAACATTGGAATTTTACTGTTTTAAGTTAATTTGATCATGACAGAGTTTTTCTTTTATATTTGGTGAAATAATGATAAGATTAATAAAGTTTTAGTTTCTTGTAATTTACACTTTTTAAAAATTAGAATTAAATTGTTTTTTTTTTTAAATGTAGAAAAAATATTGTTGTTATCAAGGTCAGGTAGTGCCTTGATTAGTGCTAACAAGTGTCGCTATTCCTTAACCTAGTAGAGCCTGGCACTTGAGCAGGAATTGGAAATTCCATCCTAGAACTCCTCTGATTAGCTGTGGAAGGAACCCAAAATGTTGAAAAAAAACCTCATAGGATGGACTGATACAGAGAAAACAAACCTTGCTATGGGAGTTTCTTCAAAGCAAGTCAGCCCCGAGGGAATCAAAGTCAGGCAATCTGCCACAGCAGGTCAAAATGCTAAGCTACCTGATAAGCTATTAAATTTTATAGTTGTTCAAAGTTAAGGATGTACCGTCCTATGCTAAGAGGAATCACTTTTTATTATTTGATATGCCTTCTAACTCAACCTTGGAAAACATAAAAGTGAGTGGGAAAAGCAAAACTGTGTGGAAGATTGAGGACAGTGGAGCACAGAATTTTTGAAGTCAGCTACAAATTTTGAATGTAGACTAAATCACATCATCTGGTGATAAACATTCCTTTTTACAAACTAATTTAGTAAACGACATTAAAACTAATTAGAATAATTATGTACAATAACATGCATGATCTTGACATTTTTGCTGAATGATCAGTGTAACTTGTTTAAAATGGAAATTAATTCATCTTTTAGACTTCGACAAAGATAAGAAAAACACTTGTCTGATCTAGTACATACCATAAATTCTTATTTATTGGAATAATACCATCATTCTGACTGGCACCACACAAGGCTGTAGCAATGGCTCCCTAGGTTAAAGAAAAAACAAACAGATAGTTAAATGAAATATCAAGAATAAAGGTTTCAGATTTCAGTATAAATATATATTTATTTATTTCTAGTAGCATACACTTTGTTTTATAACAAATTGATGAAAAATATTCTCAAGCTCTGTTACAAATGAGAAAAACTACAAAGAACAACAAAAAACAACTTTTGTTTAGTTGCCAAGGAATGTTTGAACGAATTTAGGGTATTTTGGAGGTCGCTGAATCCACAAATGATATTAGTTTTGCCGAATTGGCTCTAGTTTTTGAGGTAATGGATACCCCTCAAATTAGCGATAGTCAGCAGCTACAATAGAACTATAGAAATTATCTGTAGTTCAAACACCAATGCTGAATACATATCAACAAAAAGCCTAAAAATCAAAGGCATGTCACATCACATGTTTAGAGGGGGGGCCAACCCAGTGGCCTGGATCGAGGTCCGCGGACTTCCTCTGGCCACTGGGGAGGAAATCCCACAACAAATTCTTGGAAAATATGGGAGGATAATCGTACTGTTTAAGTACAATTGCCTTCCAGGAATGCCCTTCCTCTCAGGTCAGAGAAGTGAAAGATGATCCTTAGGGATCCTATTCCAAGAAAATGGTGGTGGGTAGGACCTATACGATCATGGTCTATATAAGGACCAGCCAAGCCTGCCACCTTATTGCAAAACATGCAAAACAACAGGGCACACCAAAATAAGTTGCCCCACAATGACTAACCAAGAAGAAACAACAGAGGAAGCAAGCACACCAGATCCAACACCAATGCAAACTAAAGCCACAGACATGGCAATCATAGACACGGTTGCCGATGTAACAGCAACAAAAACCAGAGGGAGGAGTTTCAAAAGGAGCTACAAAGGAACAGCATTAAATTTTTCTCCTAAAAAAAGGAGAAAAAAATGAAACAGCCAAGACGAACAAAATCCTTGGAGACCCCTCTCAAAATGAGTCAAATGGTAGCAACAACCCACTCACAACCCATACTGAAGACTCAGGGGGTTTAAGGCATGGACGTGATCACCTGAATAGGTGACACTTCGTTTCAGACTGATCTTTTGGAAACAATCTGGTAACGTCCAAGGATGATGAACTAGATTTAGCGATTATGGTGCGATGTATGGAATTCTTATCCCTGAATTTGAGGGATAAAATTCAAACAACATTGGAATGATTTTCTAGATAACTTAAAACATTCTGCACACAACACAGTAATTTGCATGCAAGAACTTCACTTACAAACTAACCAAGAAGTAGATAGGTATTTTGCTAACTGGTCAGGACTAACACTTAAAGCCTAGATTCTGTAGGAAGAAAAAAAGGAGTAGCCATTTTATTTCATCATAGTTTAAACATTAAAATAGAACACTCTTACAGTGATAATCAAGGAAGGATTGTGATAGCTAGTTACCAAAATCAGTTCCAAAGAAAAGTGATGATTGTATCGGTGTACGTTCCTACTGTTGGAAAGGAGCGTGCAGCGTTCCTTCAGAACTTCAACGACAGACTAGAGCAGGAACTTAGGTCCTACCCTGCAGAAGATATTTACATATTAGGTGATTTTAATTGCGTCCCCTCCAATGAACTTGATAGGCAGGGGCCGGACATTAAGTGTAGGATGCACCTGATCGGAAAGTTGCAGCTGCAAACCATGTGTTCACAGTTTGGCTTGGTTGATGTGTTTAGATATAAACACCCAAACGTTAGATCGTACACTCATTACTGTAAGAAATATAAAGTAGTGACTAGATTAGACAGTGTGTACATTTCTAAAAATCTAGCAAAACAACTCCAAGACATTTTGCATGACATTATTGCATGGAGTGATCACTACCAGGTTAAGGCCAGCTTTCTAGCTCAGGAGAACACCAGGGGACCTGGGCTCTGGAAACTCAATAACACTATTCTGATGGAATAAGAATATGTTGAGAGTATACAGAGTTAACGAGACCCCTCGAAGTGAACGGGCTCGGTTACACCCTACGGGGTGCGAACCCGATCGCGTGGGTGAAGGTGCGTGGGGTCCCCCTGCACGCCCCGGACAACGTTCCGGAAGAATTGCTGAAAGAGTACGGGAATGTGCTTGTTGCCTTCCGGCACGACACACTTCCCGGAACGCCTTTCTTGTCAGGGCAGAGAAGTGGGAAAATGCTCCTGACAAAGGCAATTCCAAGGAAATTGTCAGGTAGGGTAGCAGGACGCTTCTACCGCGTGGCAGTGATCTACCGAGATCAGCCGAATGTAGCACCGTTTTGCCCGACATGTAAGATTCGGGGACATACCCTCGAATCCTGTCTCATGGCCGGGACGGTGGTTGCTGAAGACAAAGCCACCTCAGCGGTGATAGCCCCGGAAAAGGCACCGGAAGGAAGCCAGGTCCAGGAGGCATCAGCCAACCTGAGCGAAGCTGCAAACTCCGGGATCGGGGCACAGCGTGTCCCGAGCCCGGAGAGGGCACCGAAGCACAGATCGAGGAGGGCTAGGCAAAAGCAACGGAGAGCGACGGCGGAGCAGACGGTCGCACTCCCTAAGGGGCCACGGAGAAGCAGGTCGGCTTCCCCATGCCCATTTGGTCGAACAGGGGTGGCAAGGAGGACCACTGAGCCCTCCCGCGAGCAGTCAGAGGCGGCGGACGCGACGCCTCTGCAGTCTCGGAAAGTCCACGTGGTGGAAGAGCTGCTTAGCAGCAAGGACTCCAACCACCCACCGGAAGTTCTAAAAGCCTCTGAAGCCAGTGCCTAATGTAGGTGCTTTCTTTTTGACTGACTTTTTGGAATAACGACCCTTTTTTAACGTCCACGGACCGAACGATTTATTTTTGGAATAACGATTATGGCTAGACGCTTAAATTTTCTCTCCCTCAATGTCAGAGGGATAAATTATAATGCGCATTTCGACGGTTTCTTAAGTTACCTAGAAAAATCAAGCACAGATGTAGCCTGCCAGCAGGAACTACACCTCAACAACCAGATAGAACTAGAAAATAAACTGGCCCGATGGAAAGGACAGAAGCTCAGTAGTTTAGCGCCGTCAGGCCGAGGACGAGGAGTAGCTATTCTTTTCCACCCTAAGTTCTGTTTCAGCTTAGACCACTCCTACAGTGATAACACCGGAAGAGTAATCCTAGCTAGCATAACCAAGGAGGACCAAACAAAGGCGATGATCGCGTCGGTTTACGCTCCGAATGTTGCTCGGGAGCGGGCAGCCTTCATGCTGAGCCTCAAAGATATGTTAGAGAAGGAACTTATGGCTTACCCTGCAAGTGAGATTTATGTGTTGGGGGACTTTAATTGCGTCCCAGACCATGAGTTAGATAGGCAGGGACCGGCCGTTAACCATAGGACGCACCTCGCCGGGATCCCGCAGCTGGAGACCTTGTGTCAACAGTTCGGGCTAGTGGATGCGTTTAGAACTAAACACCCAGACTTAAAGGAGTACACTCATTATAGCCATAGATATAGCGTAGCTACTAGACTAGATCGAGTGTACATTAGCGCTAACCTAGCACCGGTGCTCACGCAGATTACGCACGACGTAGTCTCGTGGACCGATCATTCGCAGGTTACGGCTAGCTTTATAGTCAGGCAGGCGGCCAGAGGACCCGGTACCTGGAAACTCAATACCTCTGTTCTGACCGAGTCAGAATACGTAGAAAGTGTACAGCTCTTCTGGGAAGACTGGAGAACGCACCTAAATAGCTTTCCTAGTGTAACCGAATGGTGGGACATAGGGAAAGTAAAACTGAGGGAACTCAGTATAGAATACTGCCAGATACGATCGGCGTATAGGATGTATAGAGAGAGGCACCTTAAGGACGCCCTTAAACTAGAACTAAACAAAGCGGCTATAGGATCCCCTAATGTAGATAAGATCCAAGCCATTAAAAAAGAGTTAACCAACCTAACTAGTAGCAAAGCAGAAGGCGCTAGAATAAGAGCCAAGGCGCAGGCTATTAGCGAAGAAAGGTGCAGCAAAGCCTTCTGCGGCTTAGAGAAGGCTAGAGCCCAGAGTAAACAGATGACTAGTCTAAAAACTAACGACGGTCGCTACGCCACAGACATAGAGGACATCCTTAGAGAAGAGACTCGGTTTTTTAAACAGCTGTACACTAGTGAGGAAATTAGTCCGTCAGCTCAGGACGAACTTTTCGACACGCTAGAACATAAACTAGATCCCTTAGAGGCCGAGCTCTGCGACGGACCCATAACGGAACTAGAGATAAAACAAGCCATCGCGGCTCTAAACAACGAGAAGTCACCCCTTCCGCCGGAGTTCTATAAAAGGTTCGGATACCTGTTAGCTAAGGACCTGGCAGTCGTAGCGAACAGTGCGTTCGATGATGGCGTTCTCTCAGCCAGCCAGCGCTGTGCCACGGTGAACCTGTTGTTTAAGGGAGGAGACCGGGACAGCCTGACGAACTGGAGGCCCATCAGTTTACTAAATTATGACTACAAAATCATAGCTAAGATGTTAAGCGAAAGGCTGGCCAAAGTTATGTTTAAAGTCACGGGTGGGGATCAGACCTGTTCAGTCAGAGGGAGGACAGTGGCCGACTCTCTCCAGCTGATCAGAGAAATCCTGCACAAAGTAGACACGGAAAACTCCCCAGCCATCATGCTGGCCGTCGATCAGATGAAAGCATTCGATAGGATAGAGTGGAGTTTTCTCTTAAGAACACTTAAAGAGTTAGGATTCGGGGATAACTTCGTTAGCTGGATAAAGTTAGCGTACACCGATATCCAGACAAGAATAACTCAGAACGGTTTCGTCTCGGCGTACTTTAAACCCTCTCGCGGAATACGGCAAGGATGCCCTCTCAGCGCGCTGCTGTATGGGCTCGCTGCAGAGACGCCGGCCTGTTCGATACGCGCTGAGGAGAAAATACGAGGGATAGAAATAAACGATCAAATAGATGCTAAAATAATTCAGTACGCCGACGGCACCACGATCTCCGTCCGTGACGAGCGGAGTTTGGAGGCGGCGTTCGACAAACTTCGCCTTTACGAGCGGGCATCTGGTGCCAGGATAAACAAAACCAAAACCAAAGGGGCGTGGCTCGGTTCTCTTCGGAAAACCCCCCACAATCCCGACAGTTCTGGGATTAGCTGGGCTAGGGACAGGATAAAAATTCTGGGTATCGTGTACCCCCTTAGCAGGCACGTAAACGTAGATAAGGACAACTGGCACGAGCTAGTTGAGAAAATAAAGTTACAGATAAAGGGCTGGCGAGCCCATAACCTTAGCTTTGTAGGTAAGGAAACAGTCGTAAATAGCATACTCACCGCCCCTATATGGTATAGGAGTAAAATCATAGATATGCCGGAGTGGGCGCGTACCGCCATTGACGCTGAACTGGACAAGTTCTTGTGGCAAGGGCGCAAACACCTCGTCAGTAAACAGGTAATTCGCCTTCCCCGGAATTGCGGAGGTTTAAACATAGCAAATATAGAGAGCAAAATACGCGCTCAGCGAATAAAATCTATTTTAGATATCATAGGGAATACGGTAGAGACACCAAAATGGCAAATACTTTTCGCCCAACAGATAGCAGAGGCCTTCGGCGCGGATAACGGAATAGTTACCCTACGCGGAATGCCTAGAATCCACCAAAAAATCAATAATAACCTAAGTAGATACCATAAATTTAGCATAGAAAGTTGGAGTAAGAGCAAAATAACCCTAATAGGGAATCAAGTAAAACTAGACCAGACTTATAAACCCATAAGCAAACTGACGCAACGTGACTTGTATCTTCACCTAGCGTCGGCTCCGGTGACGGAGCCGGACTACAGGGGAAGATGGGAAAGTATCCTACATTCAGGCACCCTTCAGTGGAAAGCACTGTGGGACCGATCAAAAGGTTGTCGCTTAGACAACTATACCTCGGACATCCATTGGAAGATAATTCACCTAGTACTCCCTTCGAGGGAAATGAAACATAAATGGAAATTGATAGACTCCCCCAAATGCCTCATTTGCGCAGGCCAGGACGACACGGTCATCCACAGCATCTTCAGCTGCCCGCAGCAGGAGGCGCTGTGGGACCTAGTCGAAGTTTTGGTACAACTAGTAAAAGGCCGACGGCACAGACTTAATCTGTACCGCCGCACCTTTGGATTCAACCCCCACAGTAAAAAGGACCGTCTTTCGAACTTCCTGATCTTCACTGCCCAGCAGTGAGCTTGTAGTAGTCGGGGGACTCTAGAGGGCGGAAAACTCACTCCAACCCAAACCATCTACCGCCGCTACGTAGAAAATACACGGTCAGTTCCTCCAGTGTGTTGGACCGAGAACTCTTTTCGAATACCTGGCTCATAAACCAGGCATTAGGCCGGCTTGATGGCAAGCGCTTAATTAGCCACGTCTGAGCACGTGCTTTAAAAACAAACACTCCGACCTTAGGAGGAACTCCCCGGTGGAAAACCTTTTTTCTCTTTTCAGGAAAAGAAGAAAGAAGTAGACGCCGGACGAGAACGACCACTTAACTTCCACAACAGGCCGACTAGCGACCATTCATCAAATGTAAAGGAAACCGCAAGGGGGCAGAGGTCAAACTCGGCCCACTACGGATTTCGACGTTGGCGGAAGAAGAATGTCAACTAATGTTTATTTCTTCTTTGCAGCTTTGCGATAAAAGGAGAGAAAACTCCACTTCGAGAGCAAGCACCTGGGTAAATCCTACCTCCCCGCCCATTGGGAGGGGTTGGGTAGCCGGCTACTCTCACTTATAAACAGCTAAGACGGCCGGTCGTGGAACCGATCTGGCTACACCTCACACACTAGCAATTTTACACCACACATAGAACTTTCTAGTTTGAATAAACGTAGGCACACCACACACAAAAAAAAGTTAAGGGATTTTATTATAAAATATTGTCAGGCGCATAATACGCATAGGGAGTATTTAGAAAATAGGCTCAAAGAGGAACTAAGCTTAGAATTAAACAAAGTGGCAATAGGGTTAGATAGAGTCAATAAAATTGAAGCCATCAAAACTCAGTTAGCCAAGATGCAATTAAACAAAACAAAAGGCACTAGAATTAGGGCCCGAGTACCAGACATGAAAGGTGAAGGATGTAGAAGGTCTTTCTGTGGTTTAGAAAAAGCTAAGGCAGAAAGGAAATCTATGAATAAGATTATAAATAAGGAAGGCTGTGTCTTAACTGATATTGGAGACATCATTAGGGAAGAGACTCGGTATTATAAAGAGGTATACACTAGAGAAGACACTTGTCCATCTGCTCAGGACAGCATCCTGGCATGTCTAGAAAATAAACCAGACCCTCTAGAAGCTAAGCTCTGCAAAGGGCCCCTAACCGTCCAAGAAATATAAAAAGCCATTAGGGCTTCAAATAAAGATAAAACCCCAGGAAACGTGGCTTTACGCTGAATTCCTATAAGAGATTGAATATCTCTTAGCTAAAGACCTGACAATGATTGCGAATAGCACATACAGTAAAGGGTTCTCTCAGAAAGCCAACGTACTGCTACTGTTGTCCTGCTACCAAAGGGGGTCGATAGAGAGTGCTTGGACAACTGGAGGCCCATCAGTCTCCTAAATAGTGACTATAAAATCTTAACTAGGGCGTTAGCAAATAGGTTAGCCAAAGTTATGGATAAAGTTATTAGTGCAGATCAGACCAGTTCAGTTCCAGGCAGAAGCATCGTAAATATGCTCCAACTGATCAGAGAAATAACAAGTAGGCTAGACAGAAAACTTCATAGGAATAATGTTAGCCATAGACCAACAAAAAGCTTTTGATAGGGTAGATTGGAATTTTCTGCTTAAGACACTTAAAAACCTTGGCATCAGGGAGTATTTCATTAACTTTATCAAATTAACCTACAATAAAATACATAACAAATCCATCAAAACGGCTTCACTTCTTCGTCTTTCCACCAATCAAGAGACATCAGGCTGGGGTGCCCCCTAAATGCCATGCTATGCGTCATCATGGCGGAACTGCTGGCAGCTCTAATTAGAAGAAACAGCGAAATAAAAGGCATAAACAAAACAAAGATCCTGCAATACGCGGATGATACCACCCTCCTGCTACAGAATGAAGCCAGCATGAAGGGAGCCTTCAAAGACCTTCAAAGGGCCTCAGGGACGAAGATAAACAAAGAAAAGACCAAGGCCGCATAGCCGGGGTGGGGGGTGCCTAAGCACCTTTACAGCAATTCAACATCGGATGGGTGGAGGACAAGATAAAAATTCTTGGCATCATTTTCCCCACCAACAACTGAACTAACATGCAAAATGACAATTGGATACCCATCATTGATAAACTAAAAGCTCAACTAAAAGGCTGGTCCTCATCTAACCTCTCCTTCTTTACCAAAACCTACCTAATTAACACCTACACACCCCCAAAATCTATTACAAATCTAAAATAATAGGGTTGCCAGGTTGGGCACACTCCTCCGTTGACTCTGATCTTGATCGGTTTCTCTGGCAAGGGCGTAATAACTGGCAAATAAACAAATAACAAGACTCCCTCGTCAAGGTTTAAATCTCCTAAAACTAGAGAGCAAAACAGGTGCTCAACAAATTAGAAATATAATAGACATCATAAAGACAGTAGATAGTAGACCAAGATGGCAAAATCTATTCATTGCTCGTTTAGCTCATACTTTAACTAACAAACTAAAACTATATAGGGCTAAAAAGTCACTGCTAACTGACTACCACACAACAGCACTAACCAACTGGATCAATTCTAACATTAACATAAACAGTAATAATAAAGTAAGCTTAGGGACTAAAATATTTGATCTAGACAAACTATCCCAAAGTGACATACACTTCTTCCTGGCATCACAACCTATCAAGGAACCGGATTACAGGGGGAAGTGGGAAGGAACACTAAATTGAGGACCACTTCTACGGGATAGAATCTGGAATAGTTCTATAAATCACCTCATAAATGGATACTCCTCTGACACTCACTGGAAGATCCTAAGAAACGTACTCCCCCACAAGGGAAAATAAGCATAAATGGAAAATTTGTAAATCACCAAAATGCCTCGCTTGCCCTGAGGAGGATGAGACGGTAATCCACTGTATCTTCTCATGTCCAATGAATATAGAACTGTGGTGCCTAGTCCTTGACTTGATCTTTAAAATTAAAAGTCCCCAGGACAAACTTATTTTGTACTGGTGCATCTTTGGATTCCCATCAAAAAGTAAAAAGGACTGCCTTTTGAAATTCCTGGTCTTCACCACACAGAGGATGGCTTGGGGTAGTCTTAAGGCTTTAGAGAGCAGCCAGCTCACCTCAACTAAAAAAACTATTCCAAAAATATGTAATGTTTATGTTACGGGAAAATTATGCAGTCATGAATTTCAGCTTTACTGACAGAGCGAACTATTCAACCATCTGGTTGATCAACAACGTATTAGGACAATTAAACACTCAAAATCAACTACAACTGCACATCTGATAACCCTCATCAACCCGCCAAATCCAACACACAAGGCCAACCCCTTGGGTCAACCTAACTAAACAAATCTCCTTTTCCAAGTTGAATGTTTTTTTTAACCCTTATCATTTAACTCTCTTACAACCTCAACTTATTACCTATTCTATCAAAAAAGCCTCTATTTATAACTTATTCCTTCCTTAATCATTACCCTCCACAAATGGACTAACCATGCTTTTGTTTTTGTGGAATGTTGAGACCAGCACGACACCAAGTTGGAAAACTCATTTGGAATTATTCCAGTTTTGATGTGGAATTGGGCGCCGACCAATGTGATGAACATCACCGCAATGGTTGGACTACTTCCCATCACTTCACCGTGAAAGGAAGCCTCTGGTTTCCCAACATGGGATTGAATAAACACCAACTTCCAAATAAGTAAACGGAGACAAAACATGTCTCCATCCATTTTTCAAAAACCAAAATCAGTTCCACCCCTTCCCTTACTCCGGTTGGACTTAATAAAAATAAACAGTGGCCAACAATACCACCATAGACTGGTAAGGACATGGACAAAACCTACCTCTCCTGCTGTACCTACAAAGGAGTTTGGGTAGCCCACTGCTCTCTTAACGATAGGCACACTAACACAAACACAGGTCAAAACGAGACCTCACTCGTAAACAGCTGCGGCGGCAGAATGTGGAACTGATCCAGCTCCCAACACACAAACGCAACTTTACACATATGCCCTCAAAAAAGCACCACACACAAACCCACCTCCACCCAAAAATCAAAGTGTAGTATCTGTTCTTAAAAAAAAAATAAAGGTCAAAGTGGAATTCCAGAGTATTGGTGTTCCAAGCCTACCATATGGGGTTATGACCAGGTGCCACGCATGCCCATCATTGGGAGTCAGCCCTGGTGGGCAGAGGTACCAGTGCATCATGTATCTCCACTACTGACAAGTCCTCTGCTCGCAAGGGTGCAGGCGAGGGATGCATTTTGCCCCGGGCCCACTATCTGGCTAGGAAGGTTAGGCATCTTCAGACCGATTTTCAGACTGAGGTGCCGAGACTTTTTTTCCCCTAGAGGTTTTTTGGCTGGGGAAGTGATCCCTTTAAAAGGATTTCGCTCCACCTATGAAGCTTTTCGCTACGTACGACATGGGACGCTTTGGTGTCCCTAACCTTGGTCGTTTCTGACCAGTCACACGAGGTGCTTCAGTGCCTTAAACCGGCCTTTTTGTTCACCAGGAGATTTGCTCTACTACAGGTTTTGGCCTCTCCCACTCCCTTCTCTTCAGAGATCAACACACATACACGAATTCTACACTTACACATACATGCACAACACAAAAAAAGATCAAATTGGATTTCCGGTGGATGGCATCCCGAGCCTACCATTTGGGATTCCAACCAGGTGTCATGCCCACTGTCTGGCTGGGAAGGTTAGGTGTTAGCTCAGACCGTATTGCGCACTGAGCGGCACCGAGGCTTCCTCCCTGAGGGTTTCAGCTGGGGAAGCGATCGCTCAGTGGTCTTTCCATCAAGGGGTATTGCCCCTGCCCTATGGAATGTCAGGACATTTTGGCCTCTTTGTGACCAGATCTTGGTTTGTCTGGTCTCAATATATGGAGGCACAAGGCTTCCATAGTTGGGGTTATGGACTGATATCCATCCCTAAAAGGAGTTTTGACTCCATTAGGCTCTGGCCTAGTCACAGGAGTTTTCGCTCCACTGAGGTTTCGGACTCTTACCCACCCCCTCCTCTTTGGAGATAACCATGCACATACCCAAAATCACACACACCACACATTGCCTACACCATCTCCCAAAAAAAGTTCAAAGCATCTCTACCCTAGGAGCAAGGGTTTTGCTGGTTCAGCATTGCCAAACCAGAGGGCCCAAGGGTATGGGTGCCTGTATTTTAGGCTCCCTAGAGCGAGCTCAGAATAACCCTTGTCTATGGTTGGGGGTCATGAGGTTAAAGCTATGACAAACCCCACTTCTACTCTAAAAGAAGCAGTACATATACACCCGGGGCCAAACAAGATGATAAAACAACTGACTTCACGGTGATAAAGCTTCACACAGCAAAATAAAAGTTAACAGTTGAAAAATAGAATTTAATAGATGACATTTATTCAAATTATGGTCAACAGTTTTAAGAAAAATCTTAGATGTGGCTTTTCAGGATTTGAATATGTCAAGAAAAACCAAGAAATTTTTTCCTTATACAATTGTGTCTATTTTATTCGGTAAAAAGTGGTCCAGTGTTGTAATCACTTACCGTTATCAAAGACCATATTATCCATCTTGCAACCCTTTCTTTATGGCTTTCATACGTAATAATTATACGGCCAGCCTAAAATGACCAAAAAAAATTACCTCAAAGAATCATTATTATAAGGACGTTGAACAAGATAAACAAAATAATGACATGGAGACCATTCTAGAAGATATTTCTGAGTTTCTGGTTAGTTACTGTTTATTGCAAAGCAGGGTTTCCTTTGATATATATGCCGCTGTCACTAGGATAAGTCTGTTGGAATTACCAGACTAGCTTGCTAAGGACTGCCACATCATCTCCATAGTCATTCGTTCCTTGACTTAACATGGTTTCTTTGCAATTAACAATGAAAACTTTTTTTTTTAAAATTCTTAGCATTTGATCAGCATGGAATGACAGAAATTCTTTGTTCTTTTACACTTTAACAGTTCATACTTTAAAAAAACTAGTGTTCCCTGTCTGGACAGACTTGCTTAACTGTGAGATATCATGACCATACTTACTTTTTTCTTTTTAATATCGTGTGTTCCCCACCTGTACCCCCAGGGCTTTGCGTTAGTTCTACTGGCTGGTCGCATTAACATTCTTGTTTCCACATCACACTGATTTAGTAACACCGGTGGTTTGAATTACTTTTTAAAGTTCCTGATGCGTGATTTGAGTTAATGCAATGTCAAGGTTCTCAGAAGCTGTGCATTAGCTTAATGCATTTACAACATACATTACACATCTGCCTCTGCCTGACTGATTCCACTCAGGCTATATCTTAGCATGTGAGTTATGTACATACCTGTAATCCCAGAAAGCAGAGAAAGACTGATGTTAGTACTCCTAAAAGTCCCTCTGGATCAAAAGGAACATCTGTCTTATACATCTCCTAAAGTAAATTAAAAGCAAAAACGAAATATATTATGCAAGCATGCACATCATGAATAAAGAAAACACTTTTAATAAAAAAAGAAAATTTAGTTCTAGAGTTGGAATGCAGCCACTTGATGTCAGTCCCATTTTAATTCACCACTATCCTTATGTGCACGACTGTACTTAGTTTCATATAATTAGTCAATTGTGATTTCTCCATCTAAAAAAAATATCCTATGTTCATATGGTTGCAATATTTACATTAACTGTAATGAATTTCTCATTTGGTTTTTACTTATTTTGGGTAAAATAGGAGATTAATCCACCATGGTATAACAAACTTCAGCAGAAAATAGATATCATTAACTTAAGGCATCAGATAAGGATGCTAATCCAGTACAATTTTTGTCAAGAACTTCAATGCATTCTCTTCCTGATCACCATTCAGGTTCTGTTCAGTCTTTACATGGATCATGGGAATGGTGGAGTGGGGACAGACTATCCAGTCATTAACAGGGAGCATGATACAATCATTCAAAATCCCTGAAAGTCCTTTAAATGCATAAATTGGCATTTTTCAAAAAAAATTATATCTTTTAAAAAAGATCCTAATACTCTATGCAGTTAAAATTAAAACTTACTGGAGTCAAAAGACAACAAAACTTCACATTTGTCTGGACAATTCAAGGATGATAAGATACCCTGATTACATTTCTTGAATGAAAGCTACATCCAACTAAATTTGGTTGTGAAATCACACAGCTTTAATTTACAAAATAGAATTAAAACCAGAGGTAGTAGTAATAGTAGACATGGCACCCAGATTTGTGGAAGGAACAATTGGTTGATATGATGCAAGTTGCCATAATATTTTCAGACCATTATTCTGAGCATGAGCCAGAACTCCCACTGCAGCTGTAAACATTGGTCAGAAATACCAAAGTTATTTTGTCACCACAACAATACCTACCAGAACAATGGAGATAAATTCTTCATACTTACTGAAGATCTTGTTCCAATAAAATGTGGTACCCTTTCTTATATAGTACTTAAGAGCTAATAAGCCAAACTGTTCAGAAAACAAGTAAATTTTCCTAATTAAGATGATTCTATTGCCGCCAGATTTCTCTCTGCATTGGAAGTGTGTGATTATTGGTACCGATGAAATAGATGTATATGCATGAAACTTTGCAAACAAGCCTCTTAATTTCCCTCTTTTGGTGAAATTTACTTGGTTCACTAATAGTAAAAATCATTCTATATACTATATTAAAACAAGGCTTCATTAAATATAAATAGCAGCTACAAAGAAATAATAAACAGGCATCTAGAATACAACTATTGATGGACTAATGTTAACTATACACTTGTACAGATTTTTCAAAAATATTGTTGTTAAATCGATTTTTTTTCTTATTATTTTTTAAATTGAAGCTAATCATAATTCTAAATGACCATACTCAAATTTTAATTATGTTTAAGACCAAAGAATTTGAAATAGTCTGCAAATGTCAAAATGACTTTGACATTTAAAAAATTCACTTTCAAGCTTTTAGGAAAAGCAAGGTGGAAAATTAATTCAGTAGCCAGAAAATTAAATTTAAAATCAATCAACTTTATCCTTCTTCTTTCTAAAATGTGTATTTTATATTGCACCAAAACTGGCTTGTGGACTCATATCATTGTGCTTCCAGCTGTGTTAGAAAGATGTGGCTCAGGATAGTTTCCATGGAAACAGATCATTATGAGATGATGCATCTTTACAATATCTATAAATGCCTTTTAGCTCATTGCATTCTCAGGTGCTGGGGTAAAGAAATGAGCTACTGCTAAGGTGCAGAGTAGTAAATTGATTTTGATGTGCAATGAATTTTAATTAGGAAGCCAGATGAATTCATTTGAAAATCAGCATGAATGCAACTTGAACATTGTGCACCATAGCCTCTTATTAACTCGTCAGCTTTCAATCAAGAACCAAAGATTTACAAGTGAAATGTTCATTAAATATGTACAAACTTTAAAATAAAAGAATTTTAATAAACAACAGTAACAAATAATATACATATTTTATTATTAGGTAGTACAAAGTTAAACATTTTTTCTATCCTTATGTGATTAAATGATGTTTGCTTGTTTTATTTGTTGGTATAATAAACATTGCTATCATGGAAAATGACCATTTTGAATTGTTGTCCCTTTTTTGCTTTATTAGATTAATAATTACACAGGGGAACAAATTTTAAATAATTTTCAGTTGCATGGAATATTTTAACAAATTTTGATAGAACTTTAGGCGCTGATTTCAAATCTGAAATTAGTTTTTCTCTACAAGCTTTAGTTTGCATGCATTTTGAGGTTAGTGAAATTTTACAATGTGAACTTACGTAAACCATATATAAGCATTTTCATGTCCATATAAATTTATAACTTTTTGTATTTTTATAATTAAATTATAATTTATCATTTGTTTCAGTTTAAACATGGCTTCTATTAAGAGAAATCATTGCAGAAACAAGCCTAATGCCTTCTGCTACATATGTGGATGCTACACACTAAATCGTCAAAAACGTAATGTATCCTCCTTTGTCAAGCGTGCTTACAAGGCATATTTTGAAGTTCATCTTGGTGACCAAGACAAGCAATGGGCGCCTCATGTTGTGTGTCACAATTGTGAAGAAATGCTTCGAGACTGGACCAAAGGAAAACGTAAAAGTCTACCTTTTGGAGTTCCGATGGTTTGGCGTGAACCAACCAATCATTTAACTGACTGTTATTTCTGCATGGCATGGTAAACACATCGGGAATTGGAAAAAAAAACCGACATAAAATTACGTATCCAAACATTCCCTCAGCTATTCGGCCTACTCCCCACTCTAGAGAAGTTCCTGTTCCAATATTTAAAGGCTTACCTTCATTAGACGATAAAGACATTGAAGATGATACAAACAAACAAAATAGTAGTGACAGTGAAGTGGCAGAAAAATGTTCGTCGTCAGAGAATTGTTCTTCAGACTCTGAACCTTTTCCCACCCCTAAGCCTCTTATGCAAGTTGAATTAAATGATTTAGTGCGAGATTTGGGCCTTTCAAAAAAAGCAGCAGAGGTTTTGGCATCAAGATTACAAAGTAGAAATCTTGTTGATCACTCTGTTAAAGTTTCATATTTTAGAAATCGTGACCAACTTTTTGTAGCTTTCTTTTCAGAAGACAAACATTTTGTTTACTGCCATGACATTCCAGGGCTTCTTAAAGAACTGGGTGTATCTTACTATAATCCTGCCGAATGGAGACTCTTTTTGGACAGTTCAAAACGTAGTCTAAAGTGTGTTCTTTTACATAATGGCAATGTTTATGGAGCGGTACCTATCGGTCATTCTGTGCATTTGCGAGAAGACTATGATGATGTGAGAATAGTCATGGACTTATTAAAATATCATGAGCACAATTGGATCATTTGTGTGGACTTAAAAATAGTCAATTTTCTTCTTGGACAACAGAAAGGTTTTACCAAGTTTCCATGTTTCCTTTGTATGTGGGACAGCCGAGCACGAGACAAACATTGGGTCCAAAAGAACTGGCCTATCCGTGAAACTCTTAAAGCTGGCATGCCAAATATCATAAAAGAGCCAATTGTAAACAGAGATAAGATCATCTTTCCTCCTCTTCACATAAAATTAGGTTTGATAAAGCAATTTGTTAAAGCCCTAAAAACCGAAGGTGAATGTTTTCAACACATCATCACAGCTTTACCAGGGTTATCATTTGAAAAAATCAAAGCAGGTGTGTTTGATGGCCCACAAATTAGAACACTATTTCGTGATAATCAGTTTGTTGCTAAGATGAATGCTTTGGAAAAAGCAGCATGGTTATCTTTTGTGGCAGTTGTTCAGAACTTTCTCGGAAACTATAAAGCGGAAAACTACTGTGATCTTGTGAACACAATGCTCCTCGCTTTTCGTGATCTCGGGTGCAACATGAGCATCAAGCTTCATTTTTTGAACAGCCACCTTGATAAATTCCCTGACAATCTGGGAGCTGTAAGTGACGAACAAGGAGAACGATTCCACCAAGACCTAAAGATCATGGAAGAACGTTACCAAGGGCGCTGGAACAAAAGCATGACAGCTGACTACTGCTGGAGCATTAAACGAGATTGCCAAGATAAAGTGTACAAACGCAAAAGTTACAAACGCAAATTCCTTCCTGGATAAAATACACATTCAGATAAAAACTAATGAAAATATGGCACGATCAACACTAGATAATAATTTAATTTACTCATAAAATTTTTTAATTCTCTATCTTTTGCTTCAATAAATATTTTTAAATGACTTTTTTGCCATTTTAAGATTAAAGTGAACAGAAGAATTTTGATTAATGTTGGAATTTGTTAAAATAACGAAAAATAAAAAATGTCAAATTGCATGAAATCTGTAGCTTGCAGACAAAAACCGACTTTAAAATTAAAATCTACATATTCAAATTGACTAGAAAAAAGTATTTTTTTTAATGCAACAAAATGAGTGTTCCCCAGTGTTATCATCTAAATACCAAACCTGAAATTTCAAACTTATTTGGCACTGCTTTTTTGGCATAATTATGTTCTTGTTTGCTTGTTTGCATATTTCAGAAAGTAATTTTTTTTTAAAATTCTGCCTTTTGTATCATTGTGATTTTCTAGTCAATCATCATTTTTGTCTGATTGAATTTGCATTCATCTGACAGCTGATTTTTACCAAAAGTATCAGTTTATAAAACACCATATTTCTGAAACTATTTTCCTGAATATATAAAATTTTGGCAGGATTTACTGGTAGCATACTGAAAGCAGAGCAAAATGCCCTAGATATAATACAGTAGTTTTATTTTAAATCAGAATCAAGTAAGAAAAAGTTCTTTCATCACACCCTCTGTAACATGCATGGCATTTCTGGCCCTGTCTTTTAAAGTTATTTCATAACTTTTAGCCATTCACATACTTAAGCAACTGATGTCACTTCTTTTTTCCTGAAGATATGAGTTTCTGTTTTCCACCATCATTCAGATATACACAGTCCAATGTCTGTGCACCTTATCCTTTGAATGGTTTGTTCAAAGAGACATTCAAGGGCTGTAAAATGAATGTAAGCCCATCAGGAACTATGCCAAAACTGATATCCCCAGTCCTGAAATTTTGCTTAACTGACTATCAAACAGCATCAGAGTGAATCCAGTACTAACAATATTGGTTTACAGAGTAAATCATCAGGGTGTCTCTCCAAGACATTCACAATCCAAAAGTTTCATTCTGTGCTTATCCATGAACATGCACTTTAATCTTTTCAAACAGTTCTTCTTGTAGCATCATTGAAGATTCAGATTTGGCAAAGTTTATTCTTATCTACTGTTACTGTTAAAATGCATGTAAATGGGATTGAATAACCCAAGACTGCTATTTCCATACTTTTCAGTTTATGGATTTCCTTCCACCATGTTTATACAATTTTAATTGATTGATGGGGGTAAAAAAAAAATTGTTCTGTTTCCAAGTTGTTTTGCATATTTAATTACCTTTAAGTTAAAACTGAACAAACGATTGGCAGCCATCTTAACAAAACCAGATGAAGACATTCTCAGAACTCATTGTGTTGGCTAAAACATGGAGTTGAAATTTAATTTCAGTGAGTATAAGACAGCAATGTTTCTTTGGACAACACCTCCATCTTATACATAAATAATTACAGTATTTCTTTTTTTCAAAATTTTTTTGTATCTTTAACTGCCCTTCCAAGAAATTTTCTATGGTAACTAATATACATTCATTTTAAATTCTTATGTGCTATCCAATTATATTAATATTGTTTGATACATTTACTGATTTCACTAAATTTAGTTTAAATTCCTGCTCATTGGTTCATGTTTTGAAATAATAGTCTTCCTCCTCTTCCAAGTTAATATTGTCAACTTGTATAATCTGTTCGTTCTAAACATTTCTACAGCGAACAAAGCTTTGTGTGTTCATTTGGACCTTTGTAAATCACCCACATTTATGTACCTGCTGCTCTTATGGACAATTTATACACAAATGAAATAATAGGGGTACTGGCAATGGACCGCAAATATACCATCTGTTTTTCACTGACTACTGTTCCTGTTCCTAGGGCCCCTTAATGTTTTCATTTGAACTTTAAATCAATAGAACTCTGCTAATTGCCAAATGAAATCATTTGTTTGTGTGTGTGTGGTGTTTTCACTGCAAGACACTACTGTCCTGTCATTGGGCAGTCTCTTGGTCTTTATCTTTCTCATCTTTTCAGAGCCATATTTTAATTTTTAAGACTTTTACAGATGCTAGCACAGAGAAAAGAATCAAATTTCCTGCCATTGATAACCACTTAATAAAGAGACTTAAAGCTGTTCATTTTCTGCTGCTTATGCAAATGATGAATAGCAGATATGCTTTGATCTGTGTGTGATATGTATAATCTTCTTAGTTATTATATTAATAATGTAGTAGAAAAATAGTAGTCTCAATGTCTCTGTGAACTGTCCCGACAACTGACTATTTAGCATCACATAAATGAACTCATTTCTCTCTTTCCAATTGATTAACTTCAGTATCTCAAAAATAAAACTAATTTCTCAAGATCAGGGATGAAGGTTTTATGACATCTAGTTTATTTTAATGTCAATAAGTGAAGTAAATGCAATATCTAACGATGCATTACTAAAGTTTTTAGGATTTACATAGTTTGTTTTAGAAATGAATATAACTGACAACTTTATTATTGCTGAAATAAATATTTCACATGTTTTTTTTAATTTTAAATTTGTAAATTTAAAATTTGGTTTGGCATAGCTCCCTCATATTGTCTCTTCTTCACCAGTTTGTCATACATGTTACCTCCCACATCTAAAAATCATGACATCAAGTACTTTCCCTGCTGAAGTTAGAAGTGTTGAGCCCCTTGTGATGCAGGATACGTTGTCTTGCAGATCACTGCACTCACTAGGGTTGCCTCCTTTCAGAAATTGATGTACACAAAAAGAAAGGAAGATGCAATAACCTAAACTGCTCATATTTCATTTTTATTTCTGTATAACTTGTAGTTATCTATTTAAAATTCTCTATCAAAGAACTCAATACTTCTGATATGCACAATATCTAGTTTAGTTTTTCTCCACAATAGCAAACCTTATTTAAATCATCAAGTACTAAAACCTTGAGATTTTAAAACATTTTATATAGTGTACACATTTGATAATTTAACTTATCACGGATACCAGCAGTAACCGAGTAGATACCTTGTCAGAAATAATGGCTCCCTCCCCTATTCATTGAGGGTCTAAATTATAAATTTTGAATATTTAGTTGAAAGATTACATTGGTCAATACAATTTTTGCTGACTTATATCTGAGACTTGTTTCTGACTAATTTTGGGGCACTGAACTCAAATATCACACTGGTTTTTATCTGTTATGTCAAGTTTTTGCTCTACAGCATACCCCCATTTTCGGTCAATCGCCATAAAAAGTACCCGATTACAATGATTTCCACAATCACCTCAATCCTATTCTTATCATTTTATTTAGAATACCATTGCAACAAACAATACCAAGAATCAATTTTGAGATTAACAAATATATTGGTTAACTATGACATATCAGTTCAAAATATTGAAATAGAAAAATATAAATCGATGCTAGAATTGAATGAATTTTAGTGAAAAATGGCCACAAACTAATCCAGAATATTCTTATCATTTCACTTAGAATACCGTACAAACAAAACAGTGACAGACATGAGTTTATTTAGATTAACTGATATTAGTAAATGACACATTCTTCCTTCATGGATTAAATTTTCTTTTGTAGGCTTTTCTGGAGTGCTTCACTTCCAGACAGTCTCTTTTAATACTCCAACAGTAGTCGGCCATCATGTAAGTATCCCACCTTGCTTGGTACCACTCCTCCATAGCTTGTATATCTTGATGGAACCTTTCACCTTGCTCATCACTTACGTCACCTAGATTTTCAGGAAATTTATCAAGATGACTGTTGAGGAAATGAACCTTTATGCTCGTGCTGCAACCCAGACGATGAAAATTCTTAAACAATGTTTGAATAAGATCTTTGTAATTTTCAGCTTTTTTGTTTCCCAGGAAATTTTTCACAACAGCCACGAAAGAATTCCATGCTCTTTTCTCCATATCATTCATGCAGTTTGTGAAATGTTGATCTCTCATCAGTTTTCTGATTTGTGGCCCGTCAAACACACCAGCTTTTATTTTTTTCATAACTGAGGCTAGGAAATGTTGTGCATATTTACTTAAAACAGTCACCTTCTATGCTCAGAGCTTTAATATACTGCTTCATTAGACCCAGTTTGATGTGGAGAGGAGGAAAAATGATTTTTACCCGATCTACTAGTGGTTGGTTTTTGATATTTGGTTCTCCAACATTTAAGCACGTTCTCACCGGCCAGTTCTTCTGAGTCCAATGCTTGTCCTTAGCTCTACCATCCCACAGGCACATGGATATTTCGTGTATCCTCCTTGTTGACTAACCATTTTAAGATCCCATAGAACAAAAACTTGAAGTGATAGGCAAAAACCGATTTTATTTTTGAAATCAGTGCCCCAAAATTAGTTAAAAACAAGTGTCAGATCTTAGTCAGCAGAAAAAAAGTGAAAAAATGTTGACCAGTGCTATTAATGAATTTAAGAAACTAAATTACAGTTTCTAATGTAAACATAATTTCATGTATTCATTTACTACCATCTATATTTTCAAATTTCCCTGTTACTGATTGTAATCAGTTTGAAAATATACAAATGTAAAAAAAAAAAAAAAAAAAATATTCAAAAACTAAAAATACTTTTAGTGAATGTGTACCAGACGATTAATTAAGTAATGGGATATTTGGAGGGAAGTGATTTCCATTAATCTTCTCAAAAGACTCAGTCAGTTAAGTCAATGTTTCCATGTCAGATTTTCCAGTGTGACTATACCTACCTTGACCGTCGGGTGTTGATAGATGTGGCTGTTCCCAAACACCAGGCTGTCCACATACTGAGCAGCTCCTCCAGTGCAGTTGTAATATTTTCCACCCTCACTTATTCCCCCTGGTCCATTGTAGCCTCTGAGAAAGAACCCAAGTGACTTAAGAAAAAATTTTTTCCATTCATCCATGATGATTACATTGCTGAACCAAAAGAACATTGTCGCATGTTAAATTTAATTTCTGAAACCAAACAAAAGGAAAAGAAATACCTCTGATTACCTGGCCATTTCAAAGGCTATAAACAGTTAACTTGCTTAAACAACATGGTTTAGTTAGAAGAATGTGCTTCAGTGATTTTTTACAGCAGCAACTGATATTCCTCAGACTTTAAAAAAAAAACAAAAACAATCAGTACTGGATATATCAGCACTTGCTGCACAACACACATGCAACGTACATAGATATGTTAGAAAACATCTGAAGAAAGTTGGTTAGGATGACTAGTGGTGTGCATAATTGTAAATATGAAGACAGACTAAAAAACTGGCTCTGAACCCAGATTGCAAGCAAACAGGTCAGCAATGAGTAAAGGCTGGCATTGCTGTCATTATCCCACCAGCAGTCAAGACATTTTGCATTTTGTTGAAAGTTAATGAAATAGTAATTGTTTTTGGTAGATCTGATTACTGATCATTCCAACCTAAAGCTGCTTTCTTTACTTACATAAAGTGATACATCTAAAATGCTCTCAGCCACTAAAATTTCATCTTTGGTTCTGCATCACCACCTCATAAATGGATAAATGTCCAGATACAGTTGTATACAAAATTGATAAGTCTGTTATTTTCAATCAACCTTTTGCTCTACATTAAATGGAATTTTGTTCAGTTGTCATTGTATATAAATGACTATTTTTCTCAACTCAAAAATATGAGTCAAACTAGTAGTTTTTGCTGTGTGTTTTGACCTAGCCAGCTTAAAATATTCTTCAGTTTACAGATAACCACGGAAAGATTACCCATGGCAGAGATCACATCAGACCTACAGTCATACGTAGAAGATAATGCCATGAAAAGAAATGCTATATGAATTGTCTGATGCATTATTAAAAACTTGAAATGGAACATTTCAGCCAACCATTAAGTGCGACATGTATATTAGTAAAACAAAACATTAAAGTACTTTCTTGCACTTTAGGCTCAACCTAAGTTTTTCCTGCTTAACAAATGAATGACAACAATCAAAACAGGGTGCACCACTACTAAATATTGTTGCACCATCAATATGCAAATGTAAGAAAGAAAATTACATTTATCTTCTCTTATAAGCAGCCACATGATATCATTAAAATAGATGCTTTCCTAATGAAACAAATTGTTTTCATTTTTTCAAAAGATAATCACATCCACATTCATTAAGCTGACAGGAAACCACCTCAGCTATTCATTTCCCTGAAATGGTTCTGAGCCAGCACTTTTTTTTTTCTGCAGGATGATGATGACACTAGGTACATATCTTTTTCTTATTGTTTAATACTATAAATACTGAATGTAAGAAATGAATTTTTTACAGACTAAGCAGATACAATCCTTATGCAACCCAAGATAACTGCAACTAGAATGTCAATACCTGTGGAGCCTATTGCCGGTATCCAATTGGTACCTAAAATATTACAGAAATAAAACTGTTATGGCCTGGAAATATGTTCCAGGTCAGCTAACCTTTTTGAAGTTGTATTTCAATAGATATTACTTTTACACTTTGTTCATTTTCCATGTCAGTACTACAGTTGCATCCCTCAATTATTGTTTTAAAATTGAAATAATACTTTTACAGAACAATCAATCACTGGAATTAATTATACTAGCTGACATAATGAGCCATGTGCAGCACAACACTATAATTATTAACATTCTAATAGCATCAGAAGAAGGGATGAGGTACATGGAAGTTTCCAGAGAATATGTGACCTTTCCTTTGGCATTGATGGATAATGATAATGTCATTTAATGCATGGTTGGACCTTTCATTGACAGGACTTTTGGCCTATTAGAATATATTAACTAAAATTGATTTCTAAAAAAATTGTATAACAATATTATGTATCCTTTTATAATGATTTTGAAATCATTTACTTTTAAAATGACACTTTTACAAGTTATGTGCAATGGCAACCAGATGGTGCACAATATCCAACAAATTCTTCTAATCTTTCCACAATTTATTTTAAGCTCAGATCGGTAGTTTTATAAATTTTCTTCACTGGACCAATGAGAATACTGGCAGAATTTTGTTCTAATAGAAGTTCATTTCAAAGTGTTACCATGAGCCTGTGGAGTATAGGATGTATGATCATTGCTTATGTTATCAAAGCTGAGAAACAGGATGAAGCCTATGATGCTATTGACACTCATAATAGCAACTTTTTTTTCACTCAATTAGTAATAAATGAACTGTTCAAAGTATCTTTTGTTTAAATCCATTTATGGATACAGATCAGCTGTGGATTTTTTCATCAATTATCAAAATGGACACAAAAATTCCTCAAATTTCAACACCAATATGTGATTAATTTTTTATGAGGTTGGTAAATTATGACAGGATGCTCTCGATTCACCATGTTTCACTCAGAGGTCTTTACATTGAATAATTCGTAAACTGTCAAGTCTTCCACAAGTAATTATTATTGTGCAATATCAATAGCATGGTGGATAACTTTAGAAATTTCATGTATTTTCTGTAATATAATACATTTTGCATACCTATTATCTAAAAAGATTTACGGAGTTCATCAATGTAGACCAGCATTCCCTGCTGGTGAACAGTCTGTTAGCAAAATGGCTTTGGGCCAAAAGTTCTGTTGGAAAAAGGTCTGGGCACCAAATAATGTGAACAACTATGCCATGATGGTTCATTGCAATAGGACTAGAATTCTGTTAATGAATGACAAGTGGAATATGAATCAAAGTTTTCAATTTAATTTTTTTTGCAGAAAGAGAAGTCTATTATAAATTTAAATGGTAGTAAACACCATATCTTAATTATATGAATGTTTATGAAATTAATGTATACTGCTAGTTATTTTTGCAGCATCATTTCTTTGTCATTTAATAACTCTGGCAAATAATTTTTGCTTTGACTTTGGTAGTTTCATATTTATTTATGAATCTGACACAATAATAATAATTTATCCACGTTATTTCCTGTCTTTGGGGACATAGGGGTCTCACTTGAGAAGAACTGAAGGTGGCAGAGTAAATAAAACTACCCTAAAAATCTTAAGAGCTAGCCATGCCATAGAGTAATGAAACTCAAATGGATAGGGAATAAGTAAAAGACACCTTTTAAATCAATACTACTTTGTGGTATAATTTCAAGTGACATTATCAATTCTATCATCTAAATATTTTAAATTCATGATTAAAATGTACATTTCTTTATTTTGTCACTTAGCATGTATAATAACACACACACACACACACACACACACACACACACACACACAATAATCATCTGTAACACTTTCCAGTTACAGCAGCACATAATTCGACTGCAAAAAATGAAACAGATGATGACACTGCTGAAGTAATTTGAAAATGGCTGAAGCAAGATGCTGATATAAATGGTAGGAGAGAGGGAAAAATCAGCCTGGTAACAATCAGCACAGTACAGTTTTATGTATTACTATTTGTTTAGCGTGGTTAATAAATACTAATGACATTAAAGTATAAGAACATTTATCCAAACATCAAACATCTGAAAACTCAATTATCTGAATTTACTCTCACATTCCCATCTAAACCAAAACATCCAAATGAACCAAATTTTTTTCAATCCATACTTTAAATGTTTATATTTCTCGCTGTGGAAATCTTTTTAGTTTACTGGTTGTTTTTATTTTTGTATTTAAAAATGAAGACTTTCAATAGGTTGGTTAGAGCAGTTATGGTCAAAGCATGCTGTGCACTTTCACGCTGGTGATGTCACACACCCATCTACCCTACCTGGCCAGCAATCTGGGTCCCAGCCTAAGGAAAGTTGAGTACAACAGGGACACGACAGAAACGAACACAGTAACACCAATATAGCAGACTAGTTAAATAAAAATTAGATTTTTAGAATGCTAGGAAAATGTGTTTTCAATCAAAAGTTTCTGTCCCAACCTGAGTTTTTCTGAGTCAGAGAAATTAAAGGAGACAGAGATATATGGCTAGTTTGCTGATTGCTCACACTTGGTGATCACAGTCTTCTAAAATAAAACAATTATTATAATATACTGGTCATGCTGAAACATATTTAACATCCATACATTTAAGGAGATCTCTGTTAATTTCTCTTTAGTACAAGATATAATTCACAAGAAAATTGGGATAATTTAATACCAAAAACAAACCCTGTTATAGGAATCACAAAATATGGATTTTTATGGTATTGTAACATCCAAACAAAAATGTCTGTGTAGCTTCATCTTTACCAAATCACTAACCACACTATTCTTGGAATATGAAACTGAGATTCATCATCATCACATTTATAATCTGGTTGCAATTTTATTTTAATAATTATGGAGTATATACATTCAAATGATGAAAGCAGTATATGACTGCAACTATAGAATCCAGTTTGATAACTGGCATAAAATGTTTACTTGCAATGATATAATTAATAATTTTTTTCTGAAAGCATTTAATGAAATGTGTATATGTTCCCCAAGTTTTAAGGAACACTTCTGTAAATACGAATAAAAGTATTCCCTTTCAGTTTCATAAAATGTATTTCAAGAGTAGCTCGAGATGTATTTGGTAAAACTATTTTATGCATGAGAAAATAATAAAAAAGGAGGGATTGATGATGACGACAATATGCTGTGGATCTCCCTCAAGTAAAAAAAAAGTGGAAATAAAACAGAAACAAAACTAGGTTTATCAATCTGTCACCTTTAAATAGCTCTTCAAATTCTATGCCAACTTTATTATTTTCTGGCCAGAATAACCAATATAAAAATTCAGCTCTCCAACAAAAAAATTTTAAGCAAATTCCTTTTAAGTTACAGTTAAAACAGTCATCATTAACACTTACTCTGAATGCAATTCTTAGCTGTATGCAGACCCAGCGGGAGAAACAAATTCCTGGACAGGCATTAAATTTTCTTGTTGGTGGGGGCACAATGATTTTTTAAAGCAACATAAGAAAAATCATAATAGAAATACGGGGTTGAACTGTTACCACAGTAGGTCTGATGCAATCGAGCCGCACTCCCATTGGCTAATGCTAATGAAGCCTGCAACTAAAAGACTCGGACCACGATGCCTGTGGTAGCATGCCACAGTGACTTCGGCCAGACACACACTAGCCAGCTCGGCTTTAGGCCAATTTGGGCACCAACAAAATGGTGCAGGGGGCTATAGGCCCAATGAGAGATTTAGGAAGGTGGGCTGGGCCGGGCAGGGCTGCTTTGCATAAAATGAGGGGGTTGTTACATTGAGGGCAGGCACAGCTCACTCAGTGGACAGGCCCGGACCCACAATGGCCGCCAATGCCGCCGGGACTGGCTGTATCGTTTTAAAAATTAAATATAATTGTTATTTTTATAGTTTCCCTTCCTTTGCTGAATCCTTTCAGTTAAGGTAGTGAGGTGCACATGTGTGTGTGTGTGGTACTTACATTGGACAGCTGGGAACTGGAAGGCCAAATGTTATTCCCAGATGAAGGGCCAACATAAGAAGATTAATTACCCATTCTGGCCAGTACAACAGTATGTCCCGGAAAAGTGCCCACTTCCTGTCCTAGAAAGAACCAAAAAAAAAAAAATATGTCTTTAAAAAAATCTGTTATTTTGGCTAAGCACATTAAATGGTATTATTGTTTGGTGTATCAATGGCAAGCAAAGTTGCCAAGTTATCTACACAATTTGTTTCCCATAAACAACAAAAATCATCACAGTTGTATTTTCTTTAATTTAGTTCTTAATATTTTTTTGATATTAGAAATTGTTTTGATTTTGTTAAAAATTGTTCTAGGCAATTATACTAGAGACATTCAAGGGAAACCTGGTCAAGCCATTATCAGAGAATGCAGTTTATCATAAATGTTATAGTTACTTACAGAGGCGGCAACCAATGCATTTTTTAATGTGCTGGTCATGTTTCCCTGAATACAGGCAGGCTGTTCCATGTATTTATTACTACCTTATTGTTAAATCCATACCTACAGATGTCCAGACTACTATAACACGCATAAAGTCCCATACTATGTTTCTATGTAACCTGAGATCCTGAAATAATACAATATTTAAAGCATCCATTTTAAAATTTCAAATAAATCAGTTAACTCTATGGATAATCTGAGTAACTAAGATGCTCCACTCGCAAATTATGTTGGTGGAATGCATTTGCACTCCTTCAGATTGTTAAAATATCTAACAAGAAAACAGAATCTGGGCCTAGCAACACTTTAAATATAGAACAAAATTATCTGGTGTCTATTCTGATAGGTCTCTTTAATAGATTTAAGTTTCTGTCCACCATTTGACTGTATTGCTTATTGCAGTTTTTAGATTGTATAAGAAAAAATATAATAATAACAGTTTATTTAACAAGCTTCTTGAAAGTGAGGGTTATCTAGTTGTTTTAATTTTATTGTATATTCTGCCGAGTTACAGCTTACTTCTGCAATGAACAGTCTTTTCTTTGCTGAATACCATCCTTTGAGCAACTGCTGTTTTGAACTCTAGTTTCTTACCAACTGCACCATAAAATCTCTATTTTCATTGTCAAAGTTGTGATATGTGGAATTGGAGGCAACCTTCTATCCACTGATAATCAAGAAAACATTCATATGATGCAACCATCCAAAAATTTACTCATTGCTCAGCTTCAGATAAGTGCAAAAGTTCCTGCTGGAACTTATGACAACAAATATATTTAAGTGACACAAATATATCATAAGCCCTGTATCTGAGATATACTATATACAATTTTAAAATAGTTTGTTTACTTTTATTTTTGTCTACCTTCAAAAACTTGCATTTCAAAAAATTCTGGTGATGAATTATTACATCTCACACCTTCCAACTTCACAATTTAAAAAAAAAAACAAACAATTTTTTGTTTCAAAAGAGATAAGAACCAAATAATTCCTGCTGACAAGGACAATTCCATAATTATAATTAACCAATATATCAGAGCAAGATCTGATATATGGTCCCACAAAGATCCACAGAGATTATAAGAGTCAATATCCATTTACTGTCCCTTGCTCATCAATCATTTCTTTATACCTGGTCGTGAGCTTCACAGGATGCTGAACCAGAATTAGAACTTACTGAAGATCTGTCAGATTTTTCCTTTACACTGTACCCCAGATGTTCAAGCAGGTTAAGATCTTGGTTCATTGCAGATCAGTTAAGGTTTGAAATTCATGATATCATACTTGGAAAAGAAGAAATTTTCAAGCACCATGCTTAACTTGTTACATGAATGTATATGCAACTGCAAGATATTTTGAGTAAAAAAAAGGGGGAGATATACAATCACATGCTTTTATAACTTGCTTCTTTGAATAATTTTACAAGGTTACTAAAAAGATTTAGTCATTTTTAACTTTCTTCCATATGCATATATATATTTATGCACAAAGACATGTGTTTGCATTAGAATTTTAATTAAAATAATAGCAAATTTGCTCATCTTCCTTTCTCTCTGAAAACAAAACAGCTGGTATTAAAATAAATATAGTATATTAATTTCAAAATACGATCAGTTAGTAAGAAAAAGAGATACAAAAAATAAGTAAATTAAACTTACAAAATCTGGATAGTTTTGGAAAACCATAACCTTTTCAATAAAAAATCCAATCATACAAATTTTAAAAATCTGCAAAGTAATCTAAATTGCCAGTATGCTGGATATGCAAATTTATGAAAAAAGATAAGGTGACAAACATTTTGTGCAACTATCCAATAAAGAAAATCAGTTTCATTAATTAGAGTTTAAAGTTTGAGCAATAGGTGGCTTTAAAAAGTTGACATCATTAAAAATGAATTCATGAAAAAAATTCAAAAGAATTTATAATTTTCTACCAATTTATTCAGTTTTTTCTTGTTTTCATGCAATGCAAAATAAGCTGTTACAAAGTTTGTCATCAGTTGCTAACATGCTTGCCACTGCTTTCGTAAATCATCCAAGAGAAAGGAAC
The DNA here is from genome assembly GCA_018389105.1 of Nautilus pompilius. Lineage (NCBI taxonomy): Eukaryota > Metazoa > Mollusca > Cephalopoda > Nautilida > Nautilidae > Nautilus > Nautilus pompilius. Next base: position 780,224 of record JACATO010000312.1, on the reverse strand, counting down.
TGTCTTGCATCTTTCATCAACTTGGTCTGTGTAAACTTTAGCTAGACTCCCTTTAATTACTTGGGTGGTTTTATTCCTCTTACATACAAATTTAGCTACAGCTTTGCTGTAACAAAACATTTCTCTTGCAAATTCAGTAAAATAATTAGAATTTGCTACTCACAAATTATATTAGGCCACAAATTTGCAGAATTACATGTCTGCCATTGTCACATTTACGTCTGGGTGTTTCTTTTGAAAATGAACGTTTATGGACAAGAATTTGTTAGCTCTTCAGTTATTCGCTGTGAGCACCAGTCTCATATTGCATCCTTAGATTGTACTGACCCAGGGCAGCAACTATCATGTTATTCTTACAAGGAATACAAAATGTGCACTCTTCACCATCCAGTAGGGCACAAACCAAACCACTATATTCTGGCAGATCTTCCAATGCTAGCCAGTTTGTTTTCCCATCTTTTGCTTTACCTTTTTATCAGGCGTGTCTTGTTTACATTCAAAACTGCATGTTTTCAGATACATCCCTGAGCATGTGCAACCTCAAATCTCATATGTGTAAATTTGCAAGATTTTATTTGTGCAGTTTTGTCTGCACAAAATTGGTTTTACCGTCTAACATTTCACCCAAGGGTAACAAAATTTGCTGATTTTTGTTTCCCTTGTAATATTTTGTATGCCTGTATACCTTTTGTTATGAAGCCTTATTACTTAAAAATATTGAAAAAACAATTAAATAAAGACAGACCATAGAGCTGAAAGGTATGAGTTCTGCTACCCTGGCAAATGTGTAGCAAATTTTTTGTGGTGAGGTGTTGGATGCTTTTGCCCATGTGGACTCTTGAACATCCCATAAACCTCAAAACAAATTAAAAAAGAAAATGCTTTATTTAGTTTCTTTTTCTTCTCTTAGAAAGGATCTATAAAGATGTAAGCATTATTTACATAGTTAATTGTTTAAAATTCTGGCTCAGTTCCCAAAATATAAAATCAAATGACTTGTTACATGGGCATATGGAGGGTTGGAAAAACTATTATAATTTCTTTATTTAAAAAATAGTGAGGGGTTTATGGGATTTTGTTGAGATTCAAAATATAAAAGCAGCAACAGAAGTGAAATAAAAGCCAAAAGAAATCACAACAACCCAAACAAAACAAAATTACTAAAAACCTATACAACAAACACTCGGTCACACGCACACACTCACATTCACACATACATGCACACACTCATACTCACACACAAGCCATGCTGAAATAAAGGTTTTATGAAACAATGGGAGCACAACCGAGAAGCCTAATTGCTAGACAGCAGTGCACAAAATGTACTGACAGAAAAGAAGAGAAGAAAATGGAAATATGAAAATGATGTCTTTAAAAGAAATGTAATTGCACAAAAATTGTTTAATAAAATCCTTGCAGCTGACTTTTCTGTACTACATTTTTTAATAAATGTTTGGTAGATAGAAACATATTATCTGTACATGCAAAGTGGTTTTATGGTTGTAATCATAAAAATTTACAGTATAAATATCTTTAAAATATGAAGATATTAAATGGTAAAATTTCATCAAAAGTGTGAAGACAGCAGTGACAAAAACTAAAGCTCTTAATTACAATTCTAGCATCTCTACTCATTTAGCTTCTAATTTCTGATGAAACATTACTTAGATAACAAATTATTCAATGCAGATAATGGCATACAATGAAGTTATGTTTATCTACACAAAACATGGTCTCAATTAATGTGGATACATTGGGTTTTACTTATGAAACACCAGACTATTTGTCATTGAGGTTTCTGTCCAAGCACCTTTATTTGGAGTATAACTCACCTGGTGTGAATCTTGAGCTCTGGCAGAAAACAACTCCATCATGGCCAGAATGAGATATGTTATTGCAAATCGCTGCAGAACTCCAGGAATACGATAGTTCTGCAAAACTACAGCTGAAAATAGTAAACAGTAATAAGGAATTATTTGAATAAAATTAGTAACTAATTTGTTTACAAATCTGAAAGAGGAAACCTGTAAAAAAAAAAAAACAACTAAAATTACAATTTTAAAATTTTTTTTCAATGATAGATAACTAGATGATTGGTATATAATATTAATACTGAGATGTGTTTAAAACAAAATTTGGTAAGAGTTTAAATAAAATCAGTTTAGTTTATTAGTTACAAGGAAGCAGAAAACTATCTATTATCGTTTGTGCATGGGTCCCCAGGGGAGAGATGTGACCATCAATATGATTCCTATATTGATTACCACTATCAGAATTAACTAGATTTGCTGGTAGCTTGCCCCACTCTTTAAGTATTGTATTAGTAAACAAAACATTTTCTGACATCCAACCAGGCTAGAATTTTAGCTAATTTGTGACGACGACTCCTAACATTAGTATGCATTTATTTACCATCTAATTGGTCAGAAATAATGTTTATTTATTAATTCACACTTTAATTTTGTTGATAAGGCTCATTAGTTTAGAACTATGAACACATGTAGAGGTAGAAAGGTAGGAAGAGAACTTTAAAATAAGTAAATAAATAACTAGACTCTTTTTTTTTTTAATTCTGATGTATTTTCATGGCTTGTCAGAGTATTTCACAGATTTTTAGTTTAAGTGTTTTGACATCTCTGATGAGATTGCTTAGTGCCATGGTTACCGCTATAAAGCATTACCATTCCCATGCCTCTTGGGGCTTGGCCCTTCAGTCTTCAACAGAAAATAGTCAACTAGAACTTGGCTGTTTAGCTGTGAGTGTAAGCTAGAATGGATGATGGAAGACCATACTGATGGCCTGGTACAAGAAAACAAGAATAAACCATGCCATGAGATATCTTCACTGAGGTTCATACTCAGTCAACTACCACCAAAATTAATCTAAAAACATTATTAATGATTTAAAATGATTCCCTTTGGTTAAGCACAATTCATGTACCTTTATTTCTGATGAAAAATCTATTAATGTACAAAAGCATCAGAAAAGCAATATGGTTCTATTTTCCCCCAAAATGGGATTTCAAATGTACTCCATTGTTTTATACTACCCACCTATCACTGATGGAGATATTTTATTTAATAACAAAGTTAAACTTTACAAAATATTTAATAGGCTTTACATGGTATTTATGCTAAAAGATATTGTTTTTGTTTTCTTCAGACACAGACAGACAGACAGAGATAGATAGATATTTTTTGTGTATTTACACAAGTGCAGTAATGTCCTCCATTGCAAAAAATGTTAAGCTATGCTTATTCCACATGCATCATGTGAATAACAGACTTAAAATAATAATTCTTTTTCCATATATTGTAACTTTGTCAGGAATTTTGAAGTGATAAAAAAACTTCAATGTTTGGCCATTGAATACCAAGAACAAAATACTAAAGATTTTGTTGCAATGTGGTAGGAAAAAACAAGACTGTAAGACTGTTTACACATGAAATGCAATCCATAATATTACTTTGCAACTCTTTCCACTGTAATGAATCAGCCACTTGGCCAGGCAATGATACTTTGCAAAATAACTCTAGTTGACTTATCTGTACTTCAGGAAAAATTCCAACAACTCCCATAATGATCTACTTGTTCCTTGTCCACTGATGTATAACTACATCACAATGCTCATTTAACATTCTACTCTTGCATCCTGGTAATTATTTATTGTAAAATATTTTTTTATTTTAATGGTAGGGCAAAAATCGACTCACAGGCTTAGAGAAATTTTGAAAAAATACGTGAACTTTCATCAGTTTCTTTAAAATCCATATTATCAGATCAGCTGATAATGGCCAGCATTTTGTACTGAATGTTTGCCCAATAAAAACGAATTTTTGCATAAGAGCATGCAGCAGAAACAAAGCTGATAAGATTGTGTTATAAGTCCATTAGACAAAATTTAACCAGCTGCAAGGTTCCATTTAGATGAGTTGGATCAAATGAATAAAATGCTTTTGTTCTTGCCCCCACATCATCATGTCTGTATGATCATTTTTTTAAAACATGACTCCTTCAAGTTTCTCCCTATGATTTTGTGTTGCTCCCTACAGTTTCCTTAAAGAGGTAGGGATGATAGGAGCATAATAAAAAAACTAACAAAAACAAACTTGAAACAGAAATGTAAATTCTTCTGCCAGGTTTTTTAAAGTATTCTAATTTTAACATTTTGTTTCTTAGCTGATTATTTTTCTGTAATAATAAAAAAATATTACCAGAAAGGTCATATGTAAATTAGTTTTGTTGAATGAGAGCAGTAAAATTTTTTCTCCAATATTCATGTGATCAGTAGCAACCCACCTGTCAACTCTTAAGATATTATGCTTGGAAAGTCTTGATGATAATTATGGGCTGCCTTCAGATGCTGGATAATGCCTGACTGGATACTAATCTTTAAATTCAGCAAATAAAGATCACTAATTTTCACAGCAGGTTATAAAATTTAATAATTATAAACATGAAAAAAAAAACAAACATAATTTAAGAATAATTCTGACATATCACACTAAAAAACCAAAGATGTTCTGGCTCCAAAAACGAAAAACGCAAAATACAAGAGATAGAGGGGAGGCTGTCAGATATTCTTTGACATTCTTAACAGTTTTCTAGTTCTGAAAAATGATTAAAAGGTTAAAGATAAAAGATTAAAAGAAACCAAGATATTTTCATTTTTAGACAAAAATCACCTGAGCAAATAAATGTTTGTATCTATGGTGATGATTTAGTGGGTTTTACTTACGGCCCCATGCTGAATTTAGCCAGATCCCCAGTGCAAACAGCTTTAAGCTCCTGCTCATTATTTTACGGAAGATTTTCAGTCGTGGTGTTTTCCGTCGAATCAGGCTTCGAAAAGAAAAGTTCATCGATGTTCCCATGATGAATATAAACCTGGAAAATACAAATTGGCTTCGTTCTTGCTTATTTCCTGTTTGAATGATGACAACAAACAGAATGAAGAGTACGTTTTACTTAAGAACCTTATCTTGTGTGATATCAAACATCAAAAGCTTTACTATAAGCAGTCCTCCTCCTCTAATGATGGAATGATGTCGCTATTTGTTGTCCCCCTCCCATGAGGTTTGACTGCAGTGGGTGTAAAAAAAACAAAACAAACTTTGAGATTTTTCACACATTTTTCAAGCTTCCATCACACTTAAGTGCCCATATTTATTATCTAGATTGTGGTAAAGTTTTTCTTGTGCCATCTTTAGGATATTAGAATAGCCTGGCAATGCTATTGGTCTAGGAAATAAACAGGTTTATGTAATCCAATTAAAACCCAGATGTTTAAAATCTAGACACTAGAATTCCCATTTAAAAAAATACAGCACACATATGCACGCACACAAACAAAAAAAGATGGCAGATATCATCAGATGGTTAAAGTCATTAGCTTAATGTTTAAACCCCCAGGTACCTTCTAAGTTAGTTTAGTTATTATAAGATGGCACCAAAAAGTGGTGTGAAAAAGCCTATCATTTGATATTTTTAACTGGTTTATGCTATCCAATGGCTAATGATGGAAACGCATTTAATTTACCCAGAGCTATGCAGAGACATCTGATGGATGAATTAACTTATGCAAAATGGAAAGTAATGGCTTTGGATTATACATTTGAGGAGAAATAGAGGCTGCAGCATTTGTATAACATTGAAAAGCAATTAAATTCAAAGTGGTTAACTCTGGTAGGAACACTCTGGAAAACTTATACTAAAAATTTAATGAAAACAAAGGTTATAAAAGATATCTATAATTATTTCATTAAAAATATAAACAACCAATTTTTGTGCAATGCATCACCTACAACCGTGAGGCTGTGTAGTAATGCTATGGTTACTGCCATTCCCCTGACTTGTGGAGCTTTGCTCTTTCATCTTCAGGAGGAAATGGAAAATCACTGCCCAGGTCACTCTGTTTAGCAGTGGGGAGAAACCCAAACAAACAAACTAGTACAGAAGAGAGAGAAGAAACCATGCTATGGTAGATTTGTCAAACCAATCCCATAGATATTTGAACTCAGACCATCAGCCACAACAGATCAGTACATCATACTACTTGTCTGTCTGCCGCACAGTTTGCATCTCATAATAACTTCTCCTATAAACCAAACAACTTGGCTAAGTTTTCTGTACAGTATGTTCATGAAATCTTTTGGATTGATACAGAATTGTTTTTTTCCCTCCCCCACTTGATTTTTCTCTAAATTTTAGCATTTATCTCCACCCTGGACATTTTACTTTGAAAAAGTGAAACATAGTAAACATTCCAAATTATGAAAAGAAGATTTCTATAAAATAGCCTAATGTGCTAATGAGGCAGCTATAATAAACAGAATTTTCATAAAACTTCCCATAATATTTTTCAGAATTGTGGAGCAGAAAAGTTGAGCAGATAAGAAGCACTTAGATGCCTGTTCTCTATAAGCAATAAATTAATTATGTTAAAAAAATGTTTAAGATAAGTAAAAAAATCACAACTCTTAATAATTTAATGTCACTTTCACAGTAGGGTGTACAAAGAATATGCAAATTTTAAAATCCAAAAACAAAGACCTATTTATATACGATGATGATCACTAAATGAAAGTTAAGTTTACTTCATCTTTACTGATTGGCGTACAGAACCAAAACACCTTCTTCACTGTACAAACAAGATTAAAGTTTTCTGTGAGTATCAAGCAAAGAATGTATTTTGGTTTTCTATGTCAGTCATTAAAGGTGAAATGTTGTTTGTCCAATGGATGATGAAGAGCAATCTGATTGAAAGGCAGGACCTATTAACATAACAGACTAGGTTGACACCAACCACTAGACTTAGCGGTTTACTTTTCAAGTATTCTTTTCTGATAATATTTTTAAAAAAATAGAGAGAGAAAGTGAAGCAACCCTTTAACTCCCAGTCTGTCATATCTGCAAGCTTGGAATATAGATGAACACTTGTTTGTCAAACCGTCTGAGAACATAAAGCAAGTCTCTTGTATTTTTTAAAAAAAATTATCAATAAATCAACTGAAAAAGAAGCCAAAAGTAAATTTGGTGAAATTTTCAATTGGCCTAATGTAAATTTTAAAAAAGGAAAAAAGTGCTAAAATATAGACAATTGAATTAAAAGAGTGGAAAGTGGGGAAACTCTCAGTGTAGATGTGTTTCATTTTCTATACATGCCAATAGTATTATATCTAAACTTATATTAAAAAGAGTATACATTGTAAAGCACCCATAAACAATGTATCATTTATCAATTAATGCACATATTTTTCTTAAAAATAAATTATTTATTTCATTTTTTAAGGAGATAAGAACACAAAGGATGTCTAAGCTTAGGACAAGGTTTTTTTGATTTGTTGTAAGGAATGGCATCACGGCAAAGGTTGTACAGTGGAGGTATTGATCAGTTCAAGTACTGCAAACGCAGACTCTGGAATAACATCTTATCTATGATTTCTTCTCAACTACATGTAATTACTGAATCACATTATGCTAAACATGTCTAAAAATAGTTTTCTTGGTTTCTAAAATAACCAAAGCTTTGAAAATTTGGATAATGAGAATCTAAAGAAATCTATTTATTTTCATGAGTAGAAAATTCAAATTTTTTTTTTTTTTTAACATTTATCTCATGTAATCAAAGTTTTTTCCATGGTTTGAACTTGTGGCCACCACACCTGCCACTAATCTCACTGTTTGTCACACATACAGAAAATCTGAGATGTGTAGATGATAGTTTCCATAACTCCAGCCAAGAGCCAAACTCCTTTTTGGATTTCACTGGCTGCTAGTTAGAGGATGCTAGTTCAAATCACAGCTTCTCAATATCCATGGCTGAAGTAGACTGCATGTGTAGTAATTATCTTTGCATTTACTTTACAAAATCAAATTAGAAATCCTTTATTTATCAATATTTGTTATGAAATGAATGATTTTTTGTTGTTTTTTGTTTTCAAAGTCAACTAATATTGACTGAAATATCTGTGTATGTTCTACTACAAAAGAATTATGCCAAATTCTAACTGATTTAAAAACAAGGCATGGAGATACAATTTACCCATTACAGCACTGAAGATCAAGAATTACAAAGGGATAGTTTTTACATTTCCATACTTTCTGCAGTAACTACACAAGCATCACCATTATCATTGCCTCTGTAGGCTAAAGTCTTGATAGAAAACCACAAAAACCCCCCAAAAAACTAAACTATCATAGATTCAAAACCATCTCAGGCCAATTATAGAATCAAAAAGTGGAAATGCCTTCAACATATTAAGTTCATTTTACACCAAGAGAAAACCAAACTCTGATGGTGATGACATGGAAAGATTTTGAAACATAAGTTCATAAGTTGATGAGAAATGTCTGAATCAACCCTTTATGTTCAGCAGGTAAAAAGAAATTCCCTGTATATTCATTTAATAAATCTATAAGTAAAAATTTTGGTTAATTCAATTTTTCCAAAGAAAATAAGAAAAAGCTTTGTAAATATATCTGATTCACTACCTTGGTGTGTGAGCTTTCCACATGCATGTAATTACTAATATTACAAAGTAAAAATTACAATATTTTCAAATGAAAAGAACATAAAGTACATACTCCAATATACCATCACTTCTCTTGGAGAGTACAAGAAGAAGAAAGAAGAAAGTTTGTAACTTCTGATAATTTCCAAGGTTTTCTTTGAACAATTAGTTTATTAAAATTTTGAAATTCTCATATGACAGATGCTAATTAAATTACTAAGATACATGGATTGTCATACATCCTGATTAACATATCCAGTTCTAATAAACATTGTACATATCATCAAAAAAAACAAGGGTTTCATCAATGAAGCATTTTAAAATGTAAACTAGGTGGTAACATTCACTGACATGCAGTCTAAATTCTGGCAGAATACCTATGTTCTAGGCCTGCTTTACAGAGAAAAAGTGCTTTTTTTTTCTTTTATTCATTATTGCCAAAATAATAATTAATTACCTAACCAATTCTTTAAAAAGTGTTAGTCATCTTGAAAGGGGGATAACCTCTTAAAATTAATCATAAATTAGAATTTTAATAGATTGTCTCCCCATGTCATTAAAAATGGTTTGAACTAGTTTAAAAGAGGTTACTGGTCATAAAGAAAACAAACTTATATCAACTTTAACTTTAAAAAAAATGATAAACTAGCAAGAATTCAAAGGTTTGAACATACCAGGGGAAGACCAAATCAGCAAGAGTCAACCCATTCCATTGAGCATGCTCAAAAAACCAGTAACCACCTCCTCCATAATTGACAAATATCATGATGATAATGGATATCCTGAAATTAAAAAAATAAATATTTAAATAAATAACAAACATCAATTATAGAAACAGAATATATTATTTTATGAACTTTATGGGTGTCTTTATAGGTATTTAATGTTTAGTGACATCTGTTTAGCAGTCATGGATAATTGAAGAATATGCTTTTGTTTTATTTCACCTTTGAATTTGGCATCAGTTTCTTTAATGAAAACAAAACAAAATGATATTTATGAATATTCTTAAATTACCTACATCCAGTTCTTTACGTTAGAGAGAGAGAGAGAGAGACACTTATGCACACAGCCCATTTTGCCAAAAAGTGTGCATCTAGTCTATTTATTAAAAAATCTTTATGCTGGCGGCTTGATTGGTAAAATATTCCAGGATGATACTACATTATTGATGAAAAGATTTACCCAGTGTCTAATCAAAAATATTTCTTATAAATCTGAAGCTAATATCTTCTGCATGGTTTAATTTTAAGCTTTTATTTATTGGATGTCCACAGTCATTTTTTAAGCTACCTTTTAAGAACATTTTGTGAAAATAACTTTTTTCTATTTATTTCCATCCCATTTTTTCATTAAATTGCAAAATTTTGCTACAAATTTTGCACAACAGCACTATGGAAATTCTGTTGAGACTCCACTAGGTGGCAGCAGTGACAACAGACTGGTATGACACCAAGTTAAGAGAGGAGTTTAGTATGTATGCACATTGCCAGTCAACATCCAATAGAGATGTTTTAATGCTGTGGATCTCCAGAGATAGTTTGCTGTTATGCAGGCTCCAAATTTCACTGAGACATTAAAAAAACGGAAAGCATTTTCAGCAAACTGACAAGAGAGAAGTGTGCTAGCATTGTTGAAGCTAGAGCTCAAAATAACTGGGGAAGAAGTTGTAGGAAGTCTATGGTTTGGGAAAGATGGCTCCAGTCTGCATATTTCTACTTTGTTACCTCTCGTTAAATATCCAGTTATCAACTGTATACATTATCTTCATGTTTTTATGGTAACTTTGAAAAGGTTCATAAACATTTTCTCAGCTATCTAGGATGAAAATCTTCCTTATGATGTCCAGATGGTGTTGACTGAGTTAAACATAAGACCTAAAATGGCATATCGACTCATGAACCAGTTTTAATTATAATCTACAAAATTTTCTGATGATGTTAATTGGAGGACAACCAGGTTAAATGTTAACAAGATAGGAGTCAGCTCTAAGAATATTTAAATATGCTAAACAAATGGGACTTGAGGTTCAATCCTTTCAGTCACAAATGCATTTCCATTGGCTATTTTAATCATAAAAATATTTAATGTCTGAGAGTCAGTAATATTAATAATAGTAATAAAGATGATCCAATAGAACCTAAGATGTGTCTATTACATACAGAATTATAGGTATGAAGACATTCTTGCTCCTTTATTTAAAACTTTATTAGACCATCTAGACTCTAGAGTACTGATCCAGACTTGGCTATCCTATCTTGTTAGAGATAGTCTGGGAAGAGGGCAAAAACATTTTTACCAGAATAATTTGGGGGAAATGAAAATTCTGGAAAAATTATCAGAGAGTAATTTTAATCTTTCATTTCATTATGTGGAAAATTAATTGATACAGATTTTTTTTTTAAGTTAAGAGACAGATGACAACTGTTTGTTATTTTGAGTTGTTCCAAGCTACAAGGAGTCTTACTCAGAGCAGGCTGGACATCTGCATTCTTTTTCTTTAATAACAGAGTGGTAGATGCATGGGACAAACTGTCTGCTTAGTGCAGTTATTCATTTTAATAACTGCATTGGACAGAAGATGGTTTGATGAGGTAAGAGATTTATATGTTGAAAGAATTCCTTGCCTGTCTGTAATTTACTGACTTACCAAATGTGACACAATGCAGTGCATTTCCTAGTAATATAAATATTTGTGTGGAAAAATGTCTGATTTGTGTGTACTTAATAAACATCATAGCGGTGATTTGAAGAAATGGGACTGTATCTAAACTGGACAACCTTCTGCTCTTTGTAAATAACTTGCTAGAATTAATGATGTATTCTTTATCCAAAAAAAGTTTCTTTTTAATATTTTGATAGCATTTACAAACTAAACTTATAATCAGAGCTTTTCAGTCTTCTTTTAATAATTAACGAGATAAACTTCCTGTTGATTCTAAAAGCTTTACCATTTTTGTTTTGAAAAGCATTCATAATTTTGTTTATAATATAAAGGATTCTAACCAATGAATTGCTGCTCTTCTCCATTTTTCCATAGTCGCTACCAGTGCTGTCACCACCTACTTTATGTACAAAATGTGCAGAAGACCTCCATATGCTGGTCTAGTAAAAACAAAACAAGGGACATAACTCTCCCGACCATTTTTACACAGAAATAGTTGCTTTTATAAACTGATATACCAAAAAAAAAAAGTCTTCTAAACATTTCTTTTAAAATTAAAACATAATGTAAAATATATCAAAGAAAATAAAAACTTCCATAGTGCTACAGCAAGCATGGTTTCATGTACACCTAAAAGAAAGGGACTCACCCCCGCAGTGTGTCCAGTGATCGAAGCCGTTTCCGTTCTTTTTTTACTTCAGGCGTCTTTGCCACTTCAGATGAAGCTGCTACATTTTGTGTTTTTTCTTTCTCTTCATCTTCTTTCACAACATCTTTTTCCTGGTTTTCTAACACCTGTAGATTCAAATGAGAATACCCATATGTTACCAGCAGCTAAATAAAGCTTGTTTTTTTTTACTTACATCATCAAAATTGTTTCAAAAGAAGATGACAAACAACATTATCATCATCTACTACAACTGGTATTGGGAGATAACCTAATACTTGTTCTACTATATTCTTAAAAAAATAATTAAAAGGTATCAACCATATTTCAGAAAGCTGAAATTACAAAGCATCTTGAGGATATTTACAATTATTACTTTTTCTTTAAAGAAATTTAAACAAATGAAAATATTCCAGAATGGTTAAAGTTTTATTCACCAAATGAACGACATTAACTACTCTTCATTTAAAACAACTTTGATCAAAGAAATATCTGAATTACAAATAATTAGTAGGGGTGTAAAGAGAAGCAAACAGTTTAAAATTAGGAAGCAAGAAGAAATTTTAACAAAGACTGTAAACAAAAATAAATTAGAAGCAATCAGTAAAGGTTGTGGTCCCCTCTCTTATCAATACATGACTCAAGAAACTTTAAATGCTGCTTATATCCCTATCAGCAACAGAAATAAAGTTCATTGTCTTATCAGAGAAGATTGTTGTTTTGATCTTGGCGACACATCATCTTAAAGCCACCCAAACATTCTTAATATGATTTAACTCTGGAGAATACGCTGACCATATAAATATGGGTAATGACGTGATCTTAAAGATATTGGTAAATTGCACATGTTCTATCACTATCTGGACAATCATTACGTTCCATTATAATTAAGTTGTCTCCAATTACACCTGAATATGGTCTCATATAGGGATCCAGAATCTCATCCCTATACCTCATTGCAGTTGGGCACTTCTCTGAAATATATGCAGAGCATGCCCATCCAATAAAATTCTTGCCCAAACCATCACATTACTATCACCATAATGATCCTTTTCCATGATTTTTGTGTGCTGGTTTGCATGTTCCACGTTCTCCCCAGATGAGTATGTAGCTTGTGTCATGCTGAAGGATAAATCTTGACTCAACAGTATTATTATTGAGGTTTTTCTTCACATCGAGGAATCTTAAAAATTTGAAGCCAAATCTACTTTCCAGGCAAACACTCTGTTAGAGAACAATGCCCCACTTATTACATACACATCTTGTAGCTATTAGATTTTTCACATCTACATTATCCGGTGCCAAGCAGGTGAATATTTGCAGACAAAAAGCATTGATTATCTTGCTGCTTGGAATATGGTTGATTCTGCAAAGGAGAGACTTAATTGATTAACTCTGATGGTGTTTGCCAAAAGACTTTCCAATTTTGAATAAAGTTAATGAATATTTTATTGAAAGTGAAGCAGACAAAATGATGGAAACAAAGCTGAGTCAGAAAATGTTTCCCAGAAAGGAAAAAAAATAGCTGGAGAACTAGCCAAAGGCTCTACACCAGAAAATCCTGTCGTTCTGTTTAGAATTGATGTATTTTGCAGTAATACTGATCAGATCACAACTAGTATTGATGAATGCTTCTATTATAACAAAGGAATAATCAGTGATACTGCATGCCTAGATCCACAACATTTCAAAGAGTTTTCTGTTGTTGGCCTGAAATTAGCCTTCAGAAGATTGCTGAACTAGCAGATCTTTTCTTCTATACTGAGGGCTGAATTGGTGAGCTACATAAGATTTTTAAGAAATTTAAAAAAATACTAAGAAGAATATATCAGTCAGCCTACTCATAGAAAGTCAATAAGGATGAATCTGCAAAATAATTTGACAACAAAGGGGAAAGACAGACCAACTAGGAATTAGTTTGAAAAACCCTACAAAGGTCCATGCAGGAACTGCTTCTCTTACTGCTACAAAATTTTGTATAAGTTCTTTTTTAAATACAGTAGGTTATTTAAACCTTTTCAAAGTATACAAATATTTGCTGACATTATTTTTTCTCCCAAGTCTCTTGTGAAAAAGTTTTCAGTAAACTGAAGCTGATGAAGAAATGACTGAAGTCTTCATTGACTAACAAGAATCTGGAAACATTCATGTCGATGTGCACAGTAAATGATATCCTCAACACCATTAGTGTTGAAGAAACTACAACCTGTCATGCAAAAAATGTATTGCTAGAACGTTTCTTGTTAAGACGTGGTCACATTCTATTACTACATATAACTGCTATGACATAAAATGAAAACATTATAATAATTAAATAAAAAGCTTGAATGTCTTGAATTTTTCCTCTCTAATTTCAATTTTTAGTTTTATCTTTTGAAGAAGTCAGCACTGCTTTCATATGCAAAAACATTTCAGTTGTATTTCTGAAAGTGAATCTGTCCACATTTTTGTTAAACAAATTAATGGTTTTCCATTTAGCTAACTTGTATTTTATTGTATTTATTTAGTGATTTTCACATAAGCTGTGTTATTTTATGACTATTAATATAGAATATGTTCTTTTCATCTATATTAGGTCTACATAATGTGGTCTTTAGGGTCTTTAAATGGGAAGTGTCCCAAATCAAACCTTTTCTCTGTGAAGTCTAACAATCCATTCTAGCCTTAAATGTGACCATGGTCAATGTTGAAAGGTTTCAGACAATATCTACAGATGCACATGAAACTGTCTCTATAGCCAAAAAAACACTTCTGTTCACATTTAGCCATTCCTTCATCTGGGTCCTTGAGTGGCTCTGGCTACCCATTTGTAATGCTGCCCTTTAAAACAAATATCAACAGAGCCCAAGCTGATGCAAGCACAACCCAGTTGTTCTCGTGTCTTTGTACCAAAGCTAATTTACATATTTCTTCAATAAAAGTTGTCTTCTTTGAAGAGGATTTTGTGCTGAACATTTGGTGAATAATAAAACTTTAACCATTTTGGACATATTTTGGTATTTTTGTAACATTTTGTATTATTCTAACAGTTAAATTTAAAAACCAGTGTATGTTAATGCACAAAATGTTTCAGCTTTACTAATGAGTAGAAAGGCCAATCCCTTGGATATTAATACTGTCTTTGATATCTATTATATTTTCAATTTCATAAATATGATTCATACCTCCCATTCTTAAAAATAATACAAGATTGTGGCTTCATAAGAGATAATTAATTATAAATCATATAAACCTCAGTGTCTCTCTAAGACCTTATTCTGATCCACTCTCATTTTTAACTAACATTTTTTTCTGGAATCTACTCTTAAATTAAAATAAATGAAGTGGAATGCTTTCTGTATGAGAATAACAGTATGGTGCTGGCTACACATGATGAAAAGAAACTAAATCTAAAGTAGTACTACATTCAATCAAAAGAGAAAAAACTGATAGAGAGACCGACAGACTAACCATTTGTTACTGCCTCTTTATACCAAAAAGTAGTAACTGGTAATAATGCATACATCAAGTCTTAGTATGGATATTTTGTTTCCACACATACATTCATTTATAAGTCTTAATGAAGAGTACATAACATTCAGATATACATACTATTGTGGAGTAGGAATTTTCTTGCGGCTGCTGTTCACTGACTTTCATTTTCTGTAGTTTTGAACAGCAGGAATATAGTCGATCATTTCTGAAATAAAATTAGAACATCTTATAGCCATGTTCTGTATACATTTTGCAGAGTTCTATTATAATGTACAGAGAGTGGTACCTTACCATTCATGACATGGCACTGTTTAACATTTCGTACCATTCACAGTAGAATGCTGCCCAGTGAACGACTGATATGAAGTTATTTATATTTTGCTTTTTGTTTAAAATATTTTTTTCAGTCTTAAAAATCTAAGATAGAAGGAATTTATTTAAATATATAAATGTAAATTTCTAGAAAGATTTTGTTTAGAGGTGTTAGGGACACAGATGCCACCTAGTGGCTATGATCCATGTTCACACAATCCTTTGGTGGGGGGTTTTAACTTCCAAAACTCCATTTCCAACAAGTTTACTTGGAATCTATGCAATCAATTAAAATTTTAAAAATTTATTCAATACAGAAAATTTTTTGAATTATGAAACAGTAATCAGTTTTCTCAATTTCTTCTTCTTTTTGGACCTAATGCAGACTTTTGGAGCCTAATATTTAAAAAAAAATTTTTCTCAGGATTCATTCAAAAATAAATCCTCTTTATTTTTTATCTGTATTCTTGACCTTCACTTTTATTCATGTTCTACCTTTATGGACAAAGATAAGGGGAGATATCTTCAGCTAAAAAATTCTGAAAGAATGAAAATTGCCTGAATAACTAGTCATCTTCAGGACTAAGAAAGCTGTATGAATATAAATACTACAAAACACTGATGGATTGAAATGAAAGTTGCTTCTTCTTCTGTTTTCCAACATAGCTGGTGAAAATTGTTTGGTCATATTTCTGTCTATTTGTATATTTTAAATATTTCTACATTAGTCAGGTACTCTTCTTACAAAGAGCCAAATAAAAATTCAACGTTTTTTTTTAATAGATAGTTCAACTGTAATTCTCAGTTTATATAAAGCACCTGTCCTTACAAAGTATCAGCCAACTATGATGCTAACAGAGCCACAACTTTTCTAGCTGTTCCTCACTTGTTAAAATTCCAAATACTTGTAATTGATTCTCATATAATCTAAGATATTCTAGACTGAGACTAATGGCTTGGAATTAAAATCTGGAAAAAGAAAGTCAGCTGTCTTGATTTTATATTTATGTTTGACAGATTCAAGAAATTCATATTAAATAAACTTTAAAATACCAACACATACAAGCAGATTATCTCCCCTGGGATGCCGTCCAGGTGAGTATATTCTTAGTGAAGTTCAATACTAATTCAGAGAAAGAGAAAGGAAGAGCATTACAGTACATTCATTTAAAAAAAAAAAAAGATTACTTCAATTTCTGATTACCTAAAGCAAGAGGATAGACAAATAGAGATGTGACACCCAATGGTAGATTACATCAAGCAATTTGTACCATTCAGAATCTTTTTAAAATGGTAAGAAAAATTAACTGGCTTATTTTAGTTTCAAATGTTTAACAAAACCTATGACTAATTTCTATGTTAATTTAGCTTCTGATTTATTTTACATCTTTTTAAATACTATAATCACCAAATAAAAATTTTGTATTTTTACCAGTTTCTGGCCCCGTCCTAAAATCACATAAATGTTATATATGTATTTATACACACACACAGGTATGCAGTTTATAAAGCAATGTTGTTAATATATGAGAGAAATGTAAATGTCAACAGGTATCAATGACAACAAAATCACCACATTAAGGAATAATTAATTTTATTTATTGATTTTTGTAATTTTTCCTTCTTAAACATATTACAAAAGCATAAATTGTGTGACAATGCATGATCAGCAAATAGAGTGGCAAATACAAACAAATGTTACCTGTAGATAAAAGAGACGAGTGTCCACAGAATGGCCAGTCCCAGCAATCCAGCAAACGCGTACAAGATTGCTGGAAGTATGGTGAATGTAACATGTCATCAAAACAGAAAAATAATCAATCGGTAAACACTTATTGACAAGTTAAATGTTTGGGCAAAAACTACGTGAACTTTTAAGAGCTATTTATGAACTGTAGTTTGAAATTAAATGTATGCATGATTATGAATAATTAATTAAAGAAACTTTGCAAATATTTATTTTATTATGGAATCTACTAAAAATAATCAAAATGCAATTATCAAAAACAAATTCCTCAGAATTATTCCCTTTCAGCTCATAACCAGTTATTTTGAACTTATATAGGGGAAATTGTGACCCTATGCAAGTGTAAGATAATTTGTGTCCAATTTACTACTTACATGTACTACCAATAAAGCTAGGCATCAAAGACATATATAGAAAACAAAAAGTTAGCACCTTTTATTTAATTTGATGATTATTATAACATAAATATGAAAACTACAGGTATAAGAAATTACAAAAAATGCTTGTGAATTGTTTGTTTTAACTCATAAATTTGATTCATTAAAAAACAAAATAAAAAATTTAAGTTAAAAAAAAAGTTTCATATTTGTTTTCCATTAATTGTCTATGGGTGAAAGTTGTTTGTTAATAAAGTCACGGGAAGTGACCTATCAGACATCAAAATAATATTTCTTCTTGAAAATTGTTTTGCCAAATTCTTTAAGCAAGATATTTCACACAGTGTCCTGCTGGCAGAGCAAACTACCAGATTTTGGTATGTTTTAGGTCAACTAGGTTCTAAAGTTTGTGTTCAACAGTACACATAGTAAAACAAATGTTAGACATATTACATATATATATATATATATATATATATGCAGGTAGACAGAAATTTTAATGAAAACTCTAGTGTCTAAAAAATTCTAATAGGGTTCCATTCAGATGTGGAAAATCTGAGTAAAAGTATGAAGCTTAGTTGCTAGTCATGAAAGAGTTAAATTAGTTATTGATCAGGATAATTCTTTACTAAAACTTTAGATGTAAGAGAAAATATCTAGTTTTAAAACTCATCTTCAGTTTTTGATCCAATGTACAATACTAAACAATACTTACTGATATTAAACATCATAAAGCATGTTTTATAAATATCTTTTTATGCTCTATTAGGAAAAAAAATTAGAAACTTTGTTTTCTAAGCTATTTTCATGTTCTTCTATAATGATTTTTCTGTACTAAGGTGATAAGAAGATGCACCTGTAATCTCACTGAAGTCAAGAGAAAGTACAAATGTTTGTATAGTAATAATCAACACTGGTGATTCATGATTCAAGGAAGACAGACTATAGGAAGAACTCTCATAATCCTTCCATACCATCCAGGAATGAACCTACTAGAACTCTTCATTTACAGATGTAGGAAGAAACTCACATAGTCACCTGGTGAAGAATGGGAGTTTGGGATTGGGATTTTGCTAGCCAGTCTATCGTAAGGATATTGCTGGAACTAAGAAATGCAGCAAAATGAAGATGACTGTGTGAGACCTTGCAACCAATATACAAGTATGCATCTCAAAATTCATGTCTTTGTATTATGTGATGCAATTTTCTATACTAAGTGGAAGGGGCCTGTTTTTGAAGCCAAATCTAAGCCCATCTGCCAATGCATGTTTCCTATGAGCCAACCCCACATGCTGGAGGTTTACATTTTGATCACCTGTACACTACTCTCCAATATTATTAAGTTTTTGTGCCAGTATATTGTTTTTTTTTGTATATACAGTATATACAGGATATACCATAAAGATTTATTCGATTTTAACTGATTCTAAGTGGCAATAACCTGGTGAAGTTTTCATTATTTTGAAATCGGAGATTAGTGAAATTATGAATAAACTGTTATCTGACTGGAAAGAAACAGACAATTTGAGAATGAGGCATTCACCCGTGAGACCAATTAGTCTATATCATATGCACAGAACTAACTTTCAGTGTCCTAAAACTTTAGATTCCTTCCCTTCATTTATAATTTGGGTTAAATATAATTCTACATCCTGTTTTTAAAAGGTTGTATTTTTTTTAAAAATCAGAATTATAGTGTCAATTCAATCTTTACTTCTGTGTAGACAATATCCCTGATAGGTAATCAGTTTTATCTTCTGGGACTTTCATGGATTAAGTTTTCTATTTTTGCTTAAAATTCACTTTAAGATCAAGTGATTCAGTTAAATACATTTCTAAGAATGAGTAGGATGAATAAAGACAAATTTCATATATCCATAATTTAAAATATAATTAATTAATTAATTTGTACCTTTATTGCTTCTTTTTCTTATTTTGTCATTTTATGAAAAGGATATTTCTTTCAGATTGACAAGTCTTGCATTAAGCATCATCTACCTGTATAGTAGTTAACCACACCTGTTCCTTTCTTGAATGCTGACTGATGGAAAAACTAAACTGAGCTTATCCAGATAAGATGAAAGAGTGGCCTGCTAATAGTTGAATGCTGATCCTTCAAATCTTAAATGTTTGTGGCAGTCAGATGTTTGTTCACCTGAATAATGTCAAAGTTCCCCTGCAACACACACTGGGCTGCAATATCTCTTTCTAGAATTTTAAACCCAGTAACATTTGCATCTCCACAATCATCTCAAAGGTTTTGTCAAGAAATTAAAGCAGAGACTCCAATCCACTGATAATCAAGAAACCCTCCAATGGCACAGTGTTATGAAGTTGACAGGTGTTAAACATCTGTAAAGCTCAGCCAAACCATATCTGCTAAAAGCCAAGCTAGAGTCCATGGTGCAGAACCTCAGGTGTAGCATCACTACAGTTGCAGTTCAAATGTTGGAAAGAAAAGAATGATTTTGTGTTAAGCACAGGGGTTAGTTTTCATACTGCATTGTAGAAAAGTGTTCTTTGTTATAGACAGATGGAAACTGTCTGGTGTTCCATACACTTCCACTTTAATACACCTGTACTAACTTGAATAATCATAAAGGATGTACCTGCTCAGCACTGACAGCACTTCTGAATCAGGAGAAAATATTTAGGTTAGACATTAAGAAAAAAAAGAAGGGCTGCAGTATGTAAATGATTGGATGGTAGTTAGACTACTGGATTGTTAAGGTCAAGAACCCGACCTCCATTCCTACAAGGAATGGCTGTTTGGCAAACCTTGGCATGGTTTATTCTTGCGCTTTTCTGGGTACATTTTCATCCCATATCTTAAAATGAAAAGTTCTAGAAGAGATTTTGGGTAGGTTAGAGTTAGGTTGGCCAAAGTCAGTGAATGTTGGGGACCTTTGTCCTGAACTCCCTTTTCCCCAGAGTTTCCGGTAGGTACACATCCACTGCATGATTCAGGGATTTCTCATGCCATAAAAAGTTGCTATTTTTTGGTAAGGATCCTATTTTAAAATGTTTGTTTTTTTTTATTTAATAGTTAAATCAAATTAATCACTGCACTATGATACAAAGTTTATGTAAGCAGCATCCTCACTCCCCCACTTCCAAAAGAGGAGAAATAATATATTTCTTGACTTTTGCTGTACCTAGTTAAAGTTAATCCTCCTCCATGCACAGTGTATTACCCAGCTTAAACTTAAGAGGGAGATATGTCAGAGGTTCTATAAACATTTAAGCATTTTAAACATGTGGACAGCAGTGAGCATCTTCAGTTATCTATAGTCAATAATACTGTGGTTAAACCTATCTAAAGTTCAGCACAGCTTAATATCAGAAAAAACAGTTCCTTCTTGATGGGGATGGTTAGATTTATCTGTCTTTGCTCCAGGTATTTTGAATGAGAAATTGTGACAAACCCAGTGCAGTTCTAACACAGCAAGAATTCATTATCAGATCTAGATGAATCTTTGTCAGTAAGAACAACTCCAAGGTTGCCATGCAGCACAACAGCAATTAATTTGGTCCTATCCACACCTTTGTTGACCATGAAGTTAACCATCAGAACAAACATCTAATCTGGTTAACCACTGAGTCATCCACCCATGAGAGGTTATATATCATTTTATTCTGAACCTCAAGATAAGGATAGTCTCACCATAAGATTTAGGTTGGCCACATAGAAAAATACAAGTTTGTTTTTATCTTTTGTTTGGGTGGTTTCTAGTAACTGTAGTTGACAAAGTCAGTTGTATAAATGCTAATATGTAAGTAATATAAAAGTGTCATTGGTTTACTTCTTTTCTTTTTTGGTTGTGATGCTAGTGTTGGGAGAGTATCTAAGAGTATGCGTTTCTCCTTTTGAAGGGGGGATGAGAATCTCCATACCCAGTTTTGGGCAAGACCACGGCCTTTAAGTGAAATGCCCTCTGGCGGTCTTATGATCCCTGACTTGAGGTCAAGGACCATGTTAGTGATCGCTCCCTCAGTTAGGTAGCCTGCAATACAAGCTACAAAACAGTAAGACCCATCCAATTGGCAATTCCAATCTAAGGCCCTAACCCCTAGGTCAAGATAGCAGGCCTGGTAAGGGACCAGAGCCTGCTTTCATCCTTTTTTTTTCTGGGTGGTGTTTTCGAAGTGTGGTCTTGTGTAAATTTATTGTATGTGTGTGCATCTCCAAAGAGAAGGGGGGTATGTAGGGAGGTAGAAACTTCTAATCAAGCAGAGCTCCATGAGTGGGGCCAAAACCCATTTGAAGAGCCAAAGACCTTTGTCAGTTGAGGAGAAAGTGCCCAGTGTTGGAACAGAGTTCTGTTAGAGTGATTGCTTCCCCAGCCGAAAACCCTTGAGGGAAAAAGCCTCAATCCCTAACCAGTCCAGAGGGACCTAACTTTCCAGCCAGAGGATGCAACGGCTCAGGAAAAAAGGATCCCTGCTATCGTGCTGCCACCATGAGTACTGATCTCCCTCAGGGGACCATCTTTGAGTTGGAACCCCCACCTGCATCAGGATTCAAACAACAAAAGAAATCACCCAAGGTTGGATGGAGAGAACCAATCACCCGAGTGCTACACTCTGATCTTAGCTAGTAGTTTACTTCCTAGTCAAGCAAATGTATCTGTGTTTATTATGTTTATTTTTCAGCCAGCTGTATATCTATCAGTCAAACACTGAAGGAGGTTTGTACCAAGCGAATACTGAGATCTCATCCATAAAAGATACTTTGTATTAAACTGACAATTTCAAGGAAAGATAAGCATTACCATTCGATTAAATATAAGCAAGTATGATCATAATGCAATAATAAAAAGAAAAAAAATTAAATAAATTCTCACTGCTTTTCTCAGTCCTGGTCAAATGATGCTTAAAACTTAGATTCTGTTTTTTCTTTCTCTAATGGTATACTATCAGTGTTTGACATGAAGTTGTCTGTCAACAAGATTCTATTTAGATATTACCACAAACATGTCATGTCCACAACACACAAAAGAACTTTAGATTTTTAGTTATTTTATTTTTATGCATTCAATTATTTACAAAAATATTTTTGATTGTAAATAAACAGATAAAACTTGTATATTAGTAATGGAGTGAATTAAGCTAAGCTAAGTAATTCTGTCCAAACCCAAAACCTAAATATCTCAGCATTTTGCTAAGTTCATACCTGTTATACACACACCTGTTTATTAACATACTCTTTTACATGACATTATTTTGTCTTTTAAACCATATCTGTTGATGACAGTATTCACTGTTGGGATTTGTTTCTTAATTTTTTGTTGTTGTTGTTTTAAGTCAAATATTGAATAGTACAGTAAGTTTACAGGTGAAAACCATGAAAGGTATAGATACCAATTTGTGAAAATATCAGACATTAATGAAATAGGAGCATCGATGTTCATATTATAATGAAGAATTCTACTGACAAAACCCATGGAATACCACAGACAAAACATTTTGCATCAGTCTCTTGGATTATGCATGAACAGATTGGAGCAGGGGTTGTAGGTATTTTCATTATTGCTCACACAAAACATGAGAAACAATTCACCCAGACGGACCTGGTCACCCCCAGTGCAAATTTTTTGAAAGAATAACTGGTACTTACGCAGTTCACTGTTTGGAGGATCATTGGCCAGCAGTAAGTGGCAATGACCATCATAGTAGGATGTATAGTTAAAAAAGAGCCAATAGTCACCATGCTCTTTAAATTTGTAGGTAAAACTGAAAGTAAACAGCACAAACCCAAATACAACTGAGTTTTAGAAGGCAAATAGAAGAAATTTCAACAAGTATTTTGTACAGGGATGCAATGAAATTACATTATAAATTCATCTTACTTTTAGATATGTTATGAGCGGGTCTGAGAAGAAATGTTGTCACAGTAACTAGCAGTCAGTTTTTTGAAAATTGCCTAAACATTCATTCCAAAAATTGCTGGACTGCATGGAATAGATATAACCCAGTGCAAGGTGTTAGTCTGCCCCCAGGCAAGTTACTTAGTGACCATGGCTGCCTTCAGCCACTTTTTTACTTCCTTTTAGTGACTGCTGGTGAAACATGTAGCAAATTTCCGAACAGAACATTTCAGGTGGAATGATGTGATAAATAAAGGTAAAGTAAGTCTTAGTCAATCCCTTGATAATAATGAATGCTCTCACTGAGTCAGTTAACACTAAATCAACCATTTACAAACCTGTTTGCTCCAGACATTTGCTTAACACAGTCTAGTTTTTTTTTTCTATTGCCCAGAACTATGTATTCTAAAACTCAATTTGTCTTTTACCAAACTGCCTAAGGACTGCAGTGACACTGAGTGTCGTCAGGGCCTGCCTACCTATTGTTTACAATGAGTTTAAAAGGAGAATGTCAGCTCAGTTTTCAAACACTCAAGTGTATGCTTAAATTGCTTGTCTAGTAAAATTTTATATATATAAGTACTGCTGTCCTAAACTCATCCAGATAAACAAGGTTGGATTTCTTGTATACCCTGAAACACCTGCTGGAATGGGGAATAATCAATCAAGTTCCTTTGATATAATGTGTGTTTTTAACTCACTCACTGGCGGTGGTGATATTTTAGACAGTCATTTTTTCTTTTTTAATTAATGCAGTTTTTGTTTATATCACTGAAAGTCACAGATGCAAATACAACACAGTAATCACAGGCATGAAAGAGCTATTTCATTTGCTTGTAGTTAACATCATTTGAAGGATAACTGCTCTTCTCAGATCACCTTTCTTGCTACAGCTGACTGTCAGTGTCTTGTGATTCTTGGTTTCTCACTGAAGTAATTTTTGTGTGGGTTTTATAAATTGGAATGCATTTTAAAAAGAGGACAATGTTTTATATCATCACTAACTGTAGTGTTTTAGGATTAAGATAACACGTTATAATAATGTATTGCTTACTTGCATATAGACTCCACATTCTGGGTATTTATTTTTTTTAAAAGACCAATTCTCATAGGATGGATGGTTTTGACAACAATGGTGCTGATATTCTGACTATCAACCTCACCCACTTGCTGCAGTGGACACTAAACAAAGACAGAGAGAATTAATTATTCAGCTTGACTTGAAATTAAGAAATATAACTGGTTGATTAGATCACATCATGAAAGATTTGCTTTGAAAGTTTCAGGAGTATTTCAGATTGTGTGTACAGTTACCCAATCATCTATGTTTTCTTAAGCATTGAATCAACAGTAGGGAATGTGTTTAAAAGAACCTGCTAAAATTCTGTCCAATGGGCAGAGCTTAGAAGCCATTCTGACTCTTTAATTATAATAGCAGATTTGTTTTGATGACTGATAGTCTTGTTTAGACTTCAAATTTAGAAATAACTTTGCTATTTAAAAAATATATATATATATATCACTGCATTTCATCTCAAAAATTAATAAAAACTTTGTTGCTTATTCATCTTGTAAAAAGAATTCAAAAAGAAAAGTTATTATTTGATCTTTTGTTACCTTCTAATGATGAGTAAATCAAAACTAATTGATGATTGATTAAGACTGGATTCTTTTTCTTATATTCATTTGATGGGGAAACATACAAAAAAAAAACAACTCCTTATGTAGTATTTACTCCATTTATTTACTGCTGCAAGATTTTTTAAAATTGCCAATCCAATGAGCATTGGATTTCTTAAGTTTTAAGAAAATCATATTCATTTTTATAAAATACAAAAAATGCTTTAAAAGTCAATTGTTGTCACCTAGGGAAATTATAACAATGCTCTCCAACTAGTTATAAATCCTTCCAATTAATTGAACATAACTAATGTATGTGAACTCACCTATGAAATATCTCATATCACACTGATGCACACTTACATATTTACAAAACATGTTGGAACTTCAATTACATAATACTTCTTTTTAAAATTAAAATATCCTTGAGTCCAGGGTTAATTGGTCTGTACATAAACATATGTAAAATTTTCTCATTAGAATTTAAAATCTGATTATGTTTCTGATCTATAACCTGTAGCTATTTTTTAACTTAAAAAATACAATTTAGAAAGGTTCTTTTTCTTGTTTTTCAATTTCCAGACAATTAAAATCGGTTTACTCAACTATGGGCTTTCTTCTGAAACAGAAATTTTTTCGGTATTCTTTGTGTGATAAATAGAATGAGCTTTTTACATGTTTATAATGCTGATGATAAACAACATATCTCTTATGTAACTTTTTTTGCTGCAGAGTAAACTGTGAATAAACCTTTTAATTTTTTCTTCTTTACAGTATGTTTGAATATTGTGTATTGTCTGCAGAAAGATTTTTAAAATAACATTGACTGTACATGAGTTATTTATTTGAGATGTGTTGTTTATCTGCAAATAAATATTTTTAATTATATATATTGTAACTGTTTTCGTACTTTGTTGACAAAACTAAATAAGACAACTCTTACCTTCCAGCAGTCTTCTTCTTGTGTGTGAATCTGCAGGTTGAAGCCAATGGTCACATTAAAGGTTAGCCAGGCAGTGTCCATCTTCAACTTTGGTTTTGATGACCCGTTAACTTTGTTGTACAAATTTATCCAAGCCAGTTCCTCTTCACTGCCTTCAAACTTTCCATCCTGGCTACAGCAGCCTGGATAGATAAAGAAAACTAACTACCTGAAACATTTATGGCAACATCTGTTGCAGCTCTAGTTTCTTTAGAACAAATAAACCAATATAAAGTGAATCAAGATAGTATTGCAGATTGAGTACCCTTCCTCAGTATTCAATTAAATTCTCATAAAGCTGTGAAGTTACTAATTTATATATATATAGAATTAACCTAGTTTTCAAATGAGACAACTAACATTAACTTTCAATTGTTAAAAGCTCAAGTTTTTAAAATCTGAAACAGGTTTCTGTCTGTCTGTAATTACGAATGAGTTATCACTAGGAAAACCTTCTAAATGCCAAACTAAAAGGGATTGAATTCTCTTTTCCTGTGGCATTTTCTATTGTAACTATTATTACACATGTAGAATCCAGAATTTGTATCTTAAACTGGCTGTTAGGCAGGTGATGAATGACATGTTAGCATTCATAGCAGAAATATTTTTAGCTGTTTAGTTACTGGCATCTTGGTTTTCATAACATTGCATTCTGGGAACATTTTCTCAACTATAGGCAACATGCACCATCCATTGTTCCTTGTAAAACCAGTTGACATCACTTGAATTTGTAATTCTTCTTTGAAAAGTGGTCCCAAAATTCTCATCCTTTAGCAGACAGCAGTAGTTACAGGACTTTATTTTTTCCTAGTTGATTTTTTTAGGGTGTTATTAACACCTAATGTGGTATGCTGACCTCTTTTGTTACCACCCTTGTGCAGGAATAGTTCATCTATAGTAATAGATTTGGAATGGCACAATTAATTTAATTATCTTTTCAAAATTTATGGACAGAACTTAAAACACTAAAGAATGTTGTTAATTGCTGAACTGTAGATAAAGAACAACCCCAAAAAATTTTAAGGGTTTGAATTTTTTAAAAAGCTGAACAACTGCTGACAATCTGAACATTAACAAAATGGTGCCAGTTTCTGTTAACCACTACCTCACATCACAAGATCCATTTTGTACTCTCATAATTTCATAACAGCCAGAATTGTCCCATTGTTAATAAAACTGATAATTATTTCTTTTTTTTGGCCTCCTTTTATATTATGGTCTTGCATGAATGCTACTGCTAATTAATAGCTGATTATTAATCCCTGTATCTTTAATCTTTAGTAATAATTAACCCTAGTGAATTACTAAGGTCTGGCTAAAAAAAATAATAGCTGTATTAGGTTGTGAAGCAAAAGCAATGAACTGAGAAAAAACACTAAGCAATAATGGACTCTATTAAAAAGCCTATGAAATTATGTAAAATAGTAAAATAAAGTAAAACAGAACAAGATCATACTAGACAAAACAAAAAAATTATTACATGAATAAATTACTCAATAATAACACAGCACAACAAAAAAAAACAACTTTTGTTTAGTTGCCAAGGAATGTTTGAATGAATTTAGGGCATTTTGGGGGTCGGTGAATCCAAAAATGATATTAGTTTTGCTGAAATGGCCCTAGTTTTTGGGGTAATGGATACCCCTCAAATTATGATTTTACCCCAATACGACCTGTAGCTGCTGACATATGCTGCAGGGTTTGGTCTATCTTTTCACTGTTTAACATTGTTTTTATCTAATTTAATCTTATCTTTAAGATTGTTTAGTAGATTCATCCATTGCATATAATATCATATTGATTAGTCTTTTTTTTGCAGAGAAATATGAGTTCATCACAAAGAGGCTGCTTAAACAATCCTAATGCATTCTGCTACATTTGTGGTGAATACATTCTGCAAAAACAAAGGAAAAACGTCACTGACTTTGTAAAACAAGCATCTCTTGCTTATTTTGGAGTGAATCTTGGAGACCAAGATAAGTCTTGGGCTCCCCATAAGGTTTGCAAAACCCGTGTAGAGGGCCTACGACAGTGGGAAAATGGAGTAAGGAAAAGTTTAAACTTTGGTGTGCCTATGGTGTGGATAGAGCCGCAAAACCACCACGATGATTGTTATTTTTGTGTTGTGAATGTGAAAGGCTTCAATCGCTACAAAAAACATGTTGGAGTATCCTGATTTGGAATCAGCAAGGCGACCTATGCCACAGTGAAGATGTTCCCATACCAGTGTTTAACTCACTGCCTGCCTTCCATTGTCAGATTTTTGAAGAAATGCAGGACTTGGAGTGTAGCACAGGTGGTAGCAGTGAAAGTGAATATGAAGGAAGTTTATTAACACCTAAGCAGTTCTCCCAAGAAGAGCTCAATGATCTGATATGAGACCTTAGTCTGTCAAAGCAAGCATCTGAACGTTTAGCATCCAGGCTAAAAGAAAAGAACTATCTAAAGCCGGAAGATAAGATAACAGCTTATTGGACAAGAGAGGAGGTACTCCTCCCTTACTTCAGCCAAGATGAAGAACATGTACACTGCAGGCTTCTTGTCCAAATGGGAATACCAGAATATTGACCAGAAGATTGGTGGCTTTTTATAGACAGCTCCACCAGAAGCTTGAAATGTTTTAATGCACAATGTTAACAGTTATGCATCTATTCCAATTACTCACTCAACAAAACTTAAAGAAGAATATGAAGATATCAAAATGGTCTTGAAGAAGCTTTGCTATCATGGGCACCAGTGGTCTATTTGTGTTGATTTAAAGATGGTGGGCTTCTGGCTTGGGCAGCAAAGTAGATTCACAAAGTACCCTTGTTTTATCTGCTTGTGGGATAGTAGGGCAAAGCAAGATCATTGGAAAAAAGTGACATGGCCTTCAAGGGAAAACATGACTGTAGGTGCAGCGAACTTCATTAATGAATCATTGGTTGACAGAGAAAAAATCATTGTCCCACCACTCCATATCAAGCTTGGACTGATGAAGCAATTTGTTAAGGCCTTGGACAAAGATGGTGATTGCTTCAAATACATTTGTAGATTGTTCCTTGGACTGAGTATGGAAAAACTAAAAGCAGGATTCTTTAATGGTCCTCAGATTCATAAACTCATGAAAGATTTGAATTTCACAAAATTTATGAATGACAGAGAAGTTCTGCCTGGTGGAGTTATGTCTCAGTTGTCAATAACTTCTTGGGTAACCACAAAGCAGACAATTACGAAGAATTGGTGAAAAAGATGCCCGATAACTTTGAAAACTTGGGTGCTAATATGAGCATAAAGGTATACTTTCTCAATAGCTAATTGGACAGATTTCCAGATAATCTTGGTGATTTTAGTGAGGAACAAGGGGTCAGGTTCCATCAGGATATAAAGGTGATGGAGGAAAGGTATCAAGGCAGATGGGGCAGACTACTGCTGGAGCCTCCTACATGATTGTCCTGGTAACCCACACAATAGAAAATCATACAAACAGCATATTTCTATGCATTAATTGTGATTACCCGAATCAGCTAACTTTGTTTTTTTGTTATTGTACTGAATACACTGCCATTAGGTATTTCATGTTTACTTTTGTATAATTTGAGACAGTTTCCAAGTGATTTGTGGGTAGGCTAACGCCTGACCATTAAATTGTTTGCATTTTTTGTTTTTCAATAAGGTTCTGAAACTTTATGATAAAAATGAATATAAAATTAATTCCAGCATTAAATCTGAAATCAGCTAGATGACCAAATACCTAAAGATCAATTCAGCAACAAATGTATATATGTGAAAATGACAGTGGCTCTGAAGGCTGAGCAAGCTGAACTCTCAAATAGGGTGGCATCTATTAACTCAAAAATTAGAGCCAATCTAGAAAAACCAATGCTATATTCAGAATCAGCTCCCAAAAGTTACCCTAAAATTGCTCTAATATCATTGGCAATAAAATTAGTGTTGACCAGTGTAATTGATCTTGATCAATAAAACAAACAAACTGAACAGTGACATATTTCAAATCAAAATCAAATGTAAAAATTTATGGATATTTGTTTCATAAATATTCACACACAAAATAACATTTATAATTGTTAAAAAGATGATAAAGTAATTATAGGCAAAAAAAACAGACAAGAGTACTACTGTATTATGTTACCAAAAGTCAATCATACCAGTTTAACTGTCTTGTGACATTATATTTACATAGGACAGAAGAACTTAATGCTCCATAAATAAGATTTGAGTTTTCAATGTGTCATTTAACTAGAAGATGGAGAGATTCTGGTGTGCACATGAGCCCATTTTATTTATTTACATTGTTGAAACTTGTCAAATGTTGTTACTTTTTTCTTCTTCTGAACATAAATAAGCTCAACAATTTTTTCAGTGTAGAATGCTATTTTAAAATCTACTGTCAAATAATTGCCAATACATTTTGCATACTGTCCCATTGTTCAGTATAGCAAAGCTATTAATAACTGAATTCAACAAACAAAAAAGAAAGTTAGCTTTTGTTTTATCAATGTCACAGATTAAGAGACATACCAATTTCATAAAAATTTCTTATTTTCATGTTGAAATTTTGGTATAACTTCAAATAAAATTACAGAATTACATTAACAATCAATAGTTTTGTTTATTCTAATTAAATTTGTTTAAAATGAGCTTGATTTTTAAATCTTTGAGTTGTATCCAAACTAAAATAAAATAAATAAATAAGAAATCAAAACAGGTTTGAAATTTCATGCTAAAAACAGATGTATCAGCTTTAAGGCACAAACAGTAACTGTTCCTGGGACGTCTCAGGAATGACACCAGCTATCAAATGGTAATAATCCTAAACAGTGGTTCAGTCTAAAGGAAACTAATACTTTAAAAAAGAAATGTCTTTTAATTTCATTGATATATTAAAATTTTTAATTTTTTGGTATTGTTTAATTATAATCATCATCAAGTTGTGCATTTTTGTCACAAAGAATTATTTTGAAGGAAAAAGTCTTTCATATAAGCTCCCTAAATCCACAGTCTTCTGATTATTAATATTCATCTTGGAAGAACTCTAAGACAGTAGATGTAGTAATTCATTTAAACGATTCAATAGACAATCCAACATATACTTAAACCAAGATTAATTCAAAAAGGGAGGTGTGCTGTCTTCATCAAAGGAACAAAAAGCAGGTTTGTAAATTAGTTTTAGGATTAAGTTTGAATTATTTGATTAGAATCAACTTGAGATTTATCCTTCTGTTGATTCATGGAAAGGCAGAACTCCCCCTTTCAATAGCAATGGATGGTACAGATAGACCATTGGTGATGGTTGGGAAATTCAAGTGTCCTTGGTGCTCTCACCTCTTCCCCCAACCCTGACAAACTGCTCTTGATACACAAATATTCACCCAAAGCCTGGAAGATAAATAACATTTTTTTTAGTGGCTCCAATACTTGAATAAGAAATTCCATCTACAGAATCAACAAATCTGTCTAATGAACTTTTCAGCTCACCTTCAGCTTGTGAAACTAACAAACATCAATCTTGAGTTCTTTCCCACCAAACACCACTATGCTGATCCAGGTCAGGGATCAGGACATGATCAAAAATCTTAAGGGCCACTACAGACCTAAGCTTAACATTAACATCATTGGTGCACTTCATGCAGATTAAAGCAACAATCCTCAAACTACATAAGACTAGTGATGGAAATCCTCTCAGCGCTGCACCTGGCAACAGCATCAGTAGTCCGCTTTCCACCAAGTGAGCATCCATTGGATGCCTTTAAATCCTTGATCCACATTTTCTATTCAAGTAGATGCCCTTTTATTGAAGGCTGGCCCAGACAATCTGGTACCCTGTTACAAATAAAAGTTAAGTTGGGCAGGTGGGGGATGGGAGCTTTGTTGAGGTCCAGCTTGCTTCCTCTTCCCATCTGACTTTACAGTGAGCTGTCATATTGCATATTTATTTTTTATCCGAAAGCCTGCTTGCGGAGGACTTGCTGACTCAGATACTGTGATGTCATGACTACCTGTCAATATCCTGGCTTTTTGCATCTATTGATTGATTCGACTCTGTTCTGTTCGATTGTGATATAGGCATCGGTGCAGACCCCAAGCCCGTCAGTGCCAGCCACAGACACTGGCAAGCTGAGGTGGGACAATAAAGGTGCTGGTGTGGGTGGCACTCAGTTGTGGCCGTCTGGTTTATGTTGACCATTGCTCTAGAGG
Source organism: Nautilus pompilius (assembly GCA_018389105.1). Lineage (NCBI taxonomy): Eukaryota > Metazoa > Mollusca > Cephalopoda > Nautilida > Nautilidae > Nautilus > Nautilus pompilius. The sequence goes on along the minus strand of JACATO010000312.1, from coordinate 747,801 downwards.
AACTCCACCATGTCCCCCCCTTACAATGTCCGTCTGTCACTGGAAATAATCAGCAAAGCTCTGCTATACTATCATGTTTTTTTTTGTTGGGAGGAAGGATGGGGGCTCCGTACCTATAAATAATGTACTGAGCTTTTTACCTTGTAGACCACCATCTGCATGATTCCTGTTTTTTGTGAGCAAAGGTCACCTATTCATGTGATTCACACAGACAGACATTTACTTTCAGCTGGAACAGGTGCCATGCCCTCCTTTGATGGGTGCATACAACAGGTTTATGTGGTTGACATTACCAAGTGGGGAAATAAATAACACAGGTACATTATATATTCTGGCTCCCTGGTCTCAGTTGACAGTTCCAGAATGTTTCCATTAATAATAACAAGCATTCAGTTTATAGTTTACTCAACCAACTAATGCTTTTTGTGTTTAATCAGTCGTAGTAATATTTATTTTTTTAAAAGTATTTTGCTTTTGTTTCTTATCACAGTCCATTTTGTTTTAATTAAAAGGTCTTTCACTCATAAGTTTATCTAAGATAGAATTTGGAAAAAAACGAACAGAAATGAATCAAAAAGCTTACTCAAAGTCCCAACTGGCTTAGACAACCCATCATCATGACAGATGGGCCTAGACTTTGACTTACTAATTTTTCAGATCTGGTGTACATCAAGTAGGCTGTTGTTTACCTTCATAATCTTGATTTGAAAATTCCAGTTTAAAATCTTACAAAAGATACAGGGTGCACTGACAGGCAAAGGAAAAAAATGGTTTGCAGGTGAACCATAATTTGCTCACTGAATTCCTGAAGAGGACTTCATTTTTAAAATGAAAAGGTTTAAAAGTTAAAAGGTTATCAGTGAGATAAAGGATTTCTTAAAGGAAAATAGTTCAATGAAATAATTTCATCCAGAAAAGAATAATAATAAAATTTTTTTTCAAGCCAAAAGAATTGTTTTATATTTTATTGTGAGTGTCTGAGAAGTTTAATTTTCCTGAAGAGTTAAAATCCAACTGGTCAATAAGATTATAGAATTTTTATCAACCCTTTGAAAAAGACTTTTAAACCCCTGAAATTGTCCGTAGAGGGTCTCTGCACTCTAAATTAAAAAGTTGTGATTAATACTGGTTGTAATAAATTTCTCAAATGAACCACATTTTGTTACGGTCAAACTGGTAGAATAAAAAGTCTCCCCCCTTGAACCTAATAGGTGTGGTAAAAATCCAACATCCCTGGGTCTCAAGTCTGTATCATTAGTGCATTTTAGCTATGAAGTCCACTTTGTGTTAAAGATATTGGTACTTTCCCATAGTTTCCTGAGGAAAAAAGTTCTTAAAATTCTAAGACTTTAGAAATTGTTTCTTGTTTTCTTATTTATTTAATATGTAACACCTACATGGGTTGTTATTTACCAAGCCAGGCACTGATAGTGGAAATCATTATTTTAAAACATGGATCAGATGTACTTTTTTTGAGAGAGATTTCAAAACATCCTACCACTCTGCATTTTTCTCTTGGCAAAGTAAATAAAGATATGGAGTTTAATTAATGTACTTATTTTTGACAGCTGGTATTTTGAATACCAGTTTAGATATTTATAATCTACCATTTGCAAACATGTCCAGATGAAATTAAATTAAAGTGGTTGGAAAGTAATGTGTAGCCTTCAACTAGATTACCATACATAATTACGTTTTCTTTTAAAAGAATATTTTGAAAACCAGGTTTGTGTTTGCTTGCCCATGGCTAAACAAAATAGTTTCTGTTATCAAAGAGAGCTGTGGTTATATTCACTAAGGTAAAATGAATGGAGATGATTTACTGATTTGGAGTAAAATGAGAAAGACCAGAAAACAGATTTATCACATTATAAAACTTCTCAAGTCTATCGACAGCAAGAGATCTGCTTGAATGAACTCTTCAGCTACTAAAGCCACCTCAGGCAGAAATAATCTAAAATGTACTCTTTTCTTAAAAATTAAAATCTTGTATTAAAATATTTTATTTTATTTACTACTTTTTAATATAAAATCTGGTGATGTTCAGAATTGATTCCTCTTTTAAATTACAGAAATTTTAGACACTATAAATTCAATTGTCAGGGGTGATTTTCATTTATTTTTAGAGATAAAGAATTAAGAATTACAATAATATTTTATTTAGATACGAGGGCAATAAAAGATACACATTAACACATTGTTTACTGAGGTGAGGAAATAAAATAATTAATGTATATGGTTTTGATGAACAAGTTTGTGTTCTAAGATACTCTAACTACTAATGGGAAAAGCCATGTAAGAGTGGAACCTTAAAGTTCCAAACAAAATTTAAAAAATTTATTTCAGCGTAATTCAATCTGTAAAAAAGACCAATTCGTGTTCTTCCACTTGATAGCATTTTATAGCATAAATGCACATTCTAATTTTGTATAACAAAGATTGTATAGGGATATAATTGAAAGATTCATAATTTGAATAGATAGAAAAAAGGAAAATTAGGTCAGGCTTAGCTTTCTTGTGTGTGTGTTTTTATGGGAGGGGCTCTCAGATTCCAAGGGGTCACATCTTGAAACATTATATGGGTTATATATAGTAAGCTTAAGAACCAATTCATTCATTTATTTTACAGAAGAATGGTGAATACATAAATAGTCTCCAAGTGCAGAAGCTTAGTGAAATGACAATACGATTGTATATTGAAAAATGTATTAGACAAATCATTTGAAAAAAGGGGTTTTATATAAGTTAAAAGGCATCTTGCCACCCTACTCATGTGAAAATAACTCTAACTAGTCTACTTCCCATGCTTTGAATTTCTAAAATCTATACATCCACACAGCTTATAGCCTTGGCCAGAATGCTAAAAACACAAATATAGAGAGATAGGCTTTAGTAGTGTCTAAAAATGGGCAGGTGTTTTTTCAAATAGTTAGCACCACATATGCAGTGCCATAAGGACTGCCTACTGTCCTGATAATGATGACAAAACCATCCTCCACAACATAGATGCAATTCTTGCTCTCAAGAAAACAGATACCAAAGATTTTCTTAAAAGACAGATGCACCTGTCCACCCCTTATAAATTGTGACAAATTTTATGCTTTTTCTCTTTGTTAAAGAATTCTTCTGCAAGAAAAAAAGATCACATTTGTGAAATATTAAAATGATCATCTGAAAATACACAATATTAATAAGAATTATAGTGTGTCCTTCAGAAAGCATTTTTGCTTTTTAATTCTTTTGTTATGCTAATGATTCTTTTCATTCAGAAAAAAGAAAATTATTACTTTTCTTTAGTTTTATTATTTCACACCACCTCAGGGATTTTGTGGTCTTCTAGATAGTAATTAATTATTCTATTTTATCCAATCTCCCTGCTATTTTACATTTAAATTTTTTTGACACTTTATGAGTTTTCAGCTGGAACTAAACTAGTTTAGTCTGTTCCCGCTGTTACTAAAAGCCATATTGAAATCCTGTTGTAATTCCCTAATATCATTTTAAGGCTTCATTTTAATTGACTCCTTTTAAGTTTTCAGCAGCTTGAATAATTAACTCATTTAAAAGAAAGAGCATTTTAAATTTTAGTTTCAATTTCATAATTTACTTTAATATCCTTTGGAAACCATGTTGTTGAGTGACTGATGAATATAAAAATTTTTCAAAAAAATCTTACCCACTCTTATAATGCATTGCTGCACATCTAAAATGAGTACAAATCACATAGAACTCATGTCTTCATAACATCTACTATCAGCTTCTCACTGTAAATATCAAAGCTTGAATTTCTGAAGTCATGGATGGAAGGAAGCATCTAATCTTTAGTGACAGTAGTGAATGAACCATGTTTACTCAATAGCACAGGTTATCCTGATACTTGGTCTTCACTACATCATCTAGCATCACAAACAAAATTCTTCATAATATTACCCAACTATCAAATAATAAAAAAGACAGCTGAAGTAATGGATACTAAATGCTTACTAGTTATCTATTCAAGATAGCCATTGCACGGTGCATTGTGGGAAAACAATAAGATATTCTAAAAATGCAAACATTATTATAAATTGCTATATAGTTAGAAATCATTTTAAAGAATATTTAAATGATATTATTAGTAAACATTGTATGAGAAACCTAAAACAAAAAATTTATAAAATCCAAAATAAAATTATCATAAATAGGTATTATTAGTGGTAAACTTTCCCACCAAAAAAATACAAATATACATCTGTTTACAACTATGTATTTTTAGTAGGTTGTCAACATTTTGATTTACCATATTAACTAATCTAAATTTTGTAACTACAATTTATTATTATTGTTGTTGTTGTTTTTACAAATTGCTTAGTTTTCAGTATTATCATACAAAACATGTGATTAACTTAAAATTTTGTTTACCACCCTAAATTCTATAACATTGTGGGTTTTTTGACAAATTGCCAATCTACAAAACTGCAGAATTTTATAAATGAAAGTGGATTAGTTTTTCAATTACTGAAAGAATATCATCGTGTGATTTTTGAAAAAAAAAACCAAAAGTTAACCTACACATAATTCTAATTATTAAAAATGTCTAATTATAAGTACTAAATTAAATTTCTTAAGCAAATGCACTAATGCTATTCTAGAAAAGAAATGATATTGTTTAAGGATGAACTTCTATTAGTTCTGAAAAATTAAGGTGGTGGATAGATATACATTCATAATAGTGATTTTTGAAAAAACCTGATAGTTTTACTGTATGCTATCACAGCAGTTATGAGTGAATGTTCTCAGTTACAAGAATTATCTACCTACCTACACAAACTAATCTTTAATATCTGCATCAGTAAAGAGAAGCATAATTATGCATCATTACCCCATTGAATTTTATTCTTGAAAATGTAAAGACCTGAATAATAAGATTATATAGAAGCCAGATTTTAGATGTTTTATCAATAGAATGAAAAGAGTTAATATGAGTTGATACTATTCTACAAAGAGGAACATGATTCAGATAACTTTGGTCATGTGGCTTTGTATAACATCCATCTCATTTTTTCTTTTGTTTGATTGCAACACTTTCTATGGCATTCACAAAAGTATGGCACGGAACCACATGATTTCATGTCTGAAGTATTGATTCAGGTACACAAGGAATACCTGAAAGTGTAATCAGTGTTTCTTCTTGTCCTTGGTACTGTTTGGGAAGAGAGTAAAAAGGCTGTGCACATGAAGTTACGTGTTGTTTGCATTCTCTTCTTCAAAGACAATGTTTGGACAATTTCACTGTACAAACAGTTCATGCATTAGAGAGACTGCTTTTGAAATGACAGATCAGCAATAAATATAGTTTTCTTTTCAGCCCCAACAACAGCAGTAAACTACATGAGCCATGTTAGGTTCAGCTTTCTCCAGGAACAAAAGATTAGGAAATGGTTTGTGGAATGTCTATCAGCAATGAATATTGCCTCATCCTGCCTGTTGACATCTTCAAAACATAACTGGAGAAATAAAATGTTTTTAAAAAAAATGACAAACAAAAATTATTTTGGTATTAGCAAGCAGCCTAAAGTATTTAAAAGGAAGGTACCATAATATATAAAAATAAAGAAAAAACATTCTGGCTAAACTTTAAAAAGGGGGAATACAAAGAGGTTTGTAGGAGGATAAAATCTCACACCAGTCTTTTTTCAAATCTTCTTTGAATGAATAATACTTGGATATATTCTCAGCTATATATATATGTTCTACATTACATGCATGACGATGTTCAGTATACACATATAACCTGTTTCTTATTCTTTTTGAATTTGAATGGTCTTAACAAATCTACTTGGACAACTTCTCATTTTTGTTTTTATTTTAAAGATAGATTAAAGATGAATTTCAGTAGTGTGTACATGAAGTACACACACGCATGCAGTCATGAACTGCTTCTCACACAAACATTCTCACAAAGATATCAAAAATTGAAAGTTTTGAGCTAAGTTTGTTGAACTCTAAAAAAAACCACACAATGAATGTGGATATTGTTTCCTTTAGCAGTAATAGAAAGATATGGTAGGGAGGGAGGGAAAGAAAATTGTGTGCATCCATACATTAAATGTAAAGCTTTTCTTCTTTATTTGCTTTTGTAACATGTAAAATGTAATTTTTACTGATGGTTGCTTTCTCACATATACAATTAACTGAGAATTGAGTTAAAAACTAACCCCATATTTCTTATATTTGTGACTGCAGTCAAACCTTTTAACTGTCAAAGTTTATCATAGTTGCAGCTACAGTTGTCCATTATAGTTGCAGTGGCAAACAAAAGTTTAAAGATAATGGCTGAAGCAACATAAATTGACAAAATAAATATGTAAAACTAAACATTACAACACAGGCATTACAATGATTAAAAAACAATTTCTCATTCTTTCATGTGACATATACATCAACAAGATCAGTAGTATTTTGCATATGCTCACTTTTCTTGCATTGACAGAAGTTCATGGTGACAAAAGTTTCAGAGTGAATCAAACATATTCAAAATTTTGTCACAAAATTCCAATTTTAGAGTGATAGTGATTAATTATAGAGTCAACAAGACAAATACAGTGGTCTATGCAAATACCAGCTGAATAATCTAAAGAAATTCATTTATATTTCATCTAAATAGCTTTGCCTATATCATTCCATAGATTCTCTATTAAATTCAAATCAGGGCTTTGAGCTGGCCAATTTAGAAATAGAATTTTATAGTCTGTGAGATACTGCTTGATGATGGGAGCTGAATATTTTAGATCAACATCATGTTGGAAAATCTAGTTGAGAGGGAGGCAGTCCTCAGAATATGGTTTTGGTAAATTGGTCAAAATGATCCATTGTTCTTTTGATGCAATAAGGATTATCCCTTTTTTGGAGAGTCTCATATCAAAATTGACCCTCCCCAACTTTATATCACCTTGGTACATTTCAGATGGAATGCTTCACCAAATATTTGCCATGGGAACCATGATTCATCAGATCAGAGCATCTTAGCTCACATTTCCAAGTTCCAACAATGGTCCTTGGCAAATTTAAGTTGGGCCTTTTGATTCTTTTAAAAAAAATAAAAGGTTTCTTCCTGGCAATGAGTTTCATCAGTTTACAATCACAATGCTATCTCTGTTTTCCCAGAGAACAGTAGGTCCTCTAAATCTCTTAAACAGTCAATTGATATGTTGATCCAAGCATGTTTTTCAGGATCTGCACCTTCTATGATGTTCTATTTAGCTGCCAACCTTGATAATGCGCCATTTTACCACACTTGACCTGCTTAGTTATCTCTGAATATGGGTTTTTCTTTACACAAATTCACAACCAAAGCAGGTTTTGTTGGAAAACTGGCTTCTCCTTATTGCAGAATGCTAAAAGGTATGCAATAGTTTACAGCTATTCCACCATGAAATTCCATGAATAAATGAATGAAAAGCAAGTGCACGTAAAATATTGATTACTGATCATGCTGATGTATATCAGTCAGTTGAAACAACAATTACTTACTTTTGTATCAGTGTAATGCTCATGATGGATGCTTATTTTTTATATTTTATAATTTTAGACGTTTTGTCATCATTCTCAACTTTTCCCCAGCACTATATATTATTTGTTTTTGAATGTTGGAAAAATAAGTTGAAATCAGTATAATTCTAATTCATTGATTAGAATGATATAAAACACATGAGAATGTTGATTTTAACATGTAATATCTTCCAAAGATTTAGTTAAACAGTGGAAACTATATGAACACACTCAGAGTCCTAAATCAAAGATGTTGTACATATAAATGCTATTTCTCTACATTGGTTCTGCTCAACACATCCTTCTTAACAAAATTTTAATTTTTAGCAAAATTGCTTTTGATGTCCAGTTTTAAATGAGGGCAAATTTTAGAAGTTTTATCACATCAAAACCTAGCAATTTTATGGAAAAACTACTTTTTATGGTTATTGCTATCAGCAGATAACTCAAATGAATCTTAAATTTTTACATTCCACCAATAAATTTCAATTAAAATTTTCTTTGTGCATTTTTACTATTTAAGTATCATGGAAACTGCATCATCTGCCATTTTTGACCCATCTCTGCTAAATCTACTAGAAATAACTTTTCTTTTGTAAATATTAAGGATATGGAAAATTTAGAACATTAAACATTTTGCAAAAAGATGTGAACATTTCATTTACCAAATGCATTTCAATCTAAATATTAAAAAGTACGACGTTTCTTCACTGTTGGTTGTTAAATGTAGTGTAACACGAAAATATCATGAATGAATGCTGATCTCGATAAATGAATAACTTGGAAACGAGTGCCAGATTTACCATGAGGCAAATGGCCCAGGAACTCCACAAAGCTATTTTTTTTTTAAATATTAATATTATGAAATGTAAACAATTAGGCTAACTGATTTTTATTTATATAGTGCTAACTGTTCTATTATAGGTGCATTCCCTGAAATAGAATATAGATTATAAATTATTAAATATAGAAAACAAGTGTAATTATTGTAAATATAATAGTGCATACAGGCATCAGCTTAAGCCAAACCACTTGATGCCTCAGCAGCACTCCCAGAATGTGACAACCAAGCTGGCAGGCAGCTATCTCCAGCAATCCATTGTTTGTTTTTACTAGGTGAGTGTAAATGTAATATTATGGCTTAAGGGGACTTTTAATGCAGTGAAAAATACAAAAACAGTGAAAAAAGTTTATTAATTTCATATCGGAAATTGAGAGAAAATAAGTATTAATTTTTAACATAGTCTAAAGTTGGAAGCTACCTGACAGCCTATCAAAGGTGTTTTTGTATAACTTTATTGTTTGGTTTTTTTCAATAAATCTTTGTGATTTTCTATGATGCTGAGCTGCAAACAAGCATGTATAATAAAATATGCATGACTTTTTTTTTAATTTAAAAAATATGAAGAATTTGAATGGGGTTAAAGGCTTTCACAGTTCTAAACCCAGCCCTGTTGGAAACTGCATGCATTTCTTATTGTCATTAAGACTTTGTATCATTCTGGCACTGTGAATGATGACCAGTTGTTGGGAAAACTCTTTCCATTTATGTGCACCTGATAAAGTAGCCATGAAGATGGCCTAATGATGCTGTTATGAAGGACTAGTGACTTCTAAATTAAATGTGAAATGTTTGTTTACCTTGTTCTTAGGCTCAAGATATGCAGCAAAGTGAAAATCAATTTACAATTTGTAGGGTGGTATAAAGGAACTATAGCTTATATACAGGGAATTTATTAATTGCATTAAGAGTTGAAATCAGGAATGGATTTCAAATAACAGAAGTTTAACTAACACTTAAGATAATGTTTTCCAAACTGTGGGTTGCAACCTTTTGGTGGAAAAGTTTGAAAATAACAATGGAAGTGGAAGAGTTGGAGACAACAATAGCATAACCATCATAACGAACCTATAACTTGCTCTCTCTCTTGTAGTTACTCACTCCAAACAAGCATTTTTTAATGATATCCTGTGGGAACAAAAATGTAATATTCTATCATCTCATGAGGTGGGTGTTGAATAGGGAGTCCCAAGTCTGTGCTGGGGAACAATGTCAGAAAGCAGCTAGTAGTGTTGCTAGGTAGCACCTTGTTGCAGAGGTATTTTATCAGTTGTGTCAAGGCCACCTCATGAATATTTTGTCATTAATCATCTATTGTTCGTTTATTCCTTTCATTTTATTACTTATTTGAAGTTTTCCAGTTATTGTTCGCTTTTACAGAGTACCCTTGAAAAGATGGAGAAATTCTTAACTGGTCACAAGACAAAAGAGAGAGTGAAGCAAGTTCAAGTAAAGACAGAGGGGCTAGTTTAAGTAATAGAATGAAATGTAAAAAAACAAAATTCAAAAAATATAAGAAATACCTGGCAGTTGGATTCACAAATATTAATGTTAATGGAGAGGAAAGGCCTCAATGTATATTATGCATGACTGCTTTGGCTGCAGATAACAAAGTCTAATAAATTAAAGCATCACTTTGAAACACTGCATCCTGAATATTTTGGTAAATCAGTAGACTTCTTCCAGAGAAAACTAGGACTTAATACACCAAGGCAAATCTTTGTAAAAAAACAACTGTTGCATCAAAAGCTTTGCCTGCATCATAAAAAGTTGCACATAGAATTGCAAGATGTAAGAAGCTTCATTCATTTGGAGAAAGTTTGGTGTTACCTGCTGCTATTGATATGATTGAAATAATGCTCAGGGAATCAAATGCCAAACAGTTGCACAGTGTTCCACAGTTGGAAGAATTTCAGATATAAGTGAACACCTGTGCGATCATTTAATTGAAAAACGTTAAACCTCACATTTTGGGTCGCAATTAGATGAGGCAAATGATGTAGTTAAGGATGCCCAGTTGATTACTTATGCATAATATGTTGCAGGAAATGAAATTAAAGATGTTATTTTGCAAACCCATCAATGGAAGAGCTACATCATTGGAAATGTTCAATATTATTGACAAATTTCTTTATCAAAATAACATAAAATGGGAGACCAGCATTATGCACTGACCGAACTCATTCAATGTCGGGATGACATGGAGGACTTCAAGCACTGGTGAGAAAGAAGGCCTCACATGCTGTCTGGATGCACTGCATGCTTCATAGGCAAGTACTTGTTGAAAATTCTGACAAAATCTTGACGAACAGTCTTCAGCTCCACACTCATTGCAAGTACAAATTGCTCTGATGTAGTGTGAATCGTACAAAAGTACTTATGAAAATGTTTTAAATAAGAAACGACATAGGCATATTCCTTAATGACAATAATAACAGTGGTATTAATTTGTTTTATGATATTTTTGAAAAACTGAACCAATGCAAGGTCGTCAAATAATTATTCTGACCCAAAATGACAGTTGTGAAAAAATTACAATTATGAAAAAGAAATTTAGAAAATAACGTTTTTGACATGTTCCCTACAACAGAAAAAATTCCTTCACACCAGTGAAATGGAAGCCAACATTGACTATTTATTGAACATTAAAAATTTTACAGGAGCAGTTTTCATTTTATTTTAAGGGCAAAGATATCCTAAAAGTTGAAAAGATAAATCCATTTACTGTTAACAGTCTTTGTATTATGGATTAACGCCTTCTGAACAACTGACAGACTTGTCAAGTGATCGTTTGACAACAATCATTTGATTCCGAAAATCTTTCTAACTTTTGGCTGCATGTCAAAAAGGAGTCAGACAAGGTTATGAAAAATTCTTCTACCTTTTGCAACATCATATTTGTGTGAAACTGGATTCTCTGCTGCAACTGCCATGAAGACAAAGCACCACTCTCAGTCAATCATAGAAAAGAAACTTGAGTTGCTATTTTATCAATGATTCCATGGAGTCCAAAATCACACTAATAAAAGTCATTGATTTCCTGATTTTAGCAATATTTTGATTTAATTCTAAAATTTTACAATTTAAAGTTTCTTGTAAATATTTAAAAAAAAACTGATTAAAGAGAAGAAAAAAAGAAAAAATATTGATTTTGCTGTCAAAAAACTGAAATGTTCATTTTATTTAACTTGCAGAACTTTGAACTTTTCTAAAGTGACTGATATATTTGTCAAGCCAAGAAACAAGTAAAAATCTTATTCTTTATTCATAATGGCTTAACAACTAAATAAAGTAAACGAACAAGATTTCAGAGGCAGATGATATAAATAACACATCAGCCATGATAAAATTAAATTTTCAAAAGTTAACTTTGTAGATGAGTGAAAGAGAAAAGAAAATGAAAAGAGAAAGTGAAAGAAAAGAATGAGAATGTCAACAAGTAAATTCTATTTTACAAAAATGCATAAAGGAGGAGAAAAAGTGTGCTTACCTGCAAACAAAATCCATAAAAGAAATGCCAAGAGCAAAAACATTTTCACTACCTCACAAGTGATTTGTAATTTGTTTTCACTCTGGAACAGAAATGAGGTTATGTTGGGTGGACATTTGACTGGGGCAGCAGTCAAACTGCCAGCAACACAACTAAGTACATATTATCTAAGGGTTCAGCATTCCTAAGCTGCTAAAAAAACAAACTGACACAGATTGGGTTTTAGGTGGATACTGACTGACTGACTCACGGTTTTCTTGCTGTTAGCTGTTAGTTTAATTAAAAACATTTACTCTAATAATACCTTTTTTGAAAACTTTTTAAACTAAATTAGAAAAAAATATCAGCAATGGAATTTCAACATTATTATAGCTCTGCAGGCATAAAAATTCTCAAGGACTTGTTTAATATTAAACTTCATTCTCATGAGTGAAGATGGAATTAGTTTTCTGATGCAAACAGTTGGATTCTATAGAGTATGAAATGAAATCAGAAGGTAAATAAAATTACTAACTTATGATTTATTAAAAATTCCTTACAATACTACTACACAAGAAAATTTACTTAGCTTACTGCCAGTTATTTCAGAGATGGTTATAGTAAATTAGAAAGAAAAGTATTAAAAGAATAAATCATCAGTGTGATTTTAACATTTGTTAACTCAATGCTGATAACGGGCACAAAGTCTGGGGAGTGGAGGACTATAGTACCTGACCAAACGACATGGTAGGTGTTCCAGCAGGCAGTAGCCTTGGAGAATCTATAATTGCAATAGTTATAAGAAATGTGTGCATCTTGACAAACAGAAAATAGATCTGAAAAGTGTGACAAGTACTTATTTCTCACAAATAAAACAAAAGACAAAATTATTTCATTTGAGCATGCTGGACACTGCATGTTGTTGTTTGTATAAACACAGACTACTGCTGAAAGTTAAAAAGTTGCAGTCGTGCACAGCTCTCTCTGGATTAAATGCAGCAGTTTCATTAATCCTGCCTTGTATGCCTTGCCACTTCTGGATTAAGGCCAGATCATGGATTTTCTTATGGAGTTCATGGAAGCTCAAAGGTGATTGACATCCCAAAATTTGGATAAACATTTAGAAAAACAGCAATTATAATCTAGCTAGCTGTGTTGCACTGTCATTAGAAAACAAATCCATAATCCAGTTCTGACAAAATCAACTCCATCCAAGTACCTATTATGGCTGGTCAAATAACTGAATGAGATCCAAGATGGAAACATTTCTACTTGTCATACCTTCTTTGTTTGATTGCAATGCCAACCACCATAGTAATCATTTACATATTGGGTACTACATGCATCATTCTACTGTCAGGAATCTTCAATTTACTTAAAAATTGTTTCCGTGTCAAAAGCAAATGCTGTCATTTGGCCACTAACAAGCCAGTCTGATTGCAACAGTTCAACAATGGAAGTTAAAGTTTCTATCCATTTTAGACTTCATCCCAAACAGATAAAAATTCATTTTTAGACAAGCATGCAACTCTTGACAACTGAAGAATGTCATAACACCGGCATGTGTGTGTGCATCATCAGTGCAGTAATCTGACATGACTGTAGCATAAAAGCTAAACCAACATTACCACCAATGTGGCTAGGCACACTATGTCAATCAACCATACTGGAATTTGTTGTTTCCAAACTGATTTTAAAAAAATATACTGCAATCATGGCATAGCTCTGGTAAATATATTAAAAGGCATAATAAAGCCTGTATTATTAAATTGCCCTGTCATTACAAGTAACCTCAACAGAATGCAGTTAGAATCCATAATACAGGGTTATTCAAAAAGAATGAACCGATTTCATGACGCATTACTTCAGTTCTCAAGCACCGTTATGGAATGAGTCAGTGACCATTTGAAAGAGGAGTTTTCTAAGTTTTGATTGGCTACCACAGGGGCGCTGTAGTCGCGTCATTCCTCCAGCAACGTTCAGTTTGTTTGTTTACCTTCAGAATGGTGAGTCCTCAGCAAAAGGCGTTCTGCGTTCTTGAGTTTGCAAAAAAATCGGTTGTCACAGTGCAGCGTGCTTTTTCTTATGGGGATATGTAAAAGATTGCGTTTATGATCCATCACTACCCACTAACCTCGATGACCTTAAACATCAAATAACAACAGCAATCAACTCAGTGGATCGTGATATGCTGATACGCGTCTGGGAGGAATTCTCTTATCGCATTGATGTTGCCCGTGCTGCAGATGGTGGCCACATTGAACACTTGTAAGACAGGAAATAAAACTTGATTGTGAGTAGAATACTTGTGACTTAGCTGGAGTTTTCTATTGCTTTTCCTTATTAAAATATTGCGTAATGAAATCGGTTCATTCTTTTTGAATAACTCTGTACAACTTTTAAAAAATAATCAGAATATTCATCTTTATGTACCAATCCCTAAATCCACAAAATGAGAACAGTAAGAAACATGCTGATCTTTTCTATGAACTAGCAATCATGCTAGTGTGGTAGTATTGCCAACAGATCAAAATTTGGTTTTCAGATAATTTGCTTGTAAGCTGTAGCAGTTTGACTCTATTTTACACCCGACCATAAACAAAAAATACTTAATTTTAAAAAAAAATCTTTCATTTTGGCTGATCTTACAAGATAATGCCAATCAAAATGGCCTCCATTGTGTTAAAATAACAAAAATATGAATATTGTATAATATAAAATATAAATCAGCACCATATGTAAAGTTATTCACTTTGAGATGGTTATAAATTAGCATTTGCTATCAACTTTTTAATTCTTAGGAAAAAAGCATTTATTAAAGTTAAACTTTTTTTCTAATTTGGAATAGCAGCATAAGTCTCATGGTTATAGTTGCAATTTAAAATTGATCAGAGTTAGGGGTTTTTCACCAATGACAAAGAGTAGAAATTACCCATTCAGCCATGTTTGCAGACTCCATAGCCTATAATCAAGGGATTGATAAACTAATCTTAGATAGAGACAAACTAGCAAGCACACACAGGGATTTTAAAAGTCTAAAATAAATCTTTCTTGACACATTTTGGCACATATTCAATTGGTGCCATTGTCATCTGATATAAAATTGAAATCCTCCCCCAGGCAGTTTTTCATGCTGAAGGACAATAGAAACAATGTCTTAAAGAATTTCCTGAGTAGATTTTGATCTGCTTTGTAAACAAAGGCAAAAGCAATGGTCTTCAATTGGTAATGGTTGTTTTTTCCTTAACTCTTCTTTAGATGGATTCATAGCTTCCTGTTGTTGCATTTCTCATCAGGGTAATATCCTCTTGAAATGCTAAGCTGGCATCTATGCTGATATTAAAATTGTTCTTGATCAATCAAAAGAATCTGGCCTCTTCTACTTTAATTAATTTTTTTCCTAAAATTTGAAATTAGTAAAATTATTTAATTTTTTGAAATTTCATAAATTTGTAACTTGCAATATTTAAATTTTCCTTTGTTTGTTATACATTTAAAACACACACACACACAAACATATATACACACGGGTATATTAGTAATTTTTATGAAAGAAAAAAACATTACCAACTTCTCCAAAAAGAAAAATCAGGTACTCGGTGGAAATATAATTATATGCAAATTTTTGGTAACGATTTATATAATGACATATATATTATATCATTCACCTGTAATCTCACTATCTATTCATAATTATGGCATTTCGTATATGCAAAAATATTCCACTCATGCATAGTTGGAGTACTTCTTCACCTGACTCCTTTCAATAGAGATACCCATTTGACTGCTCTTCATATAATAATTTGATGTTTCATTACAAAGTTACTCAAGATAATTTTATTTGGCATTTGTAAGATAACCAGTCTTATCTTTGGCCTTGTTCAGAACCAGGTAAAAGCAAACTAGGTTTACATACACAAATATATTTAAAAATGTGTGTATGTATATCTATATACAGGTGCATCTCAAAAAATTAGAATATCGTGGAAGAGTTCAATATTTTTTGTCAGTTATTTCAGAAAGAGAAAATTGTATATATTCTAGACTCATTACATGTAAACTAAAATGTTTCAAGCATTTTTTAATTTTAATTTTGATAATTACGGCCTACAGCTAAAAAAAATAGAAAAACATATCTCAAAATATTAGAATATTCCATTTCGAGTTTGAGTAAATCACTATTTTTGCAGTATAAATACCAGGAATCTCTCAGTCTGGTTCAGTACACACAGGCACAATCATGGGGAAGACTGCTGACTTGACAGTTGTCCAGAAGACACTCATTAACACCCTCCACAAGGATGGTAAGCCACAGAAGGTCATTGCTGAAAGGGCTGGCTGTTTGCAGAGTACTGTATCAAAGCATATTCATGGAAAGTAGACTGGAAGGGAAAAGTGTGGTAGGAAAAGGTGCACAAGCAAGAGGGATGGCCACAGCCTTGAAAGGATTGTCAAGCAAAGCAGATTCAAGAACTTGGGGGAGCTTCACAAGGAGTGGACTGAGGCTGGAATCAGTGCATCAAGAGCCACCACACACAGCGATGTCCAGGAAATGGGCTACAAGTGTCGCATTCCTAGTGTCAAGCCACTCCTGAACCAGAGACAACGTCAGAAGCGTCTTACCTGGGCTAAGGAGAAAAAGAACTGCACCGTTGCTCAGTGGTCCAAAGTCCTCTTTTCAGATGAAAGTAAATTTTGCATTTCATTTGGAAATCAAGGTCCCACAGTCTGGAGGAAGAGTGGAGAGGCACAGAATCAAAGTTGCTTGAAGTCCAGTGTGAAGTTTCCACAGTCAGTGATGATTTGGGGTGCCTTGTCATCTGCTGGTGTTGGTTCACTGTGTTTTATCAAGGTCAAAGTCAATGCAGCCGCCTACCAGGGGATTTTAGAGCACTTCATTGCTTCCGTCTGCTGACAAGCTTTATGGAGATGCTGATTTCCTTTTCCAATAGGACTTTGCACCTGCCCACAGTGCCAAAAACTACTAGTAACTGGTTTGCTGACTATGGTATTTGTGTGGTTGATTGGCCAGACAACTCGCCTGACCTGAACCCCATAGAGAATCTTTGGCATATTGTCAAGAGAAAGATGAGACACACCAGACCCAACAATACAGACGAGCTGAAGGCCACTATCAAAGCAACCTGGGCTTCCATAACACCTCAGCAGTGCCACAGGCTGATCGCCTCCATGCCACACCGCATTGATGCAGTGATTTGTGCAAAAGGAGCCCCAACCAAGTATTGAGTGCATAGATGAACATACTTTTCAGAAGTTCGACATTTCTATATTATAAATCCTTTTCTTTTTTTGATCTTATGAAATATTCTAATATTCTGAGATAGTGGATTTTTGATTTTCATGAACTGTAAGCTGTAATCATCAAAATTAAAGAAAAAAAAGGCTTGAAATATTTCACTTTGTGTGTAATGAATCTAGAATATACGAAGGTTTCACTGTTTGAATTAAATTTCAGAAAAAAATGAACTCTTTCACAATATTCTAATTTTTTTGAGATGCGCCTGTATATATACATAAGCACACATATAAATATAAAAACTTAACACATTAAATATTAAATAGACTGTTTCAAAACAAGGGGTATATTTTAAAGTGTTTCCCATTGAACATGAAATCTTTAATAAATTTTTATTTATACCTTTCCATGGAAGAAAAAATTTCATTTTCAACTAAAAGATAGAATTCCATTTAAGAATTGTGATCCTGGCTATGCCAGGCCAACTGTGGGGACAACACCATCTGGTGCATCCACAACAGGTTCATGCCGTCTCTGCATGATAGACACAATTTAGCCCAAATGAATCATGACACTTAAATTCTAAGCATACGTTCAGCTTGTCAAGATACTGGCCAAATCTTTTTTTTTTTTTTGATTTCAAACTGCAATTTCAAGAATATTTATTTATGAAAATATCTAAATCCCATTTTGAAAGCTCTACTTCACTTAATTTCCTTAAACATATATGCCTATTCACCAAAATTTTCTTTAAAGAGAGCACAATTTTTCTTCTTTGCTGAATGGTTTTCCTGTAAATTGATTATTTCTTCTGTTGAGACTAAACTACACTGTGGTTTTAAATATTTGTTTTTGTTATTTTTGCTGGTATTATCATGTAGTTTTTTTTTTTTTTTTTTTGATAAAACTAAAAATTTGTCAGACTGTTTTAACTTAAATTTCCATTATGGTACTTCAAAAACACCAAAGTGATTATTTAAAAAAAATAAGCAAACAAAACTTTAAAAAATTCTGACTAATTTTCTTTGAGACATCAGTTAAATTTAAATTGAAAATGAGAGAGAAAGAAAAATATGTATGCAAAAATATAGTAAAGTGGGTCAGTGGAGGCCAAGGAATGATTCTAGTGGGGCAGCTAATTGGCTGCATTAGAAATTTCTAATGTAGCTGGACTTTCTTCCATGAATGAGAATTGTCATATTAAGAGCATGACACTGTTCCAGCTACTACCTTGATCACACTTACCTGAAGAAAAAGTAGCTAAAGCAAATGCTGTAATAATGTGATCTAATTACTTTTATCTTTCATGATGTGACACCGAGTCAAGAGATTAGTAACAACAGAATTTAAACTAATTCTCTTCTCCTTAACCATCCAGGTTTGTAGTTAACATGTTGCTGTAACAGCTGTGTGGGATAATACAGTACAGTTATTGAACCCTACAAATATTTTATATATCAGTTAGTTTATTTATTTGTTAGTTATATCAAGGTCACAGCTCTCTTTTCCAAGAGTAATCCACTACAAAATGCATCATAATCACAATAACCTCAAATAATAGAGAAAAATGTGTCAACTTTTTTGTACATTAACCATGTCCAGGTTTTGTGGCTGAGTTGTTATGTGCATCTAAATGCTTGGTTTCATTCTTTAATCCTTCTCCCTCACTCATATTGCCATCTGGATTTTGTTGCTAAAGTTCTTCTACTAATAAAATTCTACTATCTCCTAACACTGTCTGTCTCCAATGTTCTGTAGGACAAAGAATGGTCTCACAGTTATTCTCCTGGACATTTGTTATCTGTAAATTTTCATCTTCCTCATCAGAACATTTTGAATCGCATGACATTCAGAGGGCAAATGAGTGGCCTAAACATTAATGACATGGGTAGCCTGATTTTGGAACACCCCGCATTAACATTCTTTTTATTTTTTTTGATAATTCTGTTCTTTAATATCATGTTGAAATTTATTCATTTCCATTTCCATATTTTTCTTTGATATAAATACTTTAATCTTCATCTGCTGTTATTACATACTGGTGTATGCCCTTCTTGCTATCAGCTTTTGTTGATGTTGTAAGCCAAGGAAGTTTTTGCATTGAATGCTCTATTAATTACAGAATGAAATATTCAAAGGTTTCGCTTTTCCCATCCTCATTTATTCTGACTTCCACTGTACAAATTGGCATCATTTAACAAATTAAAATTTTTATAATTCTGATTCTTTCCAATAATTTGTTCTATTTGTGCATCTGTAAAGGAAATAAAAACATAGTGCCCATTGACTAGCGAACTTAATATCCCACAAAATTTTTTTGTTTGTTTGTTTGTGTGTGTGTGTGTTTTTTTTTTGTGGAAACCAAAAAAACTTTTTCCTGATAATCAAGGAAATGTTCCTATAATTACTCTAACAGCGGGTAACTTATTTCAGATTATATGCACTGCTTTTATAAGTGAGATTCAAAGCTAATTTGGCCAATGGAAAGATACCTGTAGATTTCTACCTACATAGTCAAACTTTCCTCAAGAAGTTTAGTTATTGCAACAGAATGCAATCTGTACATACAGTAAAATATTTACATTCATCAATTCAAATGAATATTGAAAATTTAAAAATAAATGGAACATTTTGTTGTCAGAATTTTGTGAACTATGACAAAAAACAATAACAATATTAATAAGACTTCATCATAACTATAAAAAAAGTCTTCTAAGATTTAGAAACAAAGAAATTTTAAAAATGAGTATATTTCCAGTTCAATTCTCTTTGACTTTCAACAATAATTAATTTACATTAGCCCTAAAATTATAGTCATTTAAGACAGACAGGTAAAGGTTTGACTACAATTTTGATTCTATGAATAGATATTTATTTATATCTATAATGCTTAGTGCAATTCTGCATAAAAAGATAAATAGGTTTGTTTAATATGAGTGACCAAACCAAACCAAACAATAATTTAACTGCATAACATTTCTAAAAATATGCCTTATATTTATCTCCCTTAAACTATTTAAACGTAAATAATGTAGTTATGTCCCTTACAGTATATCCTGAAAAAAAAAGAAAACTAAAAAGTGTAGAGACATAACTATCATTATAAAAATCATTTCATTAAATAAATACTAATTAAAAAAAAATCTGAATTTAAATGTGAATGAAAGAAAATTCTGTTAGAAAATAAATGTAAACTATACATACATATATTCAAACACTTCAAAATTGACACCACCTAGTTAAGTTGGTTATGATAGAAGTACTAGTGACATGTAAATAAAAATAGCAGAAATAGTGTTTGAATATTAATGAATATCATGACAATAAAGTTCATAGTTTGGTAACCGCATCTCTAAATGATACATGGCATCAGGATTCCAAGTTAGTACCTGGCATCGCTACTTCTTACTAAAGCACAAACAAGATCTCAAGACTGACCTATGAATTGTGTTATAGCTACAGTCTTATTGCAGTGATGTGTCAAGCTGCTGAGTCTAAGCTAGTTTGCCCTAACCATGGTAGAGTTGAGATCAGATCTGGAAGACAAAACAAGCAAAGTGATCAGCCTTGTTGTACAGCAGAAATATACTGGTACACTTCACATTACTATACTGATGCAAAGGAAGTAGCAGTCTTCATCTGCTTGTTTCAGTCACAGCATTTTGATGCTTTGTAGTAAAGCTTATAAACAAGATTCTGCACACAGATAATCACTGACGCTTTCCACGTGAAAAAAAAATCTCTATCTATTCTTAGCAACAAATTCTTTAGATGAAATGCAAAGAAAAATGGATAAACTCTCCGCATATCTGATGACATCGTCTTGTTAAGCTTTTGAAAAAATGCTGTACAATTCTATTATCACTACGTTATGTCCTATTTCTAGAAAAAGACGTGTATCTTTAAAATAATTGTGTAAAAAAACTAACTGTATTGAACAAATGTTTTAAAGCTCAAAACTGTTTGTTGTACCTATGATTTCACATTACATTAATTCAAGATCTTTTATTAACAGAATTTTAGAGATGCATGGGACTAATATTAAAAGGAATTCTATATAATGAGTGATACAACATCTCATTCTACAAATCTGAAGTAAAAGTATTTTTTAATGTACCTTCAGTTAGCATCTGAACAAGCTTGCCTGAAAATTCAGCATAGCCACATCATCTTAGCGCATTAGCCATCATTCTAAATGTCCATTTGTCGTCTTCCAGTTTCTTAAGCAGATTATCAGCATGATCTTTATTTTCTATTAAAATAAATGGATAAATTTCACATAAACACAAATACATCTGAGACAAAAGATTGAATATCAACGTGTTTTTTTTTTTTTACATGCCTGAATTTTCTAACAAATTTTCACAATTATGGCTGCCAGTGTACATCATATCAAAATCAGTAAATATTTGGGCAAATATTTTTTAAAGTTTCTTGGCTTTGTAACAGTTCATTTTAGGTATTTTCAAATACATTTTTAAACAGGTTAAAAAAATATATAGAAGATTGTTCCATAAAATCTACAAGGCAGGGTGTTATAATTTCCATTTATGCTGCTGCAAATTTCAGTCATTACAAAGACATTTTAATAATGTATAAAAGTATGAAAATTATAGCTTTTAGTTAATTTTTTCATAGTATTATAAATAAACTTCTTTGAAGCTTTCTGCTGTTTCTTTTCATACCAGGCAATGGTCTGCAATTTGAGCTGACTTCAGTATCAGTGTGAAAGAAAAACTCCAGTCAAATCCGCACAATGGTTATTCTTATTCCTGCCATAACTACATTTTGTTTGCTTTTTTGGTTTTATTAAGAGAAATAACAGTTCAGTAAAGATAAACTTCTTGATGCAAATGGATAAATAAATCTCTACAAAGAAAACAGACTAGAAGAATAACCCAGTCAATATACAGCATGCGTTGCCAAAGTTAGAATGGAAGGGAATGAATGCTTTTAAAAACATATTCAGTACTTAAAAACCATTTTCTTGCATGACCATGAAGTTACTTCCTGGTGTTTGGTTGCTTATAAACAAAAGTGCCACACACTTCCAAATAAAATATGCACATTTATCACCATATTAGTTATCGTTATGTCACATGATGAATTGGCATGTTATATACAGTCAATGAGTGATAAATTGTGCAAAAGATAAATAATTTTTGCTGACATCTGCTGCCTCATCAGCAAAATGAAAATAATTTTTGAATCACAGGCACATTTAGTAATTGTCTTTAATTTGGCTTATAGATAAAGGTAAGCACCTATACTTAAAAGGTAAGGTACTTTCGTAATGTACATGCATGGCACCTAGGATTTGACAATTTTTAGGAAATTGATGTACGTGCACATGCATATATGGCGTACGGCTTTTGGTGCTAGTGCTTAAGTCCCGAGCAACCAGCAACACCACACCTCAACAGAAGCACGGGTGCATAAGGAATAGGTTCACATAGTGTAGACGTGTTTCCATTGGATGGAGGGCATTTATCCCATATGTGATATTGTGCCAAAATGACCATGTCAGTTTTAAAAAAATAAGCTTCTGAAATTGATGCGCACGTCAGAGATGATACATAGTGTAAGTTCTGCTCCGCCCGTGGCAAGCAAAATCTGAAAAATCTGCAGATGCACACCTACTTACATTAATATTTGTGTATGTTTGGTAGTTTGAAAGTTATAAGCAACCAGACTGCAAAAAGCGACTTATGGCCACCGGATGAGTGCTCTCTCACCCATGCAATAAGCTCTCTGGTAGCCATAATTCATACATAAATCAATTTATTAGTGCATATAGTTACAAGTATATCATAAAGCAATAGCTGATAAAAACTACCCACGCAAAAAAATGCTTGTCTTTAATCTTTAGCCACATAAAACTTTTTAAATATCCTCCATTATACTACACAATTTATTTATCGGTGAGCCCCCAGTCACAGCTCCGTGTATATCAATTCTGAAAGTAGGCAACATTATTGACAAAACATGAAAATTAATTCTCTAAACTTTAGACTAATAAAATACATTTCATTCTAATTTTTTTTTCAAAGTTGGCTTTTGAGTCTAAGAAAGATTCCCCGAGTAATAGAACCAATTCAAGCACAGAAATAGAGATAAAAGCAAAAGCAGACATCACGTGGTCTCACTCCTTCCCTTAGCATGCAGGATTCAAGTGCTCCGCTATCTATTCAGTCTTTAATTATAAACTTTTTAATAATTTACTATTGCTAATCGTTTTGCTGAATAAAATGAATGTGGATGTGCTCAGGAATATCCTGCGGGGGAAGAACGCGGATACTTCCAATGAAAGCAAACACAACATGCAATGCCATTTTGAATCAGAAAATTCTCAGATATCGTATGCAGGTGGATATGGTGGCTTCATGTCACATAATCCACAGATGAAAGGATAATCTTGGATTAAGTGGCTTATTTTGATTTAAAACAAAAAGCCAAAACCAAGGTGTGAACAATAGACATATCACATATTAAAGCAAGAGCTGATACATTAATGCACGTGTTTCCAGCTCTTGGCCCACCCCGCTCCCTCAGAGAGGACCCGTCACCGTGTGAAGGAGGAATAATCTCTACAAGAGTCCAAGAGACATGTAGCCGGTCTGTCTACGGATGAGGAGATTGGTTTCCTTCCATTACAAGGAAGTCTCAACGCTCTATTAACTGTAGCTGGTGAACATTTCTTCTTCTAAGTTCTGCTACTTTGGCAAACTTTCCTCCTCCTCCCCACCCCAAGTCTGGCATCTCCTACTGAACATTCTGAAAGCTTCAAAACCAATGCCTTCCAGATGCAGCCGATGTAGGTATCCATGGCGACAAAAGCGAGTCTGTCTACTCAGGTGGGTTTCCTACCAGGAAGTAATGTGTGAAGCTTCGACTGCTAATTATGCCAGTAGCATCCCTCAGAAAATGTGGACACCTGCCTGAACTGCATTCTCAAAACGGTCTTATTAATGATTCATGCAGGTAAATAAGGATTTCTGGGCTTTTCAATATATATGTATATATCCTACCTGGAAGCCTTAGCTTCACCTGACTACCTCATCATCCTTTTTTGTTGACAACTGCTATTATTGCACCAACGTCTGGCGTATAAGAGTAAGTAACATCAGCTGTCCATAGCACAGACCTTACATACCAGGGGCCCCTACCCCTACCCCCAGCCGACAGACCGGTTAATGGGACAGGTCCACTCGATGGAAGCTGGAATTAGTAGCACTTTCTGTGTTTTGTTTTTTAACAGAAAGGGGAACAAAGGGATACGATAGGATGTCTGTGTGGATGTGGCTGCCGGAGGTATCCCGGTACGTACACCTGGACTGGTGGGGGGGTACCTGGAGCAGGGTCAGGCCCTACTGACGGAGCCGGAGGGGGGTGGGGGAAGGATCTCTTTGATCTCACCGCGCCCTATGACTCCGGTACACCTGGACAGGTGGGGGGTACCTGGAGCAGGGTCAGGCCCTACTGACGGAGCCGGAAGGGGGTGGGGGAAGGATCTCTTTGATCTCACCGCGCCCTATGACTCCGGTACACCTGGACAGGTGGGGGGTACCTGGAGCAGGGTCAGGCCCTACTGACGGAGCCGGAAGGGGGTGGGGGAAGGATCTCTTTGATCTCACCGTGCCCTATGACTCCGGTACACCTGCTGATGATGGATGCGATGAAGGTCGCCTCGCCGCGGCGGAAAAGTCCAGACAGTAGAGCGTCCATGCATCGGACGCCCTGTCTTTGGTGGCAGGGAGGTTTCTCTTCGAAATATTTCCCGTAAAAATCACCCATTCCTTTTAGCGTTAGACGAACAAACAACAACAACAACAACCCGGCAGACGACTCTCCACCGCGCCAACAGAGGAGCGTCAACGCGCACGTGACCCCACGCTTTTTTTGCCTACGTCACAGTCACCTGACCCACCCATCCGCGTGTTGCCGGTTTCTTTAAAATCCACTCGTTCTCTGAAAAGGGAAAGAAATGGGAAAGGAATCGTCTCGCTACAAACCTTAATGATATTACCAATAAACGAACTCATACAGGGAACACTTATGGGCTTCTTTGTTTCAGATGTAAAGTTAAGGAAAGGTCGGCTGTTGTCGTCGTTTATTTGTTTCTCTCCATATAAATTTACCTAATATTTATATTATTTAATTAGCATCCTGGATCTCATCATGAGCTTGCGACGATCTATTTAATTAGTATCCTGGATCTCATCATGAGCTTGCGACGATCTATTTAATTAGTATGCTGGATCTCATCATGAGCATGCGACGATCTATTTAATTAGCATCCTGGATCTCATCATGAGCTTGCGACGATCTATTTAATTAGTATCCTGGATCTCATCATGAGCATGCGACGATCTATTTAATTAGCATCCTGGATCTCATCATGAGCATGCTACCAGTGGAATGACTCGCGATTATTGTCCGCAAGAATGACCCGTAAACAGATTAGTTTTAGACTATCTGGTATCGTGTTACTCGAGCGTTCACTATTGTTGATTTAATATTCTTTTGTTCATCAAGGATAAAATCCAAATCTTAATGATTGAAACAAGGCAGATATATAAATAAATACATTTAACGAAACGTTTAATTTAGTTTGTCACAACAAAAACGTCTAGAGTTATCTACCCCTGTCAGACGATAGTCGCCCTTGTTCAGGCGGAGCTGCTAACCATGGATATTCATTGTTTTTCCAGGTATAAAAAACGAAAAAAAGAAAATGCTGATAAATTAGTTCCGTGGAATTCAGTGATAATTTAATGGATAAATAATAATCCAGCCGACACCGGTCGCCAAAGGAAAATAGACGAAAGAGGAATAGGTAGGTTCCTTTCTACTTAAGCTTGACCGAGTTTTGATGTTTCGCATCCTGGATCCAGGCAACATCAACAGCAGCATCAGAATCTTTTGACGATAATTGTTATGGTATCACCTGGTACCCAAAGAAATATAAACAAGTAGCAAGTAAAATATTCTCCTTTTTTTAAATCTTTTTTTTAAATTAGTCTCTCAGTATTGGAAATCATTTACTAACTGTTAGCGTTGATGATAACAGGATGATTCTTCTCTGTTGCATTTAATTAAAAATTATCGCTATTGTGTTATTATCATTTATATCCCTGGAAAAGTCGAAACCCTATCATGAAATAGCTAATTTGATGATCGATGTACATAGTTTCACCTATCAGCAGGTGCTATAAAACCATTATGATTGTCTAAATTACAACCGACACTCAATCTGCATTTAGGAAAAAGTTTACTTGAAGAAAAACCTTCGTAGTCTGGGAGCTAAATTTGGTGATAATTTGGAAGTGTAACTGGAATAAGTAAGAAAATACACGTAGTTTACTCAAGATACAGTGAGAATCTATAGCGATTCACGTATAAAAGTACAGGAACTGTTATCCAAAGCCGTAGAAATCTTAATCACTAGCCTTCATCACTTAATCCATCCTCATCACTTTGTCAAACTTTTTTTTTTTCATAATCTTCTGGAAATTTCTGTTTTCTGGCGTAAAATAAAATCTTTGCTTAGAACTGTCATCAGTATTTCGTTCTTTAGCTAACTACTTGGCCTTTATTTGAATACGATTCCATGTCACGCAATAAGTTCTTTATCGTTGCTTCTAAGATTCAGCCCAGGCAGCCAGAAGAAGATCTGGATATGTAGGCACTTTCTTCCAATGGCTCAGTTAGCCTAACCTTCATGCAGTGTTTTTTTTTTCAAAAATCTTTTTCATTTATTCCAAATTGTCTTCCAACTTCTGAATTATTTGCTTCTTTGGAACTGTCAGCACTTTTTTATCTTTTTTTGGGAGACATTTTTTATTTACTGTATGTCCTTCAGAAAAGGAAACATAGTAGTGAATCTAAAAAAAAGATCTGTTCACTGAGATGGTTTTCTTTCTAAATAATAAAATAATGGCAGTATTAGAAAATTATTAAAATATTATTTAATTTATGCATAACGTTTTTGATCAGAGATTTATGAGACTATTTTTCAAAATGGTACCAGTCCTGATTGTGCAAAACATTCGCCAAACCTCTTTAACTTGGCACTAAAGCGATATTTTATAGCAAATACTTCTAGATTTTAGTCTATACTAGTATTTTTTGTTGCAGGAAGTATAACCTATTTATAAGTCAGGAGTAATTTCAGCACTTAAGGATGTTGTTTTGAAAACTCATCTTATATACTGGTATACATGGTACTACTACTATTATTATTATTATTATTATTATTATTATTATTATTATTATTATTATTATTATTATTATTATTCAAATGACTGCTGTAATTGTATGTATTTCTTTAGTTTTGTCTATAAAAAACAAATGTAAACAAAAAAGAAGCAATAACAAACATTATTCTTCTAAAACATTGACAATTTTTAAAATATTTCTTATCTCTGCAGTTCATTAATTTTAAATAGACATAGTAATAGAAGTATAAAGGGTGTGCTTAAAGTTTTTGAATATTTCCCTTTTGCCTATCTATATATAAGTGGTATTTGTTTTGACAGATTGTTATTTCAGGTAGAGGTGTTAGTTTAAATTCAAGCATTAGATTACATGTTGGGAGAGAGAGGGTAGGCGGCGTTGATTGGCTGTTTGAATGCCACACCAGGTATGGATTTACCTGGGTCCTGTCTCTTAAAAATTTAGATTTTCATCCAAAGAGATATTGGATAAAAAAATTCGTAATTTTGCTCTGTGGGAAAGTTTTCTGAATTATCAGCAGGTAAAAAACCAGATTCAGAATGCATCCACAATAACTTAAAAAAGAAGAAAAAAATTTAAAGGCAAAACACACCATTTGAATAAGACCATTACAATAACAAATTAACAGATTAGAAAAAAAACAGAATGAACATTCTTTAAAATATTTGCACCTAAAGATAAAATACAACCAACAAAAAATGTTACATATATGCATGTACATGCATAGATACATTGGCAGATGACAACACCTTTTTTCATTAAAATATCATTTTTATTTTCATTGGAGTGTCTACAATTATAGCCGCTAGTGTATCCATTATGCATATAATGTCTTTAAGTATATATTTTAAATATCATCAGATATTGACAGACATTAACACAAAGTCTGAATAAAATATTAACTTAGCAGCACACCTCATGTTCTACAATTCTTTCTGTCCAGATTTATTGTGAAAATGTCAACGACTTATGTGTAATTATAAATACAAAGAGGCTATACAAGAATAATCAAAGAAAATTCTGTGGCTACTCATCTTTAACAGTCATTACACATGCATTTTATTTTGTAACATAATTATAATAAATAGATAACAAATATCAGGGTTTGAATTATTTTTGTTTGCTTTTGAAAGATGATTAAAGTGACATTTGATATTATTAAGAAATAGTGAATATATATACCATAATCATGCATAGAAAACTATTTGTATCATGAAATTCTTATTGTAGAATAGGAAATGAAAATACATAGTAAGCAGTTGGTAGATTTAGTAAATTTCTCTCTAAGTTAATGTCGGTATGCTTTTTTTTTTCAAATGAAGATGGCCGTATATAATAATAATAATAATAATAATAATAATATAATAATAATAATAATAATAATAATAATAATAATAATAATAATATGGGTACCTGAAAGGAAAGGTTGGTTGTAGAAAACAGCAAAGAAAAACAGGAGTGAAATGCCTTATGCCATTTCTTTAGTTGAGCTAATTTTTGCAGCATTTAGAGCCTCTTTCCTATTTAGTATTGAAACATTGAGATTTTGTTTTGTAGTCTGGCACAGGTTTTCCCATATTTGTGTTATACTGGCAGTTTGCAGATAGGTTGCTTTCAACTAACTACTCAAAAGATTTTGCAGCTGCTTGATCAGATTCATATTAGGGCTTTGGGGTTCCAGGAAAGAACTTTAATTCTTTGATTCCTCTTCCAGACTCTGGTCACACAAGAGATGTTGACAGTATCACCATTCTTTTGAAGAATATTGACATTGAAATCCATTATATCTTGTTGGTAGAGTACATGAAATCCTGAAACATAGACACATTTGAAATGAGTGCATGCTCTAAAATACTCAAAGGTTTTGCCCTGTTACCAGATCTTTCAAAGCTCTTTATTCCTATCAGATGGAAGGAGATTTTATGTGCTACACAGTCTATATTCCATAGCCATGTCGGTACCAATGATATTTGACCATTCTTTGGTTTATTTCTGATGCTTGGACAACATCAGCAAGAGAATCTTGATGACAAATATGATGTGAAAAAGGTCTTACTGTTACAGAAGTGACATTTGCTTTCGCAAATTTCACAGCCATATTGGCCACAGATCTACAAGAAATGCCGAGATCTTTTGCACTCTGTCACTAACTTTGAATACACTATAAGGTGACCTCAGGTAAACAGAGAAATATGGGAATTGCCTTTTCTTTTTTTTTTTTTTGGTATGGTGATAGTGCACTCTGGTGATATGCCAACCAAAATGTCCAATATACACATAATCACATGTTGGTCAGATTTATTAATTTATTTTGGTCATCAGTATTTCCAGTTGAAACAATGTTTTGAAAAGATTAGAAAATTTTTCATGGTACCAGTTGCATTGTTTTGATTTGACTTTGATTACTGGAGTTTTTCTGGTAGGTAAGTTACAATCCTAATAATGTACCAAGCTAAAACTTAGTTCCTTAAAATATATGTGTTTGCTTGATGTGCTCACTGTTTATCATTAATTTAATATTGTTAATGAAAATTCCATGTTAAGTGATTCATTCAAGTAGGAATCAAAGATAATCTAGTTAATTTTGTAATAACATTTCAAACTTTTTAATTTACTTAAATATAATGTATGGCACCATTTCACACTTTTAAACCAAATTATACATAGATGTATGGCACCATTTCAGACTTTAGCAAATTATATATAATGTATGGCACATGTAAACTTTTAAGTCATGTAATTTTTTAACTTGCCCCTCATGAGCCAAGTATCTCTCTTTACAATGGGGTTGCTGACATTCCCTAGGTCATCATTGTGGAAGCATCCAAAATGGTGATATTTGAATGTATTGCATCACACATCAAAACATCTTTTGGGATGAAAATTGAAAACAAAAAATGAAAAGGTAAAAGGCATTTGAGTTTTCAGTACTATGCAGTACACATAGTCCCGAGGCAATACAACATGGGAAGCAGCCAGCGCACGTGATCAATTCTGACCTGCTGCTGTAAGCCACCTCCTGCGCTTCTGTTTCAAGCTCCTGATGAAGCTTTTAACTTTATCATTGGTAGGAAAGCTGCTCATCTGACTGTCTTCCTTGAACGTCACCAGCACTGCTGTGGGCCTCGACGTACTACTTTTGTTTTAATAGACATGATTAACACTTCACTGGAGTTTCTACCTATGAAGTTGAGGAGGAGATTTTTTCGATAATTTCTCACGTGATGCACTGAGAATAAACTAAATGGCAGCAAACGGCTTCTCTCCACCCACAGAAATTCTCAATTAAAAAAATAAAAACAAAATTTTGTTCTGCAAAGACATGGGGATTTTGTACCAACGAGAAGGTGACCACCTGACTCGTGAGGGGTGTGTTAAAAAATTTGCTGCTTTCATCAGTCTGCAATTTTCCATACTATTGATTATTTAAGTAAAGCATCTTTCTTCCCTTTCAAGACTCTATCTTTAATAAAGCATGGATTCCACAATGGTACACTCTACTCCAGAATTGGTTTTAACGACTTATAAGTATATGTACTTTGGATGACTTACAACTCATAGTATGCTCTTCTTTTATCCTATCATGCTACTGCTGATGTTTGGTGAATTTGTGATAATAACATCAAGATTCTTTTTTTCATCTACTGCTACCTAAGTTATAATCATTATTACAGAAACTATTGTATACGTTAATACCTATTTATAGATATGACCATAGTGCATCATTCACAGATCCTGTCTTCTGAAATCTCAAATTTATGAATGAGACCATGCAAGGCCATTGGGAAACAAGAACCTCAGTGAACACCTTTGTCTTGATTAAAGCAGTAGTTGTATTCTAAGAAGCAGGTATGACTAAATTCCTACAATTTTTCATGTGATAGGGGTTCAGGGGATGGTATATAAAGTCTATGTATTAAAGATTTCATGATGAAGAATAAAGATCTGTGTATGCATTCATGTTCTCAAGAGCAAATGCCACTCTAAAATACATAACTTGGTCTGCTTCAGGTATCTTGCTAAAGGATACAAGATAATTACAAAGCATTCACATTTCAGCACTGCCAGACGGTTTTTGTGCCAGAACACTTTTTATTGCAGTGAATTTAGAATTCATACTACACTTGATGCTGATGATAACACTGTAAAGACAAGACAGCAATAATTGCAGTGGCTCTTGGGAAAAAATATGGTTCGTGAACCCTATTAACGTGGTCAACTGCATATTTTATAAATGTTAATTAGCCATGGGACTATAGTATGAAGATGACCTGGCCACATTCAGTAATTAATGTTCTTTAGCAGATGATGTAGTTGAGAGATGAAAGCTTTTGTCAGCAATATAAAATGAGCATCACTCTTTTAAAAATGCTTCCCCTCCTTTTTCTTTCTGTCTCACACATCTGTTTTAATGTGGCATCAAACTACATGAAAACCACGTGGAGCGGGTCAACTGTTTGCTAGTTTTAGCACAAACTAAACAGTGAATTTCTGTTTTTATCCTTAATTCTAGCCATTTGCTTCTAAAGCTGGGAGTACTGAGACCAGCTGCATCCCAAATTTTAAATTTAACCAATGTGGAGATCCAATAATCAGAAGAATCTAATAAATGTTTGTTTGATGTAAAATTTAATTTTTTTTTGATTCTGTGTTGTTTTGTTGATGTGTGGTATTTTATTTTATCATTTATAAATACACATATGTTTATTTTTATTGCATAATAGTACATATATTTATAGATATAAAAACACATTAAATATAATCATGTTATGACTAAAAATTAAAAACAAAACAATAAAAATACTAAAAAATGTAATATAAACAGATGAGCATTACTTTTAATGGATAGTGGATATCATGTGCCAATAGCAGAATTGTTCGAAACTAGTCTTTCATTCTCAGCAGATTACTTTAGCTGTTCCAAAAGAAAAGAAATAACCGAAACTGTTGGAGATATTTTTTTTGACTGCATAGCACAAGTAGATCATTTTAGAAAATGCAGACTGAAACATATAATCATTAAATTGAAAATATATTTAAAAGATGACTTAAGGTAATGGTGGCTATTGTTATGTAGTTAGGAGGTTAGAAATCTTTCAAATCTTATGTGCACTCTCATCTTCACCAAAAAAGGAGACTTATTTAATGTTATTAAGCTTATATGCATCCCTTCTGCCAAAAAAGGCTAATTGACACAATTTTGAAATATTATATTTAGGAAATGGCTTGGCAAAGTATTCCAAGAGATTGGTATATGATTTACTTAAGAAAAATATAAAAAATGAGTTTATTTTATTTCACAAAAGGAAAACAAAGTGCAAAAACAATAATGTTTTACATGTATTAAAAATAAAAAAACTAATTATTCTGATAGCCTCTTTATTGAAGAACTTTACATTAAAAATTATGTAGCACTTTATTGATATTACCTTTACAGTGTCTATAAACCAGCTTAGATAATAAAATTTTTGATATCTTATAGTTTGAAGCATACACAAAATTTTCATGCCTCTCTAAATTCTGTCTATACATTGTTATCTCTTGAATAATTTTAAAAATCAAAATTTGCATTCTTAATGGTAGTCATCAATTATTTGTGAAAAACAAACAACTTTCAAAGTTTTACAGCCATTAATCTCTTGTACAAATAGCACGATCTCATTGGCTTCAGCACTCATACCCTTGAATTTCCTTCAGTCATTGAAAGTGCTGTTGATTTGAACTACTAAAGCTTTTATTCTACTTTTGTTATTGTAGTATTCAGTCTCAGTTTCTTAATATTTATGTCTGATAAATTTAGTTATTCCATTTGTACATTTTAGCAACTAGATATCAGTTTCCACAAAATTATTATAGTTTACTATTAGAATTGTTTATTTAAAAATACTATAAAAAATGAATACAAGATTTAAAAGAGAATTAACATTTCTTGAAGTTTAATGTTTTTACTTCACATTTTAGTAAATGCTTTTACTGGATAATTTTAAAAATTCAATATTTTTTAAAAACAGGATTTATAAAAGTAAGTGAAGTTACTAAGACAAGAAATATGTGCTGAATTAGTGTTGATGGTGTCATGAGAAATAAATAAATTATGTTATAGAGAAGTACCACTGATATCTTCAGCAGCCAATAGAATTATGACATCATGTATCTATGTATAAAAATATTGCCTTTTTCCTTTTTAGTAAATGAAAATGCTGTTGTTTGCTTTTCAGAAACCATCTGGAAACTTGCCAAAATTTTATTTCTAGATATTTCTCACATGATGAACCAGACAGCAGGGTAGTTTTTTCATGACAGCATCTAGACATTGTTGATTTTTCAAGTGATTTTTGTTGACAGAAAATTGGTAAATGAACTAATGCACGTTTATAAGTTCTGAACTGATGATGGTTTATAAGTTCTGAACTGATGATGGTTTATAAGTTTTGAACTGATGATGGTTTATATGTTCTGAAATGATAATGGTTTCAAGTGGTTTTTGTTAACAGAAAATTGGTATTTCATGTACAGTTGATTGCATGAAAAGTGAATTTTATTTCATTATCTAAGATCTCTCTTCAAACTAAGGTCAGTTGCAATAAATTATTCATATATTGTTGTTTTTTAAGGTTTTATTTGTCCCATTGTTTAATGAAATGATTTATAAACAATGAGAATTCTTTAAAATAATTATATTAAGTCATAGATCCATTTATTATATGAAAATATGGGCATTTAAGATAATCAGGATGACTGAGTCTATCTATAAGAAATGGGAAACTTTATCTATAAATTAATGAATGATTTTGACCAAATGCTGAATGGTATTGTTGTCAATTTTATAAAAAATCAGAACGTTGGAAATTATATAATTCATATAAGGTTGACAATTTATCAGCCATAAAGTTTCAGTGTGCTGTACAAAACACATCCCATTTCTAATAGTACGGAATCTGCATTTCTGTGAGAGATGATAGAAAATGTGTAATCAAGAGATAAAACGGTTAGTAAATTCAATCAGCAGCGGTTTTAATCATTTTTTGTGCTGTAAGCTACTTTTTTGTTTGGAAGGTATTTACCGATCTACTCACAAGTTAGAATGCAGAAAATTTATTAAATTACACATGACATATTATAACAGATTTATTCACGCACAGCAATATTCAAATAATATGTTAATAAAATTTAGTTTGAGATGACTGACACGAATTCTCGGTTGGTGGTGCGGATAAAGTGCCTGACGGCCAGCCCTGATGCGGTCACCAAGATGAGAATCTCTCATCCTCATGCGATATTTTGATTTACGAATCTGTTGGATGTTATTGTGAAAAGAAATTATTTCCACTTCAGAACTGAGTTATCTTGATATCAAAACGCATCGCAAAACTTTCTGGTATCTTTTCGATATCCACCACAAAAAAAAAAAAAAAATGTAAATGGTAAGATGTGTACAACCTGCTTAGTATTCTTGAAATCTGTGAAGCGTCAATCAAACTCTGACTGCAATTCTTTTTGGGGGCGAAACTTGTCTGTTTTCACTTTCGTAGATGTCTGCTCTGTTAGTTCTTGTATTTTTATGTCAGATATTCAATTAGGAAAATTTCTTTTTTGACTTCCACAGTTTCAGCCTTTTTTGGAGCTGTTTACTGTATTGATAATCTATCACCTGCTATTCTTTCTTTCATTTTTAGATTAAACTCATTTAATTTACCAGTAAGTTCTGTGAAGATCTCTAAGTTGAATACCCAACGTATCATCAAGTTTTTCAGTTTTCACTGCAAAACTCTTCTCTCACGAGGCAGAAGTTCTCGGAACTGTTGTATTATGTTTTATTTGCTGAACTCTGTGTATGTAGCAGCCGCTTTCCGTACTGGCCATCAGGTTCTTTTAAATAACCTTCTTTGTAAAGTCTTTTGTGTGTTGAATTAACTATCCTAATCCCAAAACTCATTAAAACTGCTAGGTTAACAATTTTTTCAATATATAGTGGAAGTGTAAAATGGTAAGAAAGTTCTTGTCTCTCTGGCAAAGTGATATAAGTCTGCTGTTGGCACCAGTCATCGAGGGACCGCCTTCTGTTGTAATGGAAGAAAGCTCGCGTGTCGAAACATTTTGCTCATTAATAAAAGACCAGTTCTCACCTCTCGTCTTTTTCTGGGGTGAGAAATCCTAACCAATGACAGAGCAGTCGATAAACACAATTTTCATCAAGAGTAGGAGGGTGACCATTTTTCTTTAGAGCAGTACAGGTAGGTTTGTTTGATATGTAATGCAGGTGTGGCACTAGTTTAAAAAAAGGAATCCTGAAGGACACTTCCGGACTTAATCCCAAGAAAGAGGCGCTCACTTTGCCCTATATTAAAAAAGCACAACAAATTACTGTTCGGCTGGAATCTCAGTTGGACTCCTGTTTATACTTTTCAATACAACTGGACGAGTTGGCTGATACTAGCAGATCTCTGTGTCTTTGTTTAAATAGTGTTTTCTTTTTTTTATTTTTCAGCCCGGAAGTCATTTTTATTTTTAGCCCGAATCCCTTATATTACCAAAAAAGTTATCGAAATCTTAACTTCGGTTGCCATCCCAACGTACGTCCCAACCAAGGCGGTGCGCGGTTCTGTTAGGCGACTTTGCCTCTTGTCTCTTTATTGGTACCCACCTCGTTTGCTCGCCTACCCTGTATATATATATATATATTTTTCCCTTCCTTTGCATTTTGTGCAGTTTATCATTTGTACGTTTATTTACTAATTGTATTCTTATTTTTTTTCCAAATACGTTGAATTATTTTCTGATGTTTGACATCGAATTTCATGCGTCTTGTTAATCAACCAATCAAATTATATTTAAAATTGTAATGTTTCCTGTTATACCGACTCTCACAAAACAGCATTCTTCTCTTACAATCGTTGCAAACTCTCTTTTCGAAACCTTCACGCGTTCATACAGGCATAAAGTCGCAGACATTCGGAAATAAAAACGAAATCTAACATTCGAGCATAGTCACGTGTACTTCAGTAGAAGTTTTACAAGGTTCTCGACTACTGAAATCCTTTTTCATTTAAATTGTACTACGCTTGTAATTTTCATCAATCATTAATAACAGTTTAAATTTTATAAAATTAGTCTTATTTATTTTTAATTAGGCGATTTTCATATATTCCATTTTGGCTTACTGTCTTGCGATAGCTGACGGTACCTTATCTTAGCAGCTTACGTGCGATGACACGAAGCCCAATATATACTGTAAGAATGTGCAGTGTTGTAGATTTTATATTGTGTGCATTTTTGTGGATTATACAGAGAATATTATTTTTGTGTATGACAAAGTAAATGCTGTAAATTGCACAGACTTTATAATGTTGTGGCGGCTTATGTAGAATTTACAGCATTGTTTGAATCTAAAAGTGTAGAATATTATCTGGAATTAGTACCACATGCAAAGTTGGTAGGTGGTATTCTATAAATATTAACTGATAATACAGAGAAAAGTCTTGTTGGAAGGTATTTATCCAAAATGTACATTTTTGCTTAGCTTCATGTATAGTTCATTATTGCTGTGGATAGAATAGAAAGACCATGTGCACAAAAAAAAAAAGAAATATGGAAAGTTAAGCGACAGAATAATGTTGTGCTGATAAGTTACCAGCATGGACTTGTTGCACATAAAAATCAACAATGACAGAACTATAGCATGCGAGGGTGTATTTACAGGGTGCGGCGTTGTGAAGTAAAGGTGATGGCATTGATGTGTAATCTTGAAAACGGATTGTAGTTCTCAATTCAGACCATCGGGAATATCGAAGCTTGCAGTAGAACCTTCAGCATTATATTTGGGAATTAATTTAAAATAAACATGAAACAGCACAGCCTCTTCTGTCTGGAATATTTGGGATCCTTTTTACGACAAAACACAAACACTATGTGTCATCATTATTGTAATTTATATCTTTCTTCATCTTTCCTCTTCTTCTTCTTCTTTCCTCTTTTCTTCAGTTGTTCCTATAATGTAAACAAAAAGGTCCCTCATCTTTTGTGTATCTATCAAAACGGGAAAAACACCATCTGAATAGAATCCGCGTTTTATCTACAGCCGCACCACTCCACTATCATGTCGGGCAGGTTTTTCTTGACTACCTGAAAAGAGTCGTTAAAATAGAGCAGAGATAAGGATTTCAACTTTGTCGGGGTGCAGCAAATGATTTTCGAGGTGTTTGTCTTGCCCTTCTGCACGAACTGAGTGTGGGCGAGGTTCTGGAGAAACATGAGCGGGCAGTCTCCCGAGCAGTAGTTGGCGTGGTACTTTGTTGGTACGATGATCCACGTCCAGCCGAAGTCCACGAAGTTCACTTCGAGTGGATAGTGACAG
Organism: Nautilus pompilius; assembly: GCA_018389105.1. Taxonomy (NCBI): domain Eukaryota; kingdom Metazoa; phylum Mollusca; class Cephalopoda; order Nautilida; family Nautilidae; genus Nautilus; species Nautilus pompilius. Next base: position 710,114 of record JACATO010000312.1, on the reverse strand, counting down.
CATCGCTCTTCGATCGTGTTGTCATCGCACACCAAGCCGACGTTCCGCTTGTGTCGCCGCCGTCTGTTCTGGGTCAGCCTCAGCTCCAAGAACGGTTGCTGAAACGGGAAAAAGAACGCTAAATAAAAAAAAGACGTTTCCCTCCTGTTGTAATTTTATTTGGAGAGCACTGACGGCTGATCAGATAATTAATGCCCATTTCGGATCTTACAAACGCAACTGCCTAACACTGGAATAATTAAACGAACTTCATAAAAAAAAACATGGTTTACAGACGCAGAACATTAAAAAAAATTATTAAATTTTGAATACAAAAACGTTTAAAACGAAAAGCCCATGAACGACTATTTGCATCCGATTTACAATGGTGCTAACGATGCCAGGTCAGTAAGTAATCAGCAACTAAAAAGAGTGTGAGACTGTACAGTATGCCTGTTGTAGTCAGAATCTTGTAAAAGCATCGAAATATCTAAAGACTGCTTATTACTAAAGCAAATAAACAGTTTAGTGTGTCTTATTAAGAACTTACCAAAACATCGATTTGTTTGTTGTATATTACGATAATTCCCACAGAGCTCATTCTGCTATTCCTGTCGCCACGCGAATAATTAAATTCCAGATAAAGTAGTAGTATTTGTCGTTTTTCCCATTGTATTTCTTTCTTACATAGATGCAATTCAATTATCTAAGTCGAATATGCATCCCAAGATACCCTAGAGACCTAAAAATGCATGAAAAACATCAACTAAAATTAGTTTCATTTATTGCTTTGAGGATTGGAAGTAAATTGTAGCTAACAGTCTATTTGTCATCGACCAATGACGTGGAAGACTGTAAGGGGTGGGCAAAGTCGTGCGCAGTGATACAATATTGCTTTAAGCTGAAAATAGATCGTAAAATGTTCATCGCAACCTTTCAGACATTTGCAGATGAAGCGTCAAAATCAGAAAGAGTTTTTTTTTTTCCCATTTTTCGTTGTCACGAATTTTCAAACACTACTAGCTTTCGTCCACTTAAATTTATTTATTCCAGAAAAAAAAAAAAAAAGCAACTATCTTCGTCGAACTTACAGATGTGATGGTTTCGTTCCGTCCACGAAATTTCCAGCTATCTGTAAGTCATCAGCAGGAATTTCAAGGACTGATTTCTCTGGGGGTACACATCTCTATGGTGGATAAACTTAAATGCATTTCTCGTTTTTAGAATGAAGTGGCTTTTCGTCCGTGAAATAAATCTCGTAGACAAAAGAAAGTTGTGTTTGAAAATATTTATTCTACGCCTGGCGTTCCTCATCTGCAAGATCATTTCGATGGTGACGCCCTTCCATACTTACGTATCCATTGTCTTGACTGTTCGTAGGATGAAGTACGACGGCGTTTTCATCATTATGCCCCTTGGCGGTAGCTATCAGTCCGAAATTGCAACTTGGATACCGTGTCCACATTTTGACTAGGGTACCGATTTCAAACTGCTCCCAGTCACCGGACTTGGTGAGGTGAACTTTACGCTGCTGAAGCTGAACTTTCAGCGGTGCTTGGTTTTCTCGGCTAGACGCCACTAACTTATAAACGGACAGAGTGGTGCCGGAGCTATGTCCAACTTTAGCCGGACGGAGATAGAGCCAAAGGATAGCCTTGTCGATCACTTGCCGGTAGGGAACTGGCTGGACGATGAAGTGAAAGGCGTCCGTGCTGTTGATGTTGAGATGTTGTGGAACTGCAATGAAGATAACCAAACCATCTTAAAGAAATATCTAATCACCTACGAGGTGTTTCCAAATTAACCTTACAAGTTCTTAAATATCTTGGGGGGAAGGTACTCGATGACAACGGAGTAAATATTATCCTTTCTGTTTGATTTAAAATTTTTTAAAATATATATTATTTGAAATAAGCAATAAATTTTATCCCGCTCCAGTTCCAGTGATGGAGACCCCATTAAAACCAACAGTTTTCTTTTAATTCTCTACGAGTCAAATTTTACTTGCAGAATTTTTATCGTTTAAGAAACAATACCACCTTAAGTGGAATTAGCCGTTACTAAAGATGATTCACATCCAACTAAATGTCTTTTTCTGAAAAAAGCAAAGACTTCCAACAGTTTAGTCTCTTTCTTTATTTATTTGCTTTTTCTGTTGAGATGTGTATTACTTATAGCCACCGCGGGCCACGTTGAAAAAATTCCCGAACCATTAATTTCCCCACGTCAACCCTGCTGTCATCCTACTCCAAGCCTTGCGTCTCATTTCGCTGAGGACAGGGCATTGAGCCAGATTCGGCTGCCGTTTTACTTTCTTTAAACGACTTATACCAAATTCGTTGCTCTGCGCTCAGATTACTGAGCCAACGTGTTTCTGCTTTCGCACGTAACCGACTAACATACCGTGCTGCATGAATAACATCACGCCTAATAGAAATGCACGCACTCTAACAATGCACTCTTAGCCATTTTCCTGTTTAACAAACAGACGTTTCCACTTTTTTTTATCTTTGTTTGCATAACGCTTATTCATTAAATAGTCTTTGAATGGGCTGTCCACACTTTACAAATGATACTTGCATCTATTTTTCTAATTTGAATATCTTTTAAACGTTATTCTCTATCAGTGATTTCTTTTCACCAAAAGAAACTAAGCCTGTCAAGTACCTGCGTCAGTCACCGTATTTAACCATATCTTGTCCATAACAGAAAAAATGGTAAAAATTCTTTGCATAAGAGGGAATTTTTATTTTTATGGAATAGTTTATTAACTTTCTTTTGTCGCAATTCGTTATTGCGCTTACAGCTTAATGACATTTTCCACAATTATTTTCGAAATAACTCTTCAAAATCGAATGAGAAAGTATATCAATTTTTACATTCAGAAACCCTAAACGAACTGCTTTGTTATTACAGAGAGACCCCCCTCTTCCTGATAAATGGAAAGTGGCGAATGTTCCATCGGTTTTTTTAAAAGGGCGATAAAAGTGATTCTGGTAAGTACCGTATAGACCTCGATAGCATACGTATTTTTGAAACCCCTTATTAAAATCAGTTTCTAAAGGTGAGCGTGTAGCTTTTAATACCGATTTCTGCTTTTTGGAAAACAAAAAAGTAACGCATATTATTATTAAACTGGGTAAACAAATCTCTTGTGGTCTGCCGCAGGGTTTAGTTTTGGCTCACGTATTGTTGTTTTTTATTTATGTATATATATAATACTGACAGTGTGTAGGAAGTTAATATTAAAAGTTTGCAGATACTGAATATCTACCAATGTGAATAATGAAAAAGGATAGAAATAACATTCAATAATTTTTTTTAAATGGGCTATTTAAGTGAAACAAATTTAACGCTAAAAGATGTGAAAGTATCCAAACATCAAATAAATTTAAGTATAGCCGTTATTTTAAAAATGAAGCTAAATTGGAAAAAAAAAATATAGTTTGAGAAATGTATCTGATTAACTGTTAACCTAAATTTCGTATGTGAAAAATAATAGTGTACTTTAGCTGTAAACAAATAAAATAGCAGGAGTGACTAGAGTATGAAAGTAAAAAAGTTTCTGTTCTATTGTTTGGCTGAGACCTTATTTGGCGTCGAGCCGGTATCAGTTATCCGGAAAAGATCAACTTATGTTTAATAGAAAGTTTTCTGGTCTTAAGTATTTAGAATACGCTGAATGATAAAAATATTACATATACTAAGATTTACGTTTGGAGAGATATTAGAAGTTCTCAAATTATTTTGGATGTTTGAACTTGTGTACAGAAAAAAATATGTTTGCTATTTAGAGTTACTAATTCTAGGGGTCATATTTACAAATTAACCCAAATTCTGGCACAGTTAGATTTTAAATATATTTTCAGAAATAGAATATTGGAATAAATTACTGGAAAGAGTAGTGAATAGCATCATTAAAATTAAATAATTAATTTAAAGATGGTAGGCCCTTACATAAGCCATCATAGTTTTCTGTCTTGTAGCCATTAAACTAAAACAAATATGAAAAATACAAAACAAAAAAAAAAAACATTTAGTTTATTAAAATTGTGTAGTAGTATTATCTCTTCGTCGTTGTCTCCTTCAATGGTGGCAGTCAATTAAAATAATGTTGCATAAATTATAATTTTTGAAACGTTGTTCGTAAATAGGCAACAAGAAAAAAAACCAAGAAGTACTGATTTAATAAACGGTTTATTTAATATCTTTCCTTTCAAATTTGAAATTAAATAAAAAATAAATTGAAAATTTCAGAGTAGGGTAAGATCTTCAGTTTGTTACAGCATTAGTCAAAGTACAATACGTCATCTACACTTTTAATTAAGAATTATTGGTGTGCACCAACTTATCTCTGTAACAACCACAGCCCTGTGGTCTCACCTGTTAATAAGCTATATTCCTGCGAAATTAACTTTCTTAAAAGTTGAAGAAATTTTAGCTTATATATTAAAACTATTAATGTTTTTAATGTTTTTTTCTTCCTCTAAGTAATTTAAGAAGAGATGGGAATCATTTGCTTCAATTGAAAGGGATTTTATCTTACAGTTCATAGTTTTATGACATTAATTTAGGAACCTTCTACTTCTGTAGAAGCACATACATTTTCGCATGCGGTATAGTATAAAGAGTACCACCTCTAGAAGTCCATAGACACCTTTAGTATTTAAAAAAAAAGGAAACGAGGGTTTCTGAGTGGCTAGTTTCTTCCCTAGATTTTCGTAAATAGTTTAGAGTTTGTGTTGCTACAGCAGAACTCGGCCCATCACACTTTTTTCTCCCCGTATTTCTTCTTCTTTTTTTTTTTACTCTAATTATATCATTTGTACTTCTGACACATTGAGGACATTGTTGGGGTACTGCCTTGAGATATTTGTGCAATTGGATATTCGCGGAGAATATCGGCATGTGGATACTTGCGCAGCGCACCGAACTGAACCAAATTCAAACTGTCAGCAATCCATCCAAATCTTCTACGCTTCATTTAATTAACAAGATGACTGATATGGAGAGTATTCAATTAAAATAATAGCTTTGTCTTGCTACAAAAATCCAGATTTAAAAAAAGCAAAATAAAAAATAAATAACCATAAAGTTTATTTTTTTTGTAAAGAAAAACGAGGGAAGCGGGAGAACTGACTTTATCCATCATCAACAGAGAAACAAAAACCGTCTCCACGAGAAAAAGAACTGCACAGAATATTCTCCATAAGAGCTAATGGCGGATTAAAAAAAAGACAGGATTTTTGTGCTGTTATGTGTTTGAATTTATCGAAGCTGTTCGGAGTAGGAGGATACTTCTATAAATCTTTACTACTGACAACCATTAGTAGAGTATTTAAACTGTCAGTGTTAACCAATTTGTTAACCATTTTACAAGTATTACTGTTTAATCCGTTGTGAGAACTGAACAGGTGTCAGGTATCAGTGCTTGATTGCGGTTACCACACATTATAGCTCTTTTTATTTTGATAATGTTAATAGCATTTTTAACAAATTATAATTGGAAAAACTCGAATTAAATTAATTACAAAGTTATATTCCATTAATTTGCGTTGTTACGGAACTACTGTTAGCACAGTTAATATATTTTAAATCAATTAAACTTTAAAATATTTAAATGAGACTTACTTTACAAACTTCATATATATAATAGTCTGAAAGCATATATATGTATATCTATGATCTGGTGACAATAAAGTTACTTCCTGCATTCAGTTCATTACAACTCTCAAATCGTAAACATGTGTTAGCAGAAGTAAATGCGCATACACAAGAGATCGCAGAAATGCATTCTCAAAGTTTTCAGATTTTACCACTGGAGGGCGCTACTTACACTAAGTTTTTTTCTCTGTAAATAAACTTACAAAACTCTGCGACGCGATAGTTTGGCTGCAGAGATGCGAGCGAACACAGCTTCTCTTGATGATTAAATGGTACTTTTGAAATCTTTCCATAACAATGAATATAATGCATGGGGGCGGCTTTACTCGCCTTTCCTCGGGTGCTCGTCAGCATTCAGCGACAAATCTTCGCCGTCTACAGTGCTCAGTCGCATGCATCTGTACTGCATCGTCTGGAAGGTTATAAAGAATGGCGTTAGATATCGTGGATATTTACTTTAACGGTTCGGCAAAATTCTAATAACATTCTGTTTCAATAAATTAGTGTAAACTGCCAACATGTACAGGTATGGCATGAAGAGGCCGCATGGAAGCTCAGATATGGCAGATAATTAAAATGTACAATGCTGGATCTTCCGGCAAAAGCATAGGAAGGCGACTTGAGATGCACCACTCCGTCCCGTCACCAGTCGTCTTGTTGCTCATCGATAAAGTACGTCGGAAACTTTAGAAGACAGCCACAATCTTCTTGTCAAAGTCACTGGCTTCAGTAACGCCTGAATAATCAGCCAGAACAGTGTCCAAGAGACAGACTGACATTGGTTACCTTGCCTGCTGGTCTGTAAAATTTCCAAAGATGTCAGAAGAAGATCCCAAATGAGATAGACATGATTGGGCCAATTAACGTTTTCAGCAAAGTTTGGGGGATGAGACTACATTAAATCTGATGAAAGCCGGTTTTTATTCTCCAAACAGCTGCGGTATCTTCAAGAAAATGGTCTTTTGATTGGCCTGTTCTAAGTCCAGATTTGGGATAGTGTGAAGGAGAGGAATCTTCCAGATCAGAATATTGGATTTACACGAAAGATGGCACACAGTACCGCAGATTCGCGTCTGAGGTCTCATGAGCAGGAAGAAAAGTGTAGAGTTTCCATATAAACATTAATATCACGATCGAGCTTCTAGAAAATTATGACATTTCCATTGTGGAATACTGGTGATGCCTCACACACCATGCGCTTTACAATACTATTATTTTAAAATAGTCAGTTTATACTTTTCCAAAAAATTTAACAAAACCCTGTATAATACCGGAAAATAGTCAAAATCTCATAATTACATTTTTAAAATTCCTTTTCAGAATATTAACTTTTGTTCCATTAGCTGTGTCATAGTCAGAAATGAATCTTCGATCATACGGTAGTAGTTTCTGTGTTACGTATGTGGCGGTGTATATACTGAATACTAACATAATATATAAATAATACTGATTCATATATTTTAATCATGTTTTTAATAAACGTATACGGTAAAAAAGATTAATAAGATTTAATAGACGTCACCGGAGTCGCCTCGATAAGTTTAAAATCAGGATATCTGGTCGAGCTTTACTATTTTTAAAAATGAAAGGTTCTATTTAAAGATGTGAAAAGTGCAATCGCGTGGTTGCATACGTTATGAAGTAGACAGGATAGCAAGGATATTTTAGAACAGTGTTTAACACCAGCGGCGGCGCACTAGTCCGATGGTCCCTTCTATGGTTAACCCACTGGACTGCTAAGGCTGACGTTCTCCTATTTTATGATTTCTTCTCGCTCTCGGTTGTGTAGGCTTCTTCCCACATTTAAAAACAAGGAGTTCTACCAATGGTGACGTGCCTTCCTCTCAATAATCTACCTTGGATCATGGATGGTGATCCAAGATGTTGGAGGCAGGTAAGTGATGATGCTTCACGCTAGAAAGATCACCAGGTTCTTCTCGCCCTCCGCATTATACAAAGCTGCTTTCAAAATAACTGAAGAAGGTGCTGGTAGCAGAGCAAGTCTTTCAGGCATCATAACTGTCGACATGCGCATGTATCAGCAGGGAGTAATTCCGGACAAACAGTGAAAGATTATAATTAAGCCATGGGATTGTAAGTGGTCGGGATAAAGAAAAGGCGGCAGTTGTAAATAATGACATAGCAGCCATCTTTTATGGGAATCTTGTAAAAGTCTCGACTTTCTGTCTGCTTGTAAAATTTAAAATAAACTAAAATTAATATTTTTGTTTTTTTTTTAAAAACAAAGGCTTTTATCTTTGGCATTGCTTTCGGCAAATTTACGCAAAAACTACAACTTTTGCTAGAATGCAGCTGTCCAGTGGTGAAGCAATTTATATGCAAGTAAAATATCGGCTATTAATTACCTTCGTGAAGTCACGTGACCTGTGGCGTGGCTACTTTTATGAATGAAAATGTAAATGTTGGTCAGGCGCATTCTTCGTTGTTTGACAGTTTTAAATCGATTCCTTTTACACTGTTTGGTTTTCGAAAATAAAAATACACACGGCAGTCAAAGTAGCGTAGCTGATCAGTAAACAGAACCTAGACCGAGCTGTCTTCAGTCGAGTGACCATCTCGCAGGGGCTGCTGATCTACTCGCAGCGGCTTGGTTGAGATTCCTCGCTGCACTAAGAGGGAAATAAACAGTAGTCGATTAACATCAGTTAAAAACCCCAAAGCGTCTTTTTTAAACTACTACTTTCTCCGCATCCAGCCACGCTGCTCATCTAAAAAGAAAAGGCGGAACTGGAACTCATCAGCGAATATCACATTAGATTAGACCAAAGCCGCTAACCTAGTGGATGGCGCTCTGAGTGTGGGGCGATGGCTGACGATGTAGGAGTAGAAAAAGTTGTTATCCCGCATAAGGAGCTGAGAGGACGTGTGGAATAGCGCGCCGCCCTCGTCCACGAAAGGGGTGAATCGTTTTGTATTGTTTATCAGTTACAGCCGAAGTTTTCAGTCTCATTTCATGTTTATTAAATTCAGCAAACCGACGGCAAAAACCCTCATGTAATTCCTTACTTTCTGTGGGTGTTTCTAGGTCGCAGATTTAAAAAAGGAGCTGAAAGAGCATGATGCTTACTGTAGGACACTGAAGCGACATTCTGCAAAGTTGGGAAATGTGATAACGCCTTATTTCAGCTGCTCCGAGAACGGAAATAGCTTGACTTTGAATGCTTCCACAGCTGAGTACAGTTCATGTCAAATGCCCTGCAGTTTCACGTTCAAGTCATATAAGTTACCCATTACCCATAATGTCTACGGAAAAAACAAAGTCGGAAAGCTAATCCGCATTTTTGAGCTGTGGGAAATCTTCATCCTTTCTGCTAATTTCCACAAACATCGATTTTTTTCCTTCAGCTCCTACGATGTCTTCAGTACTTTTCCTAACTAAGTCAATGGACATTGGTGTGTGCTGCCAAACATTTGTGCACTTCGAATCGATGTCTTCGAGTAAGACAATAAACTGCTGGCGATTTAGCCCCCCACTAGTCGAATGTTATTATTAACAAGCCTGACGAAAGTGCTGACCAGTTATTCAAGTTCATAAGAGCGTTCCAAAACACCCTTCCTGATGTATGATGCAGTAAATATATATATGACTTCGAGATCTGGGTTAATCTCTTTGTCTTTAAATCTTTTTAAAAGTCCAACGTTTTTATCTGTTGAGAGACCGACACATCCAATGTAAAGCTAGCCATCCTTTCCCAATGCGAATTGTGTCTTTAGACCCAGCTTTCTTATCCAGCAAGCAAGTTTTGTCCTGTTATTGTATCCTTTATAGATTTTATAAAGCACAATTCGCCATTGATTTCAAACGGTTCATTGATGCCTCTTATTTAAAAAAAGTAGCTGATCTGTAATCCTTTTGTCTATGCTACCATCCAGTGTAATAATACTACTCAAACGACTCGGCTTTCCCCTGCCAAGTTTGCATCCATCTTTTTGATGTAACGCACTGTTGTTCTCCCGGACAAACTGTTGCTTTTAAACTTTTGCTCTTAAGACAAATTATAGCAGCGACATCAACCATGCATCACTTTAAAAACTCACTATTTGAGAATATCTTATTACGCTTCGTGATTTTTTGCCAACACAAAGTGTCTCTCCTTTTCACCTTTTTTTCATTGCTTGTTTACTGAACGTACTTTGCTGTTTCTGCAACTTAACCAAGGTCACCGAGCTTTCTTATTTTTCCATTAGCCGATAATTTACTGAAAAAATCTGTATATTTGGAATTATAATGGAAACTCACATTATACTCCGTGAGAACTGCCGAATATTGGTAGCGAATCAAGCAGAGGTTGTATACCTATCTCTGTAAAGAAATACTTTGTCGACCGACCATTCCTTATTGAACATCTGCATTTTTCTGCCCACTTTTCTCTTCGTGAGGGAAACACTCATTTTCCACAAAAGTCACCAAATACAGGTCGCTACTACAGAACGGAGAAGCCGAACAAGTAGACACCGTTGACTACTGGTCTGGTATGGCTTTTATACACTCTGCAAACTTTTGGTCTCCAGCGCTGCGTCAACCAATGGCACTAAACCTCCGGTATCTTTATTTAGAAAGTCTGGATAAGTGAGTCGTTTCGTTTTCGGTGGTCAACTGACATGAATCATTGTAGCGTCCGGTTTTACAGTTGTCGGTTTACATAAATCATTAAGTCTCAGTCCGCTCGAGTCACCACACCCGACAGCAGACTTCCGTGCGTATTATCGTTCAATACCCACCGTGCTCTCGTCTTCAAACCCGTTCAGTGGCTGGCGAAATACGCCAGTGAGATCTCTGTACTACTAAAGGGCCGTAGTGACAAGTTGCCACAAGGCAGCTGGCAGAAGCGCGTGACCTGGAAAGTAATAACCCGGGAGGGCGCATATCATCTGCCCCAGTAAAATCGCCAGAAGTTGACTTCTCTACATCCCTGCTAGCCATTTCTGTTTAGTTGTGGTCGTAAACTGACTTCATCATTTATCGTTATCACTGCACACTCCCTAACTACTACAGCTGGCAAATTGTTTCACCATCTTCCCTCAAAGTGTTCTGAACTATGTTCTTGCTCTGTACAGTTTGGTTTCCAAGCCCCGTGCTCCCCTCTTTTAAATCACAAACAGGGAGGGGTTCTCCTCTTAATGGTTTTCTTAGCGGAGGTGGGGCCTTTCTTACTTTAATTCCTGCCAACGACTTCTGTCAAAAACCAGATTTTCTCGTTTTAATCTTTGGAGAGTAGATTACCATTGCTAAACGTATTACAGCAGCAAAGGCTTAGCCCTCAGCACGTGATCTTTTAGTACTTTATTATTGAAATAGTAGTCGTAATCTTGATCGTTTCTCGGTTTCTTTATGGCATTAGATCATAAAAGACGTATAGGATGGTCACGTGACGAATATTACCAACTGTAGTAACATACTTAGTATTTTCTTTGCTTTTAGCCAGATACCGCAAAAGATGGTGTACATCTGTTTATTCTTCACTCTGATATATTTCACGTTGTCGTGAGCCGTGGTCTCGCCGAACGAGAGGAGAATGCTGACCGAAATGCTTTGGGGCGCTGTGTTTTTTTTTTTTTTTTTTAAAATTATTGTTTAGAATCCGATGTTTCTCTGCAAACCAAGAAATTATCACCGCTGAAAGGATGAGAAAATAAAAGTCTGCCTAAGGCGCCTACGTCGTTGCTGCAAGGAAAACCTTTTTTACCATTAGTGTTATCGGGCGAGCTACAGGTAACTTCAGAAACTGTAGTAGATTCCCCTTGACAGCTTTTCTGCGAATGCGGCCGGGATTAATGGTTCAGCTGTGATTACTGGTCTCCGTAAAGACGCCGAACACCGGCTTATTTATTTGACAAGCCTCCATCACAGTAATTCGTCAAAAGTCCCCCCAAAAAACCTTTCATTCAAACCATCACTGTTCATTCCACTCCATTATTTATGCAAAACTGTGCCATCCCCAAGTTTTATTTATTTACATTTTTAAATATCAATGATTTGCGAAAGCAGTGCTTCAGCTGAATTGGTTGCTGTATCCAGTAAGAGAACGTGAATAATTTGTACAGGTTACCAGTTTACACTAAAATTAGCATCTCAAAACAGATTTCTTCAGGTCCCGTAGAGTCTCGCACTAATGGACTGACAGATCTATCGGCAGCCCCCCCCAAAGTAACGATATTTAAAAATATCAGCTTGCAGTCGTGTTTTAGTTATAATGTAGTAATGTACTACGCGCCAGGTGCTTTGCTAGTACATTTTTTTCCCTTTTTTTGGCGAACCTAGGTCACTGCATTTTTAAAGGAGAAAATCCATATTTTTTAATAGTGTGTTTTCGCCTACATCATCAACAACAACGAACGTGATACGATATCTTTAATGTTAATATTTTTCAGTTAAAATAAAAGGGGGTAACCCAAGCTATTAATATCCATGCGTCGTGGACAGAAAGCTTCTTTAATCCAATGATTGAGACCCCCTACAGATCGTGATATTTAAATGACATTAATTATAAAAGATAGAAAATTTCATATAAATGCCAAGTAAAAAACAGTCTTTTGGTTCTTTATGTCAGTAATCAAAATTGAATTTAAAATGCCTTGTAATCTGGTATACACCAAACTAATTTAATTTTTATTAAATAAATAATAGTTCTATGCTTTTTTTTTACTTATTTCTTTACGAATAAAAAGTTTGATATCGGAAAAATCTTTATTTAAGATATTTTCTGCTTGCATCTGATTCGTAAAATGGGTTTCCAGAATATTGTTTCTCAGAAGAATGTCCGACATAATATACTCTTTATACCTGTACTTTCACGAATCCTAGTTATTAGTCAGTTCTTTTTTGTTTTCTTCTTGCAATCGTAATTTGGCCAGAATAAACCGAAGCACATACCTATCATTTATAACCATCATCAACGGCCATAAACAAAAGACGCGTATATGTATCTACGTCGTTGATACATCGGCGAATTCTCTGACGTGTAGTGGTTGTTATGATGAAGGGCTCAGCTGGTGTTTCTCTATTATCGTTTTACCTATTGTCTTGTCTGGTAGTTTTAGGTGGTCAGCATGGAGATTTTGACAGACACGGAAGTATAAACACACCCAGTCGTACCTATCTATTATAAATTCAGTAGTCTAATATTAATAAGCGAATTAGCCACCTAATTCCGACGTGTGACAACCAATCTTCGTTCTTACATTTTTTGTTTCTTTTATTTAAATATATTTATATATAAAACTTAACATATGTTTAAAATTTAAAAAATATATATTCACCACTGAAAGCCAGGCTATTTATTAACCTAAACGTATTAAACAAAATTTTTATTTTATAATTAAATAATGCTATAATTTTTATCTAAATTGCCAGGCAAAATTATTAATCTGATTTTTAAAATCTTTTTTTTTTTAGAATAATTCGAACAAACTCCAAAGACATAAAAGTAGAAGAATGTATAAAATAGAAATGTTTTAAAATGTATATGAAAAATTTAAATCACAAATGTTAAGCTTTAATTTTGAATCTCAGTTTTAAAAATCTTTTAGATAAAAACTGACGTAAGAAAAATCATGTAAAATGTTATTTATATATATATAGATTCCGACATCAAATCTTATGGAGGAAATTGAAATATTTGTCATCTGTTCTTAAATAATCACACTCAGTTTTAAGCTAATTAGTCTTTTGACAAAAGAAATTGAAAAGAATTTAAAGGCATGTTAATGTTAGTAAAAGATTAAATCGTAAGTATTATAAGAAAAATAAAATAAAAGTGAAAGTTATAAACGCTATACTTTATTGTTAGGTTTTAAATTTAGAGATCGCGGCATCAAAATGTAAATCTAAAGAATTTAGTATTTTTTTGTAGTACTTAAGACTGGAAGTAGATAAGTTTATTTTCAGGTTTAAAAATTATAATTTTATATTTAAATTTATATTAATCGCAGAATTTAAAGACACTAATAATTGTGTAAGAAAGGTGAATGCATACTCTACTGATATAACGTATTAACTGATAATGTAGAGAGCGTGGTATACAAATCAACAAAGTAAGCATAAGAGAAATCTATCAAGCTTATTATAAAAAATAGATAAATATGATTCATTTAAGCCACCATTATATATATATAAAATTACCTAAATTTTATTTAAAAAATAAAAATGCTGTACTATACATTAAAATTAAGAATTAAAAATGTTTCTTTGGTGTATACTTGCGCGTCTACATCCAGGCAATGATAAAAAATCACCATATAGGGTAACGCAATAAAAGAATTATGAATCTGAATAAAATATGAAAGGCATTACTTTGTTGCAGTGAACAAAGTAAAAACATCTCACTCACTCTATACGTTTGATAGAGATAGCAACAAAGTTATACCAAATAGAATTATAAGAGAACATCTGAATATCTTGCTTATTACACAGGAAGATCAAACTCATTATATTCTAATTAAAATCAATTTAGACTAATTAGAACACAAATAACAAGGCATAAATATGTATTTTTATTCCCCAATTTTTTGTTAAATTATAAAGATGAGAAAGAACTTGTAAAATATAAGAAAGGCGTGTAGTACAGTTTTACCAAGATCACCTAAACCCTATACTACATCAGAATTTTTAAAAAAACTTTGCAATATAATTAAAGTACCTTGTGTAATTTATGCAGATTTTTAAAGTATTTTGCTAAAAGCAAAAGAAATTACTAAACTTAAAAGCACAAAATATTTTAATCAATATATTCCATATGTTTTTGTTATGTTGTATCTGATTATGCAAAATCTACATGCGTTTTCTTTGAACTAAAAATAAAGAAGCATATATCATTGGCAAAATCTTCATAAAATGTAATTTTTAAAAAGTGTGTAATATTTATTCAATTTTAAAAATCTAAAAGATATGATTTATATAAATGAAAATGGCATAACTTTACAGCTTCAGAATTTTGTCATATCCGTGAAGAATCTTTTATTGTTAAAGATAAACAAAAGAGACCATTTCCACTTAAGTGATAAATTTAGAAGGGCCGCACACGAGCTTAATTTAAGCCCTCGCTGCTCCAATCGTTATATTCCATAATTTATCTAATTACGTAGCGCATCTCTTCTTTATAGGTCTGACTAAAGTAGTCTCTATTTCTATTATACTACAAACATACGAAAAATATATTTCATTCTAATTTAAACAACCTTTTGATAAAGAGATAACAGATAATAAAGTAATAACCAAATGTTTTGTAGTTAGATGTTTAGATTTCTTTTAAATTTATTGGAACGAGTTAATGACAAATCTAAAACCAAAGCAACGTACACATGCGGCTGATGAAACTTTCTGTAAAGAAATTTTTTGCTATACCTACTTTTTAATTGACAATTTTAATGAGTTTAAAATAACTGCCAGTAAATTAATTTTAAACAATTTTATAATGAAAGAGATAAAAAAGAACACTTCAGACTAAAATTTTAAGTACCATAAAGAAGTATGTTAAATGTACAAGATTAAAAAAAAAATTTGATGTATTTGAAAAGTTTAGAATTTTACGTTAAAAGGTTTATAAATTAGATCCGTATCAATTCTTTACAGCCCTTTTTAAAACTTGGAATGTTTGTTTAAAATGACTAAAATAAAATTAGATCTCTTTTTTGTGGGCCAGTGTGAGCAGAGTACGGAGAGCTGGTTTGCCGTAGGATTCCCTCCCCGGCGACTTAAGCTCGAGCCCGGGGCCATGCTAATAACCGCTCCCCCAGTCAGACCCTGCCAACTCGCCGGGGAATGACAGCAGGAGGCCTGGCCGGGCACCAGTTTAGCTTAAGAGCATACGTTAATAAAATTACTCGATGCTACACTGTAGATATTATTAACAAAAAGCTTGAAAATGGAAGAAAATAGTCAAACTTTGACATATCTCTCAGAAATGTGCATTTTAAATTATTCAAAATATTTAATATATGATTTCACGTTAATGTTATGAAATTAAAATACAAAAAATCTAACATTATTATTTTTAGATATAGATTTTATTTGTCACCACAATACAAATATAAAGATATGAAAGAAGGATATAGATATTTATGATGTCTACTTACTCAGTAAACTATCCTTCTGAAATAAAAAGGACAATCAATAGGCTATATGAAAAATTAAGGAAATTATAATTTTGATTTAGGTCTAAAATGTTTCAATAGATCTTCAATCAAAATAGGTTTTTAACAGAATGTAAAAATCTGTAATTAAAAAAGAATTAAAAGTACAATATTATATAAATACTTAATATAATGCAACACAAATGCATATAATAAACGTTTAATTAAATCGGAAAAATATAATAAAATTAACCTCATTGAAGTTACATTATTTTTTATAATAAGTTGTATCCATTAAATGATAAGATATCAAATGTATCATATGAATATTCGGTTTTCATTAATTCATTAATACCATTGGTGGAACAGTTTGTAGGAAGAGAAACTTTTTAAATAGGATGCTTAATTTTTTAACTCTTAAAATGATTCTAGAATTTATTCATCTAATGCTTCAAATTTATACGTCAACAGGAAGGAAGAGTGTTAATAATCTTTATGGTTTTAAATATTTAATCAATCCAACTTTTACTATATAATTTTTCAAAATATTTTTATAACGATATATTCGTAATAAATCTTTAGCTTTAAATCGATGTTCCTTATTCTTTTTTTTCTTTTAACCTTTTGTTTACTTCGGTTTCATTAGTTTATTCACTTTTGGTGAAATGTCAATAGATTTGCTTCTTGTTATACTCATTCACTAAAATCCTTATCCAATCGCTTCTATTGTTTCTGTAAAATTTTCACATGTTATTTTGCAAAGTTTTATTAAGTCTTTCACCTACAACTTTTCCTACTGAAAATTTTTGAAGTTCTGTTAAAGAACCCATTTCTCATATGAGTCTTTAATTTATTTAGTTTTATACCAGACTGTTAAAATATTTAAATGTGTTTCATTAAATATTTTCTAGTTGTATTTTTTAAAAGAACATTATGCACATTTAGAAAATACAACTATTACACTTAACATAAATAACCTTTATTCCATTTGGAAAAAGCATGCATATCAACTAAATCCGCTGACCAAATAATACCTATTAAATGACCAAAAACTCGCCTTCTGATATAATTTTTCCTAACAGTTTATGCAACTTTCAACTAGCTCAAGACAGGTGTCTTCAAGCCTTTTTTGTTTATTTTCTTCAACTGAAACCGGTACCACTTTTGGTGGAAACTCTAAGGACTATTTTATCTTTCATTGCAGATTTCTCTAAAATTTTATGAATTTTTTTCTTCAACTGTGATTCTGAAAATTAAGATCATAAATTAAATCTATATCAGCTTTATGTCTACTTATAACACCATCACATCTCCTTGAGGAATCACCATTTTAATATTTAAAATCATATTTATAGCATAAAGCTCGATCAACTTTATCCATATGTTCTTCATTGTTTTGGTGAATTATCTGGATTTAATCTTAAATCTAATCGTGTTCCCAGACCACAGTAGTTATATCCGGTAAATGTTTTTCACCAAGATATTTAGCACAGGGAAAATCAAAAAGATTTCTTAAAGATGACTATGTCAACTTCCGGGACAAATTTTAATCCTGAAATAAAAAAAATTTGTTTACAAATTTTTCACGCGCCACTTTTAACATAAGTAGGTTAATTTTTACTAATAACTTTTCATTTTTTTAGTTTTTGTTTTATATTTTAAACAATAAATTCCAGGCATTTAAAATATATAAATGAGTCTAAATTAAGAATCACAAATAAGTATATTTTTTCAGATTCTACTTTGAGGTCAGAAGATTTATTTGACGAATTTATAAGCTGCTTTTCTGATTCCATTGATGGTAAAAATTATTTATGTAGAGTATGTTTCTACTGAAAATCTTGAGTTTACAGAAGGAAGTAACTGAAACTAGAGAAATTAGATTAAATGAAGATAAATAATCGGTTAAAACTTAAGCCTTTTCTTTTTAAAATAAATTAATGGATATAAAACTTATCGGGATAATAAAGGTAGTAAAGCTCATAATTACATAAATATACATGGGATTGATTATAGGGGGGTAAGAGATAGCGAAAAACTATTCTACTTATGCTTATGTTATTAGATCAAGGGTTTCAGATTATTCTAGATTATATGTTTTTGAAAAATCTTTACATCAACCTGAATATTAAGTAATAAAAAGCGAGTTAGCTAATAAACTTAATAAACAACAGATAATAAATAATTTTGCAGCAAAAATGCATTAAAGAGTAAAAATGTAGATCCATTGTGAAATAATAAATAGTGTAAAAGATTTCGAAAGCCCAGGTGATATCCTTGATCCGAATGAGATTAATTCTAAAAATAAAAAAAAAAAATTTGTTTATTTTTATGACCATATGTGTGACAAAATTTAAACAAACTTCAAACCATTTTATATTAAACACAGAGAGAATAACGTTGATACTTTTTATATTTCTCAAAACTACTACAACATTTTAAACAAACCATTAGAAGTAATTCAAACCATATTATCATTTTTCCATTAAAAAAGATCTGCAGCATATTTGAGATTACTTTGTAAACATATGACTATTGATGGATTTAAATATTTTATAGAAAATCTTGGCAGTCAGACAACGAGTTTGTAGTTATAGACAAATCAACTGATAAATATGAAGAAAGGTATCGTTAAAAATTTGATGAATTTTTGTTATTCCACCTAACTATTCTGTATGAAGTTTCGCATGTTGGAAGCTTTGCTTAATCGTTTTAGACGTATAATGTTGTTTTATAAAATAAAGAACAAAGAAGAAAATTTGTTTTTAATTTAAGGATTTGATCTCATATAAAAAGAAATTAAAGAAACAGCTTCTTAAAGAAAAGATAGAGCAGCAGGATTTTATTTTATCCAATTATAAATACAAATAAATCAGCACCTCAAAATTTAACACCTTAAAATTAATACCAATAGACGGGCGTTTCTTTATCAATTCCACTTAACATAGAAGATATTTTTTTAATAATCCAAGTATAATTAAAGCCATTAAAGATAATGATAAAAAAAATTACTAACGATTACAAACTTATGATTTTCTAAAAAGTAAACCCATAACAATAAATAAAAATTATAGTAATTATATCATTTACAATTTTAGTAATTTGAAAATTAGACTTGTTATTCAAAATATAAATGTTTTAATTAATAAATCGGGAAATAAAATATTTACAGAAAAGTTTTAAAAAGAATAATTTATAAAAACAGTGAAAGGTTTTTTTAGAAAATCTGTTAAAGCCACTATAACTGGGCTGTTCTTTATAGATTTTTGTATATTAAATAGAATATAGCAAAATATGTAATATTAATGAAAGTGTAAATAAATGTTTCATGATTATAAACTTTAAAATGACACAGATGTAAATAATCCTAGTACAGAAGTTCATATTATAATTCAAAATGAAGTTGTGCATTTGTTGCTTGATGAAGCTAGATTATTATTTGAGGAAGAACCTGCAAAAGCTGATAATACATGTTTACACCACTCACGGCATTTTTCATTTATTTAGTCAGATCAAATATATTTTAAATGATGAGCACGTTGAGACAGCACTTTATCTGGGTCAAGTAACAACTGTAAAAACAGATTGATCTCTTATCCAAATGATTTTAGTAAGCTCCCAAGCAGCGTTGGTATAAAGACATAAATGAAGCAGCTGCAAATGATAATATAAAATTTAAAGTACGACATAATTACATGATAGAAAAATAAATTCCAAAAGTAGACTTAGTTTTTATTCCCATTAATCCACATCTTTGAGTTTTGTGAGACTATTTTAAAAATGATGTACAGGATGAACTGAAATTGTTTGGACGAGGAAAGGAAGATAATGATGCAATTATTGGAGCAAACGGAGCTATTTCTAGGAAAGTCAATTTGATGAAGATAGCGTTGTGTATGCCATATACAAACAGAGCAGCAACTGAAATTTGTCAAGATGCTTAAAAGCAAAGTAATCTATAATAATGCTCATGATAATAAGCAAAGCAATTCGATTTTAGTTCCATAAAAGTACTCATTTTGATTGGAAGATGATTATTTCAAAAAGATATAGTAAAATTTATTTAAAATGACCGACTTTAAACATAATTTTTGGAACACATTATATGGTTTCCGGTAATTAATTCACACTTATTGAGTTTAAAGAACTTTCCTCTTTTATCGCTTTTGATGTAAGTAGACAAAATGTTTAAAAATAGCTTAGCTGTTGTAAAGTTTAATGTTGCTTTTAACCAGAATTTCCCTGCAGATATCCGGGCTTTTGTAGTAGTTTTCCAAGACTCAATTAGAAATGGACAATCAGGTGGTAATAAATTAAACGTTATTTTTAACATTTATTATATAAAACGTTTTGCTACATAAATGGAGTAATACATTTTTATGACATTTTATTAAGTGAAAATAAAAAGCAAAAATTAATCAGAGCACTTAAGAGATATACTTTGGGGTTGAATGACCAGAAATACTATTGATAAAGGTAAAAGTTTTGATTTTAAACTTAGCATGTCAACAATATTAAAGCATCATTCTAATTAGATCTGTTGTAGGGAATATACTTCCTAACCTATTTTCTGGCATTGGCTTTAATCAAACTTAACACTTATCAAAAATTTATAGATAAGTTGTGCCATTATTCTAACATAAAAGTTGTATAGATTTAGTGGAACTTTTGAGAAAATATATACAATACATTGCTAAATGTAAAAATGTTGGTAAATTTCTTCTAACTATTTTACCAACTATTAAATATTGGAAACTGCATTTTTAAGTTCAGTGGTTACAAGTTTTCGTGCAGGAATAGCTCATCCTGGTGAACTGAATGCTGCAAGTAATGGTTTTATCTTGATATGGTTGTGTTTTATATATAAAATAAAAAGAGAGAGAGAGAGATGGCATATATACTTGATAAGCCACAGTTTATAATCTCAACTTACAAAATGCTTCACGAAAGAAATCACACTTTTAAATTTATGACAAATTTGTTGATGAATGTAATTAGTATTTATAGCATTTTTGAGTTTGAGAGTTTGGGGCCTCAAAAATACTAAAAAAACTTAGGGGTTAAGGCTGCCTTACCGGCCTTACAATATGGGATATATACATAGTATACAATAGTATTTATCGACTACCAAAATGAACGTAAATACAATATAAATATATTTATGATAATCAAAACTATATACATATGTATATATTTGTGTTGCTAATCTAAATACATAAGGAATAAATATAGTTTTATCAATTGTCAATTTTCTGAAACTAAATAATGTCCTAACGTTTACACAATATGTATATTTCGAATATATCTGAAGTCGAATGTCAGTTCGGTAAATATACAAGTGCATGACTGAGTTGCTGAAGAAACTTAATCTCGTATATATAGAAATATATGAGTGATGGTACTAACGTATCTAAGCTACACATATAGCATATACCTCAATGTCAAACCAAACGGACATACAACAGAAGTTTAAGAACAATGGCAAAATAAAAATTGACACATAAAATATGTTAAAATAAGCATTCCCTCATGGGCATTACATTAATAATAAATCAATTCCTTGCTCATTCGATTAACATCTACATCAGCGTGATCATTAATAAATATTTTTCATACGCTCACTTTTCTTACGACTGAATTTCATGACGACAAAAGATGATAATGAGATGATGAGGATGATGTGTTTGTATGTACGTGTTTATAAGGTTTGGAATTCAGATATTTTCCGAATACACAGCGTGTGTTCGTTAGCTCCGACACTCTTATATAAGCAGGATACACACCAGTAATCAGGTATATATACCGTAATTTCCGGGTTATAAGACGAATGGGCTAATTTTCCTGTTTTTCTTGCCTTCATTGATAAATAAGACAAACCGGATTATCTAGACAAGATAAAGTAGTTGACCAGAACTGCCCAGATCACCGCGTGAAGTATTTAAGAACATTTTTTTTAAAAAGGGGGACGCAATGTACGGTACATCCATGCCCGTGAGATCTTTCGAACTTGTCAATGAACTACTCTGCGAATGAATTCTCTGAATTTATTGTTAGAATAGATTTTTGACGTATTAAATTATGCAGATTTCTTGTGTCCTGTTCTGATGGTCACCGTCTCTTTTCCTTTGTTGTCTATAGTTTTAGACATAGGAATATCAAATGTTAACGGTACTTCATCCATGTTGATGACAGTCGACATTTTCCTTATCTTCATCATGACAAATTTTCGAAAATCATCTAACTTTTCTTCGAAGTCTTCAGGCAGCTTCTGTGGTATGGTCGTGTGCTGTCCGATACAGGCTTTTTTCTACGCATAAAGCGAACACCACGATGGACCATCCACAAAATTCTCCACTCCAAACTCAGCAGCCATTTGTTTAAACTCATTGGAACGGTGTTGAGTCCGCGACACGCGATGATAATTTATGCCCCTCTAACCTGTCCTTGGTGTTTTTCCATCGTGCGCAGAGCAGCATCCTCCGTCGCGCGCCATTCACTGATGCTGTACTTACGACAGCAGCCATATTCCCTCCAATTTTCCTTGGTGAATTTTACAACTTCCAGTTTGAAGGCTGCTGTGTAGGATTTACACAGCGTAACAGGTACCATTTTGAAAATGAGTTATTACCGCGCACACACACACACACAACACACACACACACACACACCACACACACACACACACACACACACTCACACTCACACACACACCACACACACACTCACACACACTCACACACACACTCACACACACTCACACACCACACTCACACACACCACACACACACACACAATTTGTACGTTACCTCAGGCGCAGATATATATATATATCCACTGTGTCTTTAGGAGTCCAGTACTCACATACACAGTTATATATATATGAAGATTGATTAGAGGAGTCAGTCAATTATATACACCGATATATAATTATATACAGGTACTGAAATATGCAACTATATTTTATTCTGAATTTCCGTTCGATCTGGTTCAGATATATACCAGTATGTATAAATATAACAGATCTGCCAGTTACGGCATCATATGTGTGTGCGTCCTCCATAGAGCAGTCATATGTTGATATAATTAACTGTGATTTGCTGTCATGTAAGCAATAAAACATGATACACCAGTAGACGGACTATAAATGTATAATCAAAGATATCATTGCACTGTGCTGAATGTGTTATGAAAACTATGGCTCCTGGAAAAAATGCCACATTAGAAGCATATATAAATCAACGATTTAAGTAATGGAGGCTACTCCATGCGGCAGTTCTGCAGCTTGACTTCATGTTTCAGAAGTAAGCAAGTCTCTGAGAATGTTACTCGAAACTGGTTCTGTGGACAATGTTAATAATAAACGCGGTCTGGGATAGAGAAAGAAAGCCGGAATTCTCGAAAACGTGATTTCAAGTATCTCAGTGTATACACTATTAAAATAAGCCAGTGGTGATCTTGCGAATGACCTAGGTACATGTATGGCTGTTAGGCTCGTTAGGGCGATGTAGTCTTACTGGATGAGTAGCTGCCCGAAAACCTTTGCTGAGGAGAATCAATCAAACGGCAAGGCTGAAATACAAAAAAATGGATTACCAAATCTGGAAGAGTGTGCTCTTCACAGATGAGTCCAAGTTTGAACTGTTTGGTAATAATCAATGATAGTTTGCCTTTTCTATTTTTTTGAAGATCGACCGCAGGTATCGGTATAAAATCAGAGTACAACAGCTCCAGTGAAACACGTGGTTGAGTCAATGGAACTGTGAAACTGTATAATAGCTAAGGGTGTTAGAAATTTGCATAAAATCTAAGCCATACTGACTACAGACAGGTACAGGCAGATTCTCATCCATCGTGCGATTTTCTAGGAAAGACATCTCTGGGCGGAGATTTATGTTCCAACATGACGATGACTCCATGCATACAGCGATTGTGATGAGAAACTATCCGAAACATAAACAGGCTTATAAAACGGTAACTACCTTGGCCTACGCAAATTCTTGATAAGAACTTTATTTAGAGTACATGACGCTAATAAATATCTTTGATAAATTGTGTAAAACGCTACAAAATATTCGAAACATTCCACAGTCATGCACCGATATCCTGTATTGAAACAAGTGTCATGCACTACATAAAGCAAAGAGATCACATATTAAATAGTAATTCACTGTACAGGGTATTTCGTTTGCATTATGCAAGTATTATATACGTGTTTCAGTTTTAATTATTCATTATTTGTGCATATTCTGCATGTGTGTGTGTGTGTGTTTGTTTATGTTCAGTACTACGATTTACATGAAACCAGTTTATAAGTTAACTGTGATACACAAAAGTTATCAAATATATACTGTGTGTACGTTAGATCCGGCACTCAGATATATTCTGATATATATAATGATTGACCACTTTATTATTACTTATGTACCCTTTTGGATTTAGGCTTTTCATGAGTTGATAATGCAAATTAGGTTCACCACAAGATGTGACAATAACCTGATCCATGCAGCACTTTATATAAATTGAAGGAATATATTTTCATTCATTTTAACAGGTATAGGAAAGGCGAAAACATTACAGCTTCTTAAAAAGGCATGATAACACATGCACTTCCAGCTGGCGCAAAGTCTGTCATCTGTCAGAAAATTCAACGTAGAAGAATCCACACCCATCTTCAGCCGTCCTTTACAAATAACATTGCAAAATATGTAGGATGGCATTAGGAGACTATTGTGTAAACCACTGATCACAGCTACCAACATAAAAAATAAACAATTTCGTCTGTTGTAAGTAACACTGACTTTGGAATAAGGACTGAAGAAAAGCTATGTAGACTGATAAGCCAGCTTCAACGTTTTGAACAAAAGAGAAGAGATAGATTTTAAAAAATTAATGCAAATAGCTCGAATCTTCGTGTAGTCCATAATATCATCTCTGGTAGAAGAGTCATGATTTGTGGTGTGATTTACTAGCGCACCCAATACCCACTAGTCCCTATAAAAGCAGAGAAACATGGAGATTTAAGGTATTTCCCATGGCAAACGCATGACACGAATCTCAATCCTGATGAGCATCTGTGAGATGAATTTGAAAGACAAATTCGCCATCACGATGTTGAATACTTAGCTCCATTTATAAATACAACATTATTGACTGAATGGAGAAATATTTCTGAGGTCAGATCCAGCATATTGTCGAATCTATGCTACATCTTGTCATGGCTGTTATTCTGGCAAAAGGTGGCCCGACTTATGAAAAGGTAAATGAAAACTAAAGTAACTAGATACTGTTATATCGCATGGTGTACGTACAGCGGTGTGCAAAAGTCTTGCATAAAAATAATTTTTCCTGTAACTTAGCTCGCATTTTGTCGAAAGCAGCTGTTATCAAATCTTGTTCATTAAAATATTTATATATTATTGTTGTGCAGCTGTTCCAATAATATCAAGCAAATTGTTTCATTGTAAGAAAAGTTATAATTTTAGAAAATCATTTGCATCAAATCAATGTGTGCAAAAGTGTTGGATAAAATCTAGACAGCTATCTAATCAATTCAGATTCAATTCCAATTATGCAGAAAGTGATCAGATCTATCAATAATGAGTAGAATATCCGAACTTCTTGACAACTTGTTCACAACGACGAGGCATGGTTGGTACCAAACGATGACAATTCTCACTACTGAACTCCGACCAGGCTTCCTCGATTTTCCGTTTCAAATCGGTTTTATTTTTCGGTTTTTTGGCTCTAACTCTGAGTTTAATCGAGTGCCAAATGTTTTCGATGGGATTGAGATCCGGGCTTTGAGCCGGCCAGTCGAGGAGGGGGGTTCGCAACTCTGCCATCAAGGCCTTGACACTCCTAGCTGTGTGGATGGGGGCGTTGTCCTGCTGATAGATGGCCGTCAGGGACATGTGATCACACATACACGGTTCGACCATGTCCGAGACGATCTTAGCGTAGTCATGAGCATTCATTCGACCTTCCACGTGTTGCAACGGACCGACACCAGACGATTGAAAACAGCCCCAAACCATGGCAGAACCCCCCCTGCCTGCAGAGTCGGTCGAGTGCAACTAGGATGGTATTTCTCGGCCACCGATCGCCGAACCTACACCCGACCCGCCGAGTGGACCCTCACGAATTTGCTTTCGTCGGAAAACAACATTCGGGACCACTGGGTCACGGTCCAGTGGAGATGGTCGCGAGCCCACTGCAGTCGCTTTCGACGATTGTCCAGACTGATGAACGGCTTCTTCTGTGCCGATCGCCCGAACAGTCCCATATGGATCAAACGCCGTCTGATGGTGCACGAGGCCAACTGGATTCCATGATGCTTTGACAAGGCGGTCTGGATGTCGGTGGAAGTGCGGAATCGGTTCGAGTTCGACATTCGGGCGATCAGACGATCCTGTCGAGCAGTCGTTTTCCGCGGTCTGCCGGCTCTGCGTTTCGAAATTAGGCTCTCATCGGCTTTCCAACGTTTCAGGGTGCGAGATATCGTCGACTGATTGCAACCGATACGATCCGCAACGACCCACTCAGTTTCACCATCTTCTTTCATGCGAACGATTGTGGTCCGCTGTTAGGGGGTCAAATATCGGGCTCTCGGCATCACTATATTGAGCAAAAATGAATCAGAATAGTGGAAGATGACAGTTTTTTCATATTTATATTCTACTATCCTAAACTATTATAGCACTAAATATATTTTCTAGTTTTTTGTAGTTTATGTAACACTTTTTCACTCGTAGATTTCATGCAAATTATTTTATTAATATTTAAATTTTGACTGCAATTACATAATGGATGTTAGTGTTATAGATCGTTTAAAGACTCCGATACCTTTGAAATGAAACAGAAAACATACAATAGTTACTAATTTCTACAAAATAAGAACTCATTTTCTAAGTCTAGTGATTTTTATGCAAGACTTTTGCACACCGCTGTAAGATCCGACACTAAGACATATTCGTACAGTCAACATCATCATCACCATCATTGTCATTATCATTATCATTTTTTGTCGCCATGAAATTCAGCCGTAAGAATCGAACGTATGCAAAATATTTACTACGTTGATGTATATGTCAATCGAACGAACAAAGAACCGCTTTACTATTGATGTAATGCTCGTGGGGGGATGTTTATTTTTACATATGTTTAAATGTTTTTTTTTTTGTTGCCATTGTTCTTAAATTTTGTTGTATGTCCTTCTTGTCTGGCTTTCAGGTATATGCTGTATGTGTAGCTTAGATACGCTAGTACCAACACTCTTATATACGACATTACGTTTCTTTTGCTTCTCTGTGTATATATGTATAAGTCCAGCATCTAAAATGTGTGTCGTACCTAATTCGAGTGCTGAACCTAACTGAGATATGTAATTTATGCATACATAGGAATATATTTGTTAACCAGTATATGTATGAGAGAAAAAAACAATAGAAAAATATACCAGTGTATATCTGTCGGCCTGTATATCTCGATATATACGAGTTCCGGAACAAGCCAACCCGCGGTATATTTATATTTGTACATTCGGTATTTAGTAAAGTGCCGGACCTAACGTACATATGCTGTATATCTGAGTGCTGGACTATGGGACGCATTGTATATATATATAGCTCTATATCAGATTTCAATATATATATAGTAGTGTGCAAAAGTGTTAGGCTATCTTCATTTATATTCATAAGTTAAAATGTAGAAATGAAAAAAAACAACTAACTAATTAAACATACAATATATTAACATTTAGTATGACCACCTTTTTAATGAATGCTTGAATATGATTTTGAAATAATATAAGCTGTAATGTTTTTGCATGCATCTAGGAGTCGTGCCCAGATTTTTTCCCTTTCATTTCTGGCTGTAGATAGTTTTGTCAGGGTCGTCCGGTACATGTTCAATTAATTGGCAATATGTTTTGGATCGTTCATGTTGTATACGAAACCATGGCCAATAAGTTGCTTATCCGAAATAACAGCTGAGTGAATAGAAATATGCCTTTATCTGACTGCATTGATTTTTCTTTCTATTCTTACTAGATTTCCAATACCATGGCCGAGATACAGCACCAAGCCTGCATAGAACTTCCACCACGTTTTACTGTAGGCTGCATAAACATTTCCTTATGTTCTTTTCCAATTCTTCTCCATTCATCAAACTTTCTCTTAAACCCCAAATTTTCAAACTTTGATTCATCTCAGTCCGTTGTTCTTGAATACAGTTTCGATGACGGGTAGCATATTTTAGTCGCTTAGCCTTATACCCTTTAGGTAAAGGGGCATTTTTTACAGTCGCCCGTTCTTCCAATCAGTTTCTTCCTAAAGATCTTTGTACTGTAGAATTACTAACCTGAATCTCTGAAGATTCTGACAGATCTCGCTTTAACTGCTTGCTGGATACTTTTATTCCAACATAAAAGTAATCTTCGGATACTGTTAATCTTATTTTGATAGTTTTCTGGGCCGTCCACACCGTTTCCTATCAGTGATTGAACCAGTATCTTTCTTGCTAATATCTTGAATGGGACATTTCGAAATTCCGGTAATACTACATATTTCGCGTTGGGTTTAACGTTGTTCACGTAGAAACAATATTTTATGTTTAATAACAATTGATATCATTGTCATTTTCATTCAAATATTAATCTGAAAGAAAACAAAACAAACATTAGTGATTATGCAACGTAGCCTAATACATTCGTAAAGTACTGTATATAAAGGTGCATATCTGCGCACCGATCCTGTATATGTCCTAAGTGCCAAACTTAAGGGACAAACGGTAAATATATATTTGTAGAGTATTATTATTAATAATTATAGAAACATGTGCAATATGCACAAATAATGACTAATTACTACTGAGAAACGTAGATAAAACACGCAATAAATTATTACAGAAAACCTACAAAAACAAAATTACTTCGTTTGGCAGTGCATTAGTGTCTGGTATGCGAGCCATTTGCTTTATATAGAACATCAAATCTTGTTTTCAATCTCCATACAGGTCATCAATGTATGACTGTGTAATGTTGTTTCAAGTACCCTGTAGCACTTTCCACAATCAATCCAAGATCTTTGTTTCGCGTTGATTTTCTCAATGGCCATATAACGCCACATGCTCTAAATAATATTCACATCAGCACTGTGCAGGATAGGGTATATTTGTGAATATTTTTTCGTTTTAAACAGTGTTTCATCACTATGCTTAGGGGTCAATGCCATGTTGGAACATGAATTCCCTACCAATGAACTGTTTTCCTGATAAAATAGCATAATGAATGAGAACCTGCCCGTGCCTGTTGGAAGTGATTTTATCCTCGAATTTATACAATTTTCCTACATCATCGATTTTTATGCAGCCTTACACTTGTATTGCTTTACCTCCATGCTTCACTGTAGTCTTTGTACACTAACTATATACCGTTACCCGCAGTCCACTTTTGAACAAACTGCCATTTAATATTGTCAAAAAGTTTAAACTTAGCCTCCTTTGAAAAGTGAATCTTTTTTCTTTTTTTTTGTCATCGCTCTGAATCATTTCTGCTGCCCTTTTCAGCCTAATGTTTTGTTTTTCCCTTCTCAGCAAAGGTTTTCGGACAGCTACACTCCACTGAGACTACTTTGTGTTTATGTTTGTCTTATTATTCTTGAAAACCTGTTAATACCTGTACTTTCAACTGGCTTATTCGTACGATTTCTCCTGGCTAGTCATCTTTCACGTGAACATATTCATGGATACCTAGCATCACTTTTGGAAAATTTACCGATCTCACAGAAACATGGGATCGGGCTGCAAACTGCCGCTTAAAAATCTTGATTTTAAATGTGATAATCATGTAATATTTCCTTTGAAAACTATAGTCTTCATCATAGTTTTTACTATAATTTTATGACTTTACAGCTTTGTCACTTTCTGATTACTTGCATGACAGCCAGTCACATGACTCTACTATGGAGAATTTTGTTTTTACACATCAGATACGATTTTAACAGGTCTTATTCAGGTTTTAGTTTTTCTTCTGATTACATTATTTATAGTTCAGTAACGCAAATTTTTTGATACCTTCCTGATAAAAGCTTTTTTTTCGTTGCTGCTTAAGTTACAATTGCATCTAGTGTTGCGTATTGTGTCCATTGGAAAATATTCGACCTCTGAGAGCTTCCTTTAGGATTCTAAAATGGCGTAAATCATATGAAGCAAGTAATGGACTCTAGGGTGTATGTAGTAATGATTCAGTGTGCAGTGTGTTAAAATTGTCCATAATTATTTTATTACTGTTTGTCTCGTGCTGTCATGCTGCAACAGAACTTCTTGTGTTTGAGTTCCACATTTTGCATTGGGACCCAATAAGCACAAACTCTCCAGATGTTTATGAATAATTCCATGGTTACTGCCTACTCTTATGGTAGACGGAATAACAGGTTTATCAATATTCAGTCGTTAGGCACAGTTGGTCTCTCCATTTTGCGCCAGCATTTACCAACGGGTTTCAGTCGGCGGGATATTCTCCGCCCGTAAACAATAATTACATATCGATTCTCTGCACTAGTGTACAACGAAAACTGCGTGGCCATGTTGTTTACTTGCTCAGTAGCAAATCAGCTGATCGAGTGGAAGACAAAGCGAGTTGAAGTAGTCGACATTATTGTTGCTTACCGGGCGCCGATTACCAATTTTTCACATTTCAGAAACATTGATTTAAATATTGTCTTTAATTTCGGAAACATTCACGTAAAATATATGAGATCCGTATCTAATGTTCATGCAGTAAGTTGTATGTGTCGTTCGTACATGTCTGAGTGCCCGCTCTAAAGTATACCTTATATTCTAAATTAAATGGATTGGGACACCAGTTTCCCGAATAAGCGCCACGCCAGAATGTAGCATGGAATCCAAAGGGAACTGGAGGTGAAAGGTCTGAAAAATATTGACCCAATCAGTAATTAATATTGTATCGAGCAAGGTATACAATCGTGATTTTCAGTGCGCTGTAAAATCTTTCTAACAAATGTTTAACTGAATTGAAATCTTTGGATTTTGTTTTTCATTAGAGATGCACAAAATCTTAATGTTCTCAATAGAACAGTTTTCATCATGGAAGTATCCGTCACCATCAGCGTACATATGATATGGACATAACTTGATTAGAAACGATGCTAAACTAAGCTTTGGCATTCATTCTGACGTCCAAACAGATAATTAAATGACAGAAAATCTTGCTCTAAACAATAACCCCTCTACTAGAGGCCGAGACAGTTAGACCACACAAGAAGAATATCTTGATCTCCCTGGCTTTTTCCAAATAAATTTTCTTAAATTTTAACAAATAAAGGTAAAAGCGTGAATTTTACGGCAGTCTCCCTTTATCCAAAATCTGCGTTTCCTAAACCACAATTAGCGCCTTTTTATCCTGGTAACGATGATCAGTTGTTTACACAGTTGTCTCCTACTGCCATAGTCAAATTTGTTGCAACACTCTTTGCAAGAAACAGATGGAGATGGGAGCAGCAGCCTGCCTTGTATTCAGTGTCTTTATTCCACCAACCGTTCTCCACTTTTTGTTACATGTTTGCATTTGGTCAATCCTAGCGTACATATGATACGTGTGTGTGTGCGTGCGTGATTGCAAGTATATACAGTATGAAATAATTATGGAAACAGAAAAAACTGTGTATAAAGTGCAGATAACACGTGATAAAATTGTATCTTATGTGTAAAATGAAATGTTCTGATTGGTTGTCATGCAAGTAATTAAAAAGTTCCATATCTGAAGGAGTGACATAAACTTTATAGGCAGCGATATTGTAGTGTGGTGAATACTAAGGCTGCTGGGAAGAAAATGTTAATTGACAGGCGTATATAAACCAGAGTCTTAGCTAGAAAGGCAGATAGCAGCCCGATTAAGGTTTCAGAAAAAGACGCATGAAGGTCTGAAGAAAATGGACAAAAGTGATACGTCTGAAAATAGGTGCATCCGAGGAAGAAAGCTCGAAGTTTCCAGATGTGATGTTAGGTACCTCGGTGTGTTCTTTAGGTGAAAGACAGCGAACAAACACAAATGTTCTGGATTACCTAGCTGAAAGAGCGGGTGTCAGCATTTCTTCAAGAAAGGTAAGGCACATTAACGCAAAATAATCGTAACTGCCAGAAAAGTTTTTCTGGAGACAAACGGTAGACGGCGGGGTGAAGTGAGCAGCAGGAATAAAACAATGGGATGAACATAATGGAAGAAGGTGCCTTTTACCGGTGAGTTCGATTTTGCTATTCAATCACATTTTTCCGAAGGTAGACCTGGGAGTGGTATAACAGTCAGTATACAACAAATAAAGTGAACCTGGAGATGGATCGATACAGGTGTGAGACCGCGTATCGACCAAAGGTGTCGGAGATTTGCATAAAATCAAAGATGAAATGACTGCCGACAGGCACACGTAAGTTCGCATTATGCCTTTCTATTAGGATGACATTTCATTGGAGATGTAATTCATCTTCTAACACAACAATGATATCAATCACACAGTCGCTGTAATAAAAAAGTGGGCTCCTGACTCCTAACGCTGCGCCTCTCGGCTACCAGATCGACAGTTCTCAATTGGGTTTTGCACGTGCCCACCTGTCGTCTTCTGTGTATCGCGCTAATTGTGAGTTCTTTAGCTATAATAACAATGGCGTCTAAAGAAAGAGCATTAGATTCTATATCTTTTCCAGTATCGTCCACTCCAAAGAAAAACTTAGTCGTTTTAACAGCAACAAAAAGCAATTAGAGATTTTACGTCATCTACTTGTGGAAGAGGCAGGAAGGAAGCTTGTTCCTGATTATGGCATCTGAATTGATAAAAACTATGACTTAATGTCCCAGGAGGAATAAAGAATGAACTTTTTACTGTAAGAAAGGCGATGCCAAAGTTTCCAGATTCACGCAGAGTTCTTTTTTGAATGGTGCAGATAGCAGGGTTAGGGAGGATGCGCTACTTTCTGGACCGATTATTATGGAAAATCCAAACAGTTCCATGACCTTCTGAAAATTGAGGAATCTTGTGAATTCTCTTCTTTTGGGTGACTTGGCTGATTTAAAGACAGATGTTTTATTCGTAAGATTGTTGTTTTTTGTTGGATTCAAATGTCCTGCTGCTTCTGAAAGTGTTGTAAATAAGTGGATATCCTTAAAAACCCATTCGGAGCGTAATTTGACTGCTTGGCGAATATTCAGCACAGTTGAGACGGAACGGAACCGGTGGCTCTGGCCGCAAACGAACCCCAGCTGTAGCATATGAGCGGCAGAAAATAGGCTTCAAGATGTGCGTGGAATTGACGCAGGATATAAATGTAGGCTTCTAGTTATCGGGAGAAATGCTCATCCTTGTGATTTTAAGAACATTGAGCATTTTCCCGCGACATGCAAGCGAAATGCATGGATTTCGTAAAGAATTTTTCAAAAATGATTTGATCATCATTTGTGTGTGAAGTGAAAAACCGCTTTCTGCAGATTGATTTACCGGGAGTCTGGAAACCCAGCTTGGTTCAGGACAATTTTAGAGCTCATTCCGAGCTAGAAATTTTGGTTAATGGACACATATTTGCTGTGTTTATCCCTACCAATTTTATGATACAGCCGATTGACCAAACCAGCACAGTGAAGAACTTTAACCGCAGTGACTTCGTGGAACATTTTATTAACGATGGTGGCAAAACTGGTGATATTAATGTTTTCCCTATGTCATACAACTTAATGGGTGCTCTGCGCGATTTTTATGCTACTTTGAATCGTGTTTTCCCCCAAAAAAGTACGAAAATGTTTTAAAAAAACTGTAGCCAGATGGTGTCTTTGATGATAATCTGGTTCCTAAGAAATTTGAAATATTTAGCATGAGGAAGGAAGCCACTAGAGAAATAAAGACAGTAACACAGAATTCTGTTTCATTGAAAAATATGGAAATATAATGGAAGAGTGGATTGGCGTTGATGATACCCCTGACGCATATTAGGCGTGAGTCAAGTCTGGTACCAGAACACTTGGATTATGATGATAGGGATAAAGTGCCTGAAAAGCTTTGAGTAAGGCTCTACAGAAAATAAGAACTCTCATTCAGTTGTATGAATCTCGCCCAAATTACTCGTAGCAGAAAATTACCACCTTGTACCAAATGGAAGGTAAAATTCAAGAAAATCAACATCATTCAGCGAAACAGGTAGTAACGCTTCAGGAACTTTTCACAACAAATTCAAAACCGTTACCATTCAGAGGCCCATCCCGACTTCATAGCAGATGGTAAAGAGCCGCTGGCTTTAGTTCAGATACTTCCACTACCAGCCAGTAATTATTATTATGAAGACATGGGAGCCATTATGCGTCAGGGGCTGGAGCCGAGGTCCTCACTTAGCAGGATCAGTAGATTAGTTTTTGGTATACGATCCATACAAGTTTTAAATGCACGACTACGGAGCGATGTTAAAATGTTGTGTAGCACTTTCTACAACCATTCAATGCGTTTGGTTGCCGTTTTTCAAACCCTAAACAGCTTTAATGATGTTCACATGAGAACATTGTGAAAATCAGGGCAGCTTTTGTGACTGTTTGTTTCACCAACTTCTTCACTCTCCACACAGTTTTTTTCACCCCAGTCAGTGTCAGGATTATAAAATAAAGCCCCGTCCAATGAAAAACTGCCTGTAACTGTCAGTAGCTGGTTTACCTTTGATCTTATGCAAATATCCGACTTTATTGGTTTTTATGCAGCTCCACGCTTGTATTGATCCAGCCCTATGCTTCACAAAATGTTGTTATACTGTTCCCAATCTGCCTTCGAAAAATCTGGTATAGATTATTGCCAAACAGTTTAAATTTGGATCTATTGCATCTTCTTCCAGATTTTATCATTCTATATTTGCATCTGTGCTGCCCACTTCAGTTTTGCCGTTTGGTTACCTCTCGTCAACAAAGATCTTTGGGCAGCTGCACATCCAGTGAGATTACTTTGCTTAAGTGTAAAAAAAATTTTTTTTAGGAAATGTTAACATCCGTACTTCCTACTAAGTCTAATGGCTCGTCGTCTATCGTTTAGATAACATGGTCTGAGGTACTTCAGATTAGTTTTGAAGAATATGGGGGTTCTTCGATCTTCAACCGTGTCTATCGTCAACGTTGTCAACAGTATCAGTTTCGCTTATCTTCCTCAGTCTGCAATTCGCCGCATGAAATAGTTTTCACTAACTTGACTTTGATCTCTATACTTGTCATGTGATATTTCCTACCCAAGAGCCGTAATATCAATCACGTATTCACCACACTACACTGATACTGCTTATAACTTTTAATTCTGTAGTCCTGCAGATGTAGCACCTTTTGATTTCTTGCACAAAAACACTCACAGTGTGGTATGTTAACACGAGTATACTACTGACCTTTTCATTTTTACACACAAGATGCGATTCTGTCACATGTTACTTCCATTTCATTCTGGATTATTTTTGTTTCCATAATCATTCTCAATACTGTGTGTGTGTGTGTGTGTGTGTGTTGTGTGTGTGTGTGTGTGTGTGTGTGAGACCTAACGCTTATCGAATTCGTATATATAGGTTTATATTTGAGTCTCGAACTATTATGCGGGAAGAGTTGCTGATGTACTTGATTGGTAAAGTTTTTGAAGTAAGCTTTAGCATTCATTTTGCCATTTGAAAGGATCAGAGAACCTAATTATTCCAGGAAATCATGTTCGGAAACATAACTCCACCAACAGATATCTGAACAGTTAGGATCAGACCAGATGGATTGATTGTTTCGTGTGGCTTTCTCTAAATGTTTTTCTCCCACTCCAGTCTTCCATAGTTCAGTGTTTGTGCCCTTTATACTACACCAGGCGTCTTTTCATCTTGGTAAGTGTGGTTAACAGTCTACTATCGGCATAGTCTATTGTTTGCAACATGTTTTGCGACATACGGCTGGAGATGGGTGTGAATTAGGTTCTATTTAATATCTCTATCCTGTCTATCTGCATTTTCCCTATTTGTCTCACAAAGTGTTTGTGGCCACCAATGACCATGCAGCAGGCATTTTTCTTCACTTTTTTTTTCATTGTTGATAAACTTGTGCCTTGGAGCGATTTATCAACAAGATTAACTTGGCCACTGTGACACTAGAGTAGACGTTCATCTATTATCATGCCTCTTTTGTACACTGTAATGCCTTTGTCTTTCTTCCGATGACTGTGCTTTTCCAGGTCATATATAGTGTTGCAGAGATCAGCTGTCACTTCATGTGATTAACCAAATTTGCGTCTGAATCTCAGGTCAGGCCCAAATCTGAAAGTACCCATAGATTTTAATGAAATGACCAGTCAGCGAATATATAGAATATACCTGATTGTCGGTGTATCGACATTTAACGCCGTACATAAAGTTTATGCAGTATATTTTTATAAATAAATTTTAATAATCAAAACTCCAGCCGAAAATGCAACCAGTAAACATTTTTGTATACTGATGGAGGCGCAAAAATATATCGATTGGATAATTGTTTAAAAAATGTACATTCTAACAGGAGCAGTTAATTGACCTATTATGGTCGCTATAATGTTCAAAAATGTTTGTAAAATTGTACTGCATGCGAGTTAGAAGTTAAAAGATAATAAATATTATAGTATTAAAAATAAACAAGTTTAATTTTTTATCATTTATTATTTCAAATCACTGTAATCTCACAATGGCCAAACCACGACTTTGTACTCGTATTTCTTAAATAAATATGTTAGAATATATTCGAAAACCTTCTATTTTTGGTTTAAATATGCCGCTCACATGTTCAAAGAAGTAGTTGTCATAGTCGGTAAGATTGACTAACTCTGATGCTGTCGCTATATCCCGCTATGCTTGCATGCGCTACTGTTTTACGTAGATGACAGAACAGCAAGGAGCCAACTTCCACAGACCATTGTGTTTCCCAGCCAACCGAACCAAACTTTCGCGGCGGACGGATAGACAGCCTTATTTTTCTTACTGTGGTATTTTGGAAATGAGAAATATCTTATACTAAATATTTATATGATGTTAGTTCATGTTAAGAAATCTACTGGAATGTGAATCTAATTAATTTATTAGTCATGTCTGTTCTGTATTTTTTTTTTTTAAAACAACATTGAAATAGTATATAATTAGATCTACAAAAACCTCTGAAGCAAACTATTGTTTCGATCAAATGATCGATCATATATTGACTGATCCACATTAAAAGGATTTTCTTTTTCAAATTTCTATTCGATAACATAACTTTCTCCAACCAAAACAGAAGCTTTCATCATAACAGGTAGAATTTTTAAAAAAACATGACCATGGGATTCCTATGATCCTCAATGGTTCTACACAACTCTAAGTAAATTTCGTTACCATACTGCAGCCCACAGTTCGGAAAGGGCTGGCTTTATTTAAGCAGTAGAAAATCTTATTTGGCTGAGGGGATAAAACGACTCAGGCGCAAGTGGTTCGACTCCCTGTGTAAACACGTGGTACTTCTATAAAGAGAAAACGTTCCCATTATGTCAGCTTTGTACAGTGTTTCTTTTCTTTTTTCATTACAAAAACTAATATTATTTAATACTCTCGTATAGGAACCAAAATTAAAAACCCGTCTCATAAAATGGAAGCATTAAAAGAAAATTAAATAATTTAAACATAATTCCCTCTTTAAAAAATCCCAAATGAAAGCTTTGCTTGAACTTTCGTTGAACTTGAGACGTGAATGGTTCAATTAAATTAAGTGGCGGAAATAACTGCTGCTATGGCAACACATTTAAAAGATAAAAACATCATAGAATTTCATTTCAAATAAAGTAATGAAAAGCAATTTTTAAGAAATCTGATAAGTTTAAATTTGTTTTAAAAAGTAAAAATATGAAATGTTTACTGTTCGTTATTTAAAAAATAAATTTATTTAATAGATGATTTCCATCAGGTACAAATGTAATTATGCCGAGTAACTTCCTTAACAAATTACGTAGTAGACAAAAGCGGGATTCTGTCTGTAAATCTACTGTTGAGGTCAACTAGAGGCAAGAATGAGCATCAGACTCACCTAATTAATATTTACTCTTAGCTACACCAGCGCTTCAAGTCTGTTTCGCACTTGTACTAATGTCCAAAATTCGTTCACATGCGCGTTTTCAAAGAGTTGATGAAGTAAGAAATTTTATGCTTTGAGTCTAACAGAAATCCCCTTGCAAAAAATGTGTGCAGCGAAAAGAGACTACATAATCAACAACATTTTAAGTATTAATCTTGAAATAAGATGAAATCTTATATATAAACAAAAATTATGTTTTATTTGTTTTATGTTTGGCACTGGAAGCTCAAAATTCCTGTCAGAACTGAATGCTTTCATTATTGCCACCCTAAACGATATTGGTGGAACAAAACAATGTTTCTGCCGTTGTCCGAGGAAATATACTAAATTACATTATAGATACACTGACGGCTATAAATATGGGCTTACTGATAAAATAAATCAACAAACATAATGAAATATACTTGGAAACAAAAGTTAAAAAGCACTATTTTTACATGCATAAATTCTAGACTCACTGGTTTGTATCATGTAACCGTATTCATTAATAAATTGATAATATGTGTAATATAGTATAGTTTATTGATTTTGATGGTGTGTGTGCGTGCGTGAGATCTCTTAAGGATCTATTTCATTGGTATAGTATATAGAATAATTTGTTTGTGACATTTGGAAAATTAAATAAAAAAGAAAAGTGCATCGTTACGCTTAAGGCATTAAGATCCAAGATCTAGTAAAATATTGAAAACCAGCCCTGCACAGGTTCTTGGAGCTTCGTTTGTACTCCAAAAGCAAATTATATCTATGAAATCAATTCTGTGCATCAAAGGCAGAACTTCCCCACCATATACCGATATCGCTGAATTATCCAACATCTGCACAATCTCTTAGAGTCAATGATGGACCCTCAAAGAATTATCGTAAAAAAATACAAGCGTTTTCCAGCCCATAATATTTTTTGGATTTCATCCAGTGGTTTGGGTGACATTACATTTATGTATAATGCTGTCGGATGGATTATCGATGCAATGTGATAAAATTCTGTATAGAAAAAACTTTCTGGACAAAAAGTAACACATTTAGAGTTGGTGGATGAAGGCTGTCTTGCTGTAACAAAGAATCCGAGTTGTAGACCAACTTGGTTTCTTTTCGCTTTCTTGTGCTGGTCTGTTGGCATGGGTTCCCTTCTATACCTGAACAGAAGGGATCCAGCAAAGACTTTCCAATTTATGCTGATGTCAGGGATGCCAGGTCTCATTAGATGCAGGAACCGCACAGCTCGTAGTCGGTATCCACAGCACTATGTAACCGCATTAGCTACATCTTGAGTTGCAGATAATTATCGAAAAAACGTAAAATCTAATGAATCTAGTTGTTGCAAAAACTATCTGCTATGGCTACACATTTGGCAAGATCAGCATGAGTTGTGCAATTTGTGATATAAAACTTGTCAGATCATCTCTACTTAAAGCCATTCCACTTCTGAAACTAAGTTTCAGTGCCACTATACTTGGTTCAATAATGTAGTGGTTTTGATTTTTAAATACTAAAATAATTCAGAATATAAGACAAATTATTAAGTTAATCAAATCTGTATTGATCTCTTCCTTTGATCTGTTACTTCAGCGCATTGGCATCAATAAAGATGTTCAAAATAACTCGATTTCACTCTCAAGATGATCTTGAAAATATTTTAGAGGATCTTTAGAACAAGCTGAAAAGTTTGAAGATAAACTATGCATGGAATTATAATTTGACTTTCCATAATATGCTCAGGGATTAAAGTCTATGGTCTCAGTAGGAATACAATGCTTTCATCTGGAGGCCTTGGCAAACTTTTATTCCTATTTTCAGTCTTTTCCCGGAAGTCATATACTGACTTACGCAAATTGTAATGCTGTTAGAGGTGTTTGCGTTCTCGTGCATCAGCCAAAATTAATAACGTATGCCAGACCTTCTCTCAGATACCATTCACTGGACAAGGGAGATGTTCCCAATTTTTTTAGTTTTCAAGCTTTGACAACTATATATTTAATTCATCAGTGCATTAACACCTTTCTTCAGTTTTTTTTTAGATTTTCAACAAAAACTTGCTTCATTCATTTTACGCATACTGTCTCCTACTGTTAGTGAGCTGGTGTTTTCTATTCATAAAATTATCAGTGCAAAGCAGTTGTTTGAAAGAGAAGGAACGAAAGAGAAAATTATTTAATTTTTACCGACTTAACTCTCTTCAGTTAATTTTAAAAATATTCATTCACCTCAAAGTATCGACAAAGATGCTGGTTTAATATATTACGTACCAGCAAAGTACAGGTGCATCTAAAAAAGTTAGAATATCGTGGAAGAGTTCAATATTTTTTGTCAGTTATTTCAGAAAGTGAAAATTGTATATATTCTAGACTCATTACATGTAAACTAAAATGTTTCAAGCATTTTTTTAATTTTAATTTTGATAATTACCGTCTACAGCTAAAAAATAGAAAAAACGTATCTCAAAATATTAGAATGTTTTATAAGATCAATAAAAAAAGGATTTATAATATAGAAATGTCGAACTTCTGAAAAGTATGTTCATCTTTGCACTCAATACTTGGTTGGGGCTCCTTTTGCACAAATCACTGCATCAATGCGGTGTGGCATGGAGGCGATCAGCCTGTGGCACTGCTGAGGTGTTATGGAAGCCCAGGTTGCTTTGATAGTGGCCTTCAGCTCGTCTGTATTGTTGGGTCTGGTGTGTCTCATCTTTCTCTTGACAATATGCCAAAGATTCTCTATGGGGTTCAGGTCAGGCGAGTTGTCTGGCCAATCAACCACACAAATACTATAGTCAGCAAACCAGTTACTAGTAGTTTTTGGCACTGTGGGCAGGTGCAAAGTCCTATTGGAAAAGGAAATCAGCATCTCCATAAAGCTTGTCAGCAGACGGAAACATGAAGTGCTCTAAAATCACCTGGTAGACGGCTGCGTTGACTTTGGGCTTGATAAAACACGGTGAACCAACACCAGCAGATGACATGGCACCCCAAATCATCACTGACTGTGGAAACTTCACACTGGACTTCAAGCAACTTGGATTCTGTGCCTCTCCAGTCTTCCTCCAGACTGTGGAACCTTGATTTCCAAACTAAATGCAAAATTTACTTTCATCTGAAAAGAGGACTTTGGACCACTGAGCAACGGTGCAGTTCTTTTTCTCCTTAGCCCAGGTAAGACGCTTCTGACGTTGTCTCTGGTTCAGGAGTGGCTTGACACTAGGAATGCGACACTTGT
This sequence comes from Nautilus pompilius, assembly GCA_018389105.1. NCBI lineage: Eukaryota > Metazoa > Mollusca > Cephalopoda > Nautilida > Nautilidae > Nautilus > Nautilus pompilius. The sequence continues at coordinate 669,046 of JACATO010000312.1, read as the reverse complement.
AGTCCATTTCCTGGACATCGCTGTGTGTGGTGGCTCTTGATGCACTGATTCCAGCCTCAGTCCATTCCTTGTGACGCTCCCCCAAGTTCTTGAATCTGCTTTGCTTGACAATCCTCTCAAGGCTGCGGTCATCCCTCTTGCTTGTGCACGTTTTCATACCACACTTTTCCCTTATGCTTTGATACAGCACTCTGCGAACAGCCAGCCCTTTCAGCAATGACCTTCTGTGACTGACCCTCCTTGTGGAGGGTGTCAATGAGTGTCTTCTGGACAACTGTCGAGTCAACAGTCTTTCCCATGATTGTGGTTGTGTGTACTGAACCAGACTGAGAGATTCATGGTATTTATACTGCATAAATAGTGATTTACTCAAACTCGAAATGGAATATTCTAATATTTTGAGATATGTTTTTCTATTTTTTTTTAGCTGTAGGCCGTAATTATCAAAATTAAAATTAAAAAATGCTTGAAACATTTTAGTTTACATGTAATGAGTCTAGAATATATACAATTTTCTCTTTCTGGAATAACTGACAAAGAATATTGAACTCTTCCGCGATATTCTAATTTTTTGAGATGCACCTGTATGTTACCTGATTTATTCATGAATAGTAAATAAAATATGAGAATAAATCTTATAAACTTTGATACTTTTATATTCTACTTATATACTACATTGTTTATTGCAAATGAAAAATTGTTGTCAAATAAATATTCAACTAAATCAGAAGATTTTGAAACTTTTGATATGACTGAAAAAATATACACAAATCAGGTATACACTGATTAAGCAATTTATACTGATAAGAGCTATGAAAGAAGTGATTTTAGTTTGTAGTTTATTTACTCTCCTACATAAAAAAGAAAATATCACAGAGTTTAATCTGACAGAGAGGGTTATAGCTCCAAAGAAAAAGAACTTTGGAGTTAGTAATGAGAAACGAACTACTTTATGATTTTGGAGATCAAAGAAACTAAAGGTGTAATTAAGAGGTTTAAAAATGGGCATCCAAGAAAGCCAAGTGAGACGACATAGAGAAAAATAAGAATCGTAAATGAAGATAGAAAAATAACCGTTACACAGTATACCACTTTTAAGCTGATTTTGGATTGCATGATTTCAAATGAATCGTGAATAGTCAGATATATAAGTGGAAAGTAAAATGTTACAATCAACAAACAAATGCTAGGACGTAATTATACTTTCCATCAGCAAAATTACACCAGGCAATCTTATACTATATAAAACGTTTTTCACAAAAGAAAAAGCGAAGGTAGTAAAATGGCTTACACAGTTTCAAAACCTAAATGCAATCGAATGGCTGTGATAAAATAGTGATTCAGAGGGAACCAACATCATTAAGTCGGTTAAAACGAAACATTGTTGAAAAATAAAAGTCAAAACCCAATAAATATTTTGTGGTAGTTCGGTTTTGTGAGTACTATAAATATTTGGAGCTACAGTAAAGAATGGGAGTAGATCTGCATATCAGCCAAGGGTGTCAAAGATTTCCATATAATTGAAGATGTAGTGACTGCCGAGATGCTTGTCTATCAAATGACCGCATGCATATAGTCAGTGTGATGAAAAATAATCTAGATCGTAGAGAGGCTGACAGAACATTCACGATGATGTCTTAGTTTGCATGAAGTTCTGATGTGAACAACATTGAGCCTTTGTGAGGTTATTTGGATACTGGGAAAGTCAAACAGCAGCCAAGCACTTTGAATAAAACGTGGAAAGTGATACAGGATATTTAGAACAATATTTCACAGATAATCTGTATGGAAACATGAAAAAGGTGTCATGATCTACATAAAATAAAGAGCTAACATATCAAATACTAATTCAGGGTATATATTTATTTTTTTAAATATTTTCTATAACAATGTATCATTTATGCATTATAACCGCCTCTCATTCGCAATTACTCAATACTTTTGCATAACCTGTGTGTGTTTCCGTTTTGAGTAGTGAAGAATAATGTTTTAAGCTATCGAAATAAAAATATATGATCGAAAATGATGCTTTATTGTCTTTGAATGAAACGGTATAATTAAGAATAATGTTTAGGCTCTCTAAACGTAAAGATGATCTAGAATGATGTTTTAAACTATAAGAATGAAATTAAATAATTTTGAAAAATGTTTCAGGTTTACTGAATGAAACAGAATAGTATACAATGATATTATGATCTCATTGAAAAACTGAAATAATCGAGAAAGATGTTTTGAGTTTCTAAATCAATCGAAATTACATAGAAAATTGTTCAAGACTTTTTAAAATTTAAAACGTTTTATAAGGAATAATGTTTAAAGCTTTCTGAATACATTAAAATGATTTACAATAATATTTTAGGCTCTAAGTAAAATTATATAACTTATATAAATCTTTTTTTAAAATCTCTGAATAAATGAAATAAAATGCATGAGGCTGATGTTTGGGGCGCTTTTAAAGAAATCGAATGAACCAGAGCAATGAATTTTTCTCTATAAATGAGATAAAATAATTTGGAATGATGTGATGTTTTTGGCTCTCTCTGAAGGAAACGAATACTACAGAATGATTTTTAATTTTCTGTAAATGAAAAAAATTGAATAAATTTTTCCTATTATCTAATTTTAAAAAAATGAAGAATAGTATTTTAAACATTTTGAATGAAAAATATATAATAATTCAGGCCCATTAAATAAATCAAAATACTCTAAAATATTGTTTTAGGTTCAGTGGATGAAAGAAAAGGATCCAACATGATATCTTAGGCTTTTCAATGAAAAGGGGTGATCTAGAACAATATTTTAGATTTCTAAATGAAAATGAACAAATTCAGAATAAGGTTTTATATTCCCTGAAGCTATTTAAATGCATACATAAGATCAATTATGATGTTTTAATTCTGAATAAAAATATAATCTAGAATGGTGGTTTAGGCTCTCCGAGTGAAAGAAAAGGATAGACTCAATAAAGTAAAGAACATGATATAGAAAGTGTTTTAAGCTTATTGAATAAATTAAAATATTCCAGAATAATTTTTTTATGTTTGTCAAATGAAAATAAATTATATCGAAAAATTTCTTATGATTTCTGAGTGAAACGAAATATTCCAGAATGATCTTTTAGGATCTCAGAATAAAACGAAATTTTATAAAATAATGTTTTATTCTTTCTGAATGCAACGAAATACTTCAAATTAATGGCTGAGGCTCTTTAGTTGAAACAAAATACTTTAGATTAATAATTAAAGCTTTCTTATTGAAGCGAAAGTATATATATAATAACAATAATGTTTAGGTACTCTGGATGACACAAATTAAATGATATAGATTGATTTTTCGACTCTGAATGAAACGATATATAGAATGCTGATTTAGGCATTTTGAATGAAACAGTATGATTTATGTTTCATGGGTTTTGAATAAATTGCAATTAAATCGAACGATTATTTATGTTCACTGAATAAAATGAAATAGAACAGATTCATGGATTAGGCTGTCTGAGAGAAAATGATTCGGTATACTTCAAAATGAATTTTTAGACACTTTAAATGAAAGGAAATAATCTGAAACGATGTGTTAACGTCTCTGAATAAGACGATGTCTATAATAATCTTTCAGTTTATATGCATTAAACTAAATTAGAATATCGCTTAGTCTATCTAAATAGAGCGTTATGATGATCTAGATTGATGTTATATGCTTTCTAGAAGAATAGAACTACAGTGAAGTTTTAGGATCTCTGAAGAAAAGAAAAGAAACTACAGGTGTTTTAAGATTTATGAATAAAACAAAATAATATTGAATAATGGCTTTTCCTTTCTGAAGGAAAATAAATAAACTATAATGATGTAAACTTTCTGAATAAACCTAAATTATATGGTGTTTTAGGCACTCCGAATGAAATAAAGTGAAATTATATGGAATGATGTTTTATTCTTTATTAATAAAACGAAATGATATAAAATAATATTTCAAGATCAATGAATGAAACGAAGTACATGAGGATAACTTTTAAGCTTTACAAACAACGATATGATTTTTTAAAATTTTAGGCTCTTGAATGACGTGATATGATATGCTCTCTGAATGAATAAAAGTATACTTTGGAATAAAATTTTACAATCTCTAAAATAAATCTAAATTTTCCAAATTCATGTTTTAATTCTATAAGTAATACGAAAAGACATATAGTTATATGTTACATACTTTGACTGATACGTAGTCTTCTGGAATGCTTTAGGCTATCTGAATGAAGGAAAATATTTCACAATAATTTTATAGACCATCTGAATTTTAAAAATACAGAGAATGATGTTTAAAATATTTCTTATTAAAACAGAATGGTCAGAAATTATGTTTTATGCCTTCAGGAACCAAAAAAAATTCAATAATGATGACATTAGTCAAATGCATGTACCTTAAGAAACTAGAATATTTTTAAGGCTCAGAACGAAATATTACAGAATTAGATGTAATGCTTTCTAAATAAAACCAAAAGTTCTAAAATATTTTTTATAAAACAATATCATCTATAATAACATTTTAGACTATTCGAATAAAACAAAATGTTAAAATATAATTATTTTGTTTCTCTACATGAAACTAAGTGATTTATAATAATTTTAAAAAGCTGACAAAATAAATTTTGAATTATTGATTAATATCTTTTTTGGTTCACTGAATAAAACAAAATTATTTAGAATGATTATTTAGGCTTTCTAAGTGTAAATAAAATTTTTAAATTAATGTTTAATAATCTGTTTATGAAAGGAAAGATTCTAGAAACAAGCTGTAAGCTCTTTGAATAAAATTATAACTTAATACACCAGAAAGATGGTTTAGACTTTCAAATTGAAAAGAATTACTCCAGACTAATAATTTACACTCCACGAGTGAACACAAAGGTTTAGAATAATGTTTTTGATATTCTGGAGATAATTAAATAATTTTGAGTGGTATTTAATGCTTTCTGGATAATTATGAATATTCCAGGGTGATATTTTATACTTTCTGAATAAAAGTAAATGATTTAAATTGATGCTTTAACTTTCTGGATTAAATGAAATTATCTAGAATTATGTTTAATGTTCTCTGGATGAATCGAAATATTTCATGTTGCTTTAGACTTTCTGAATGAAACGAAATGATCTAGATTGATGCTTTAAATTCTCTAAATAAAACGAAATCCTTCGATATCATGACAGACATTCTACATGAAGAGATATCATATAGAATGAATGATTTTATAGCTTATCTGAGTCAGTGGCGAGGCTACAGGGGGGGGCGGGGGGGCGACCCCCCCTGGTCGGATTTTGGTACCGTCGGTCGGAAATTTACATGTTGGAAAAAAAATGTTCTTCACTAGCGCTATTATTTCACAACTATCACATCATTGAATTAATTCACCTGCATCAAAATTTGTCCCCATTATAATGGTCCCCTATAATGCTATTATGTACAGTACATTTTTTTCCAACATGTAAATTTCCGACCGACGGTACCAAAATCCGACCAGGGGGGGCGGTCGCCCCCCTGCCCCCCCTGTAGCCTCGCCACTGATCTGAGTAAACTAATACTCCAAAATCATGTTCTATAATCTATGAATGAAAGAAAATGATCTAGAATCACATTTTATGCTCTCTCAATAAAACAACATGAACTACAATTATGTTTTAGGCTTTCTCAATGAAACAATATAAACTAAGATGTTATTTTATATTGCCTAAATCGAAATAAATAATTTTAAATGATAATTTTGTTTTTCAGAATGAAATGAAGTGATCTAAATTGGTGTTTTAATGTTCTTTGAAAGAATAAAAAATTTCAGAAAGATAATTTTATTTATTTCCATAAAATGAAATAACTAGAAGAATTCTTTATGCTCTTTGAACGAAATGAAATATGCTTAATGTTGAGTAAAGGCTCTCTGTATGAAAGGAGATATACTAGATTAATGTTTCAAGGTCTTTAATTAGAAAAACGATCAAAATGATGTTTTAAGCTGCTTTTATATAAGGTAATAATCAATAATTATCTTTTAAGCTATCTGAATGAAACAGTATGAACTAAATTGATGCTTGAAACGAAATGTTATAGAATTATACTTTACGGTATCTGAATAAAACAATATGATAAGGAATAACGTTTGTTGATTTATAGATGAATATAACCTATTCTAGACTATGTTTTCTGCTCTGTGAATGAATGGAAAACACGTAATAACTCATCATTAAATTAAATGACATGGAATGCTTTAATATGTTTTTTTTAATAAAAAAAGCCTAGAATGATATTTACAACATATTAATGAGAAGAATAGATAAAGTAATATGTTTCTCGGTTTTCAGAAAAACCAAAATACTGCAGAATTATATTCCATAGTCATTGAATAAAATGAAATGACATAAAATGAGTTTATTGGCTTTCTAAATGAAACGATATGATCTATAACGATCTTTTAGGCATCTAAATAAAGAGATATGATATAGAATGGTTTTGTTTTGCTTTTTGAATGAAACGAAATATTGCAAAATAATATTTTATGATTTGTGAATGAAAATAAAATACTAAAAATAATGTTTATGCTTTCTGAAAAAGCTAAATGTTTCAGAATTTTGTTTCAAGCACTCTGCATTAAATAAAATTATCTAGAATGAAATGCTAGTACTGAAAAATACTAAACATTCCAGAATGATGATACTGAGAAAATGTATTAAAGTAATAATTTAGAATGCTGTGTAAAGCACTCAGAACTAAGTGAAATATTAGAGAATGTTGTGTCATGCTCTCTAGATGAAACCAAAAAATCTAAAATAATGTATTTCTTTTTTATTTATAATAAAACGAAATACTACAAAATAATGTTTCAGCTCACTGCATAAAAGGACATGATATATAACGGTGATTTATACTTTTCTAATGAAAGAAATGTACTAATATGAACTATGATGTCTAATGCAATATTGATGAATATGCCAGAAACAAGCTGTATGATCTCTGAATGAAATGAAATAATGATGTTTTACGTTTTTGGAAAAAATACTTTGGAATTATACTTAAGGCACTCTGTATGAATTGAAACCATCTGCAATAAAATGTTAGTCCCCAGAAAAAGAAATAAGAAATTCTAGAATGATGACATAAATAAAAACTACTCTATCTAGAATGTTGTTTAAATGACTCAAAACAAAAGAAACAAGATAATGATGTTTACGCTCTCTAAATAAAACAACATACTATAATAAGGGTTTTAATTCTCTGAATAAAACGCAATACTACAAAATAAATTATATTTTGTTTCTCTGCATGAATTGAAAGGATCTAAAATGATTGTTTTTTGAGAAAAAAGAAATACTACACAATAATGATAGTGCCTAATGCTTTGTTAATAAAAGGAAATATTAAAAAAAACAAGTTGTAAGCTCTCTGAATGAAACTAAATATACCAGAGTGATGTGCTACACTCTCGAATTATAAATAAATACTTCAGAGTGATGTTTTAGGTTTTGTGAATAAAGAAATGCTATAAATTGATGTTTAAGCTCTCTGTTTGAAATAAAAAGATCATGAATGGTGTTTTTATGTTTTAAATGAAATGAAAAATGATCTACACTGACGTTTTTAATGCTGCCTGAATGAATCAGAATATTCCAAAATGATGTTTTATACTCTTCGAATAGAGAAAAAAATATCTAAATTGATGCTGTAATCTTTTGTTATGAAAGGAAATACCCCATTAACATATTATAGGCTTTTTACATAAAGCGATATAATATACAATAATATTATACGCTCTCTGAATGAAACTAAATAATGAAAAATGTTTATGATTTATAAATAAAAGGAAGTAACAAACATTGATGTTATAACGATGGTATTAGACAGAATGTTAATAAAACCAAATTGCAAGGCTATTTCATTAAAGCTAAATAATTTCGAATGCTTTTACAGCCTTTCTGAATAAAGCGAAAAGATCTAGAATTGTGTTCAATGTTATTTTAATGAAAGAATGGAAACAAAATAAACGAAATACTACAAAATAATAAACCTGACGAAAAATCTGAGTATTACAAAATGATATTTTCAGCTCACTGCTTGAAGCGAAATTATCTAGAATGAAAATAATTACTCGGACAATAATATCTATTGCTCGTTTATGGAACAAAATATTCCGGAAACAAGTTGTAAGCTTTATGAATGAACTGAATACAATAAAATGATTTTTAAAAATTTTAAATAGAAAAAAAAACTTCAGAATGATGATTTAGTACACTCTCTGAATGAAAATGATAGCCCAGAATGATGATTCTGCATAAAGCTATATAATATAGTAAGCATAAAGATGTTTTAAATAGAATGATGTTTCGTGATTTCTGAATAAAACTAAATACCGAAAAATGCTGTTTTATAATCTATGAATAAAAGGAAGATATATAATAATGTTTTTTTTTTGCTTTGTAACTAAAAGAAAATATTAGTCTATAATAATATCATGCTCTTTCTCATTAAGACCAAATGGTCTGGAATGATGTTAGGCTGATTTTCTTTACGTGAAGGGATATGATCTTTAATGTTTTTGGTGTCTGAATTAAATGGGTTATCCTATAATGACGTATTAAGCTCACTTACTGAGCATAAATGATCTTGAATGGATTTTCAGGTTTTTGATAAAAATTAAATTCTCTAAAATGATGCTTCAAAGATTCTAAATAAAACTAAATGTACTAGAATGATGTTTTAACTTTTTGTATAAAACGAAATGATTCAGAATGATGTTTCATGCTCTCCGAATCAAACAAAATCATATAGACTGACTTTTGGGCTTTTTATATAAAACGAACGGTTATATAATAATGCTTTAGGTTTTTTGAAGGAAATCAAATCACTAAAATGTTTTAGGCTCTGTGACGAAACACTGATCTGAAATTACGTTTTAGACTCTGTTAAAGAAAATAAGCGATTTAGAATAATATTTCAGACCCTCTCAATGAAGATAAATTACTTAGAATGATGTTTTCGCTTTTTGGATTAAAAAATCATTTAGAATGATGTTTTATCCTTTCTGAGTGACTTGAAATGATATAAAATGATGTTTTAGTAGTCTTATGAAAGGAAATGCTCTAAAATTATGATAGAATTTCTGAATGAATAGATAGGGTCGAGAAAAATGTTTTATTTTTCCTGAAAAATAAACGGAAAACGACAGAATTATGTTTAGTCTTTCTGCATGAAACTAAACGACAAAGAATAATGTTTGATGCTTTCTGAATAATACCAAATGATTTAGAATGATGTTTCATGCATTTTGACAGAAAATAAATACTTCTTTATGGTGTTTAATGAGTTATGGATCAAACTAAATACTCCGAATTAAAACCCTATGCTCTCTGAAAGAATAGAAATATTATGGAATGTTTTTTTAAAATAATTTTCCCTGAATGAAATAATCCAGAATAATATTTTATGATCTCTGAATTAAGGGAAATCTCCAATAATGATGACTCTTGTTTACAGAATAAAACAAAATAATCTACAATGAAATGTTATGCTTTGTTAATGAAACGAAATAATCTAGAATGATTTCGTAGGATCTTCCAATGAAAATAAATATTTCATAATATTAATATAATTCTTTTCTGCATTAAACAAAATATTTCAGAATGATGATTCATGGTTTCTGAATGAAACTTTATGACTTAGAATGAAGTTTTATGTTCTTTTCACAGAACACAATAATCTATAATAATGTCTTTTGCTTTTTGGGTAAATCGAAGCGAAAATGATGTTTTCTCGACACCCTGCATCAAGAGACATAATCTAGAATAATGCTTTAAGCTTTTTGATTTAAACTAAATACTCCTGAATGCTGTTTTACACTCTCTGAACGAACCGAAATGATCTAAAATAATGTTTTAGGTGCTCATTGATAAGAAATGACTCAGAAAGTTGTTTTTGGCTGTTTGATGAAACGATATGATTCGCTTTGTGTTTTATTATTGATGAAGAATTATCTGGAATGATGTTTCAGACTTTTTGATAGAAACGAAATGATGATTTATGCTCTCTCAATATAAATAATTTATAGTTAGAAATTTAGTAAATATTATAAGTGCAGAAATTAAAAATACTTTACTTTAAAATGTCTTAAGTTACTTAAATTTACTTGAAACATTAAATATAGCGGACGCAGCAATTTTTGGATCCTTTTTTGAAATGTTTCTTTTGGGCGAACCAACGACAATTAAAAATTTTAATCGTCTAGTTTTTAAATCTTATGGACAAATATGCTACCAAATAATCTTTTAGTAAAACATTCAGAAAAATAAGAGCATTCCTAGACTTACCTCTGTGAGAAAACATTATTTTTTGCACATTTTCGAACGAGTCATCGTCCACGTCTACGCTCCGATAGCTGCCCCCGTACGGCGCGTCGCCCTGCATGCTGTATTGGTTTATTACCCGCTGAATGGTGGGTATCTTTGGCACTTCAGTGTGTTTTATATCAGGAGCGGACTCCATTCCGAGTTGTTTCAATATGTGCACTTTGATTAACTCCAAACGTAGCTTCTTTTCGTCCTGTCGCGACATACACCTGTGGCATCGGTCAAAAGAGTTGTCCGATCCTTTCAGCTCGTTTTTGTAGTGTACGTGCGACTGGGCGGCCGAGAGCGGGGTCGGTGACGTTAAGGTTGTGTACTTCGTCGGGTCTTCTTCCTGCGCTTCTGTAGTCTCCTCGGTCGCGGGGTCGGTGACTCGCTGGGGCCGCCGCGTCCGATCAGTCGTCTCCCGACTTTCACGAGCATGCGAGTACTGTTCTCCGTTATTATTGGTAGAGGCTGCAGAGTTTTCGGTTTTGAGATGAGCTTCCCCGTTTTCTTGGACGTTTTGATCTGTGAGAACCAACGCCATGAACAAAATGCATAGAGCAGAGAACCTGCAACGCATAACTATTCCTTCCGTAAAAGAGTCAGCTGTTTGACGCAGCTCTTTTCCTTCGCTGCTCGGTGTAATTCAGTCAGCACTGAGTCTCGACTTTTATAGCCTTGTTCTTTTGCCGAACCGTTTAACGTATCAGGTTCTTCTTAGGAACAAAATGTCAAGGAAACTTAAAGAGGGAACAAAGAAAAAAGTTACACGTTAAATAATACGAGCTGTCCACGATCTCCATTTTCTTCACAAGCCGTCTCTTCTGCTAAAAAGGAAAGCAGAGGATTTAAAATTCTATCCGATTTGTTTCCTTCGGCAGAGTCAACATTTAAATAATCTGCAGACGCATGTAGTCTTTCCTTTCTGTTTTTTAAAGCAATTACAATAACTGCACCTTATATCTGTCAAATTCTACCAGGTAGAAAGTAAACGGTATTGAGTCATGATACTCGCAGTTTCCCTGCTGACGAATGCGATGTCTTACGCACGTCACTCATTGGCGGTGTCCCAATGGTGGCACGTCAATCACACCGGCTTTCCTGTTCACGTATCACAACGCACGATAAATAAACCACCGAAGGCCTGTTCGCATAGCTAAGCCATTCGGTAAATGCCAAGGGGCGTTTTAACGAATTTCAACGTAGTGTTTCCACTCGACTGTTTGATTTTTTCCCCCCAAACTGGCAGGGACAGTGATATAGTCAAGATGTGTTTCAGAACTGCCAAGATCGTGCGCGTCGCTCTGTCCTGACACTGGAATCGCGTCGGAAATTAGAGAAAAACGAGCTATTTTTTTGTCATTGATTAATTCCAAAAATAACACAACTAAATGTTTCCAAATGGTGAAGCAAAATTATTCTCTCTCTCTCTCTCTCTCTCTCTCTCTCTCTCTCTCTCTCTCTCTCTCTCTCTCTCTCTCTCTCTCTCTCTCTCTCTCTCTCATCATCATCATCATCATCATCATCATCATCTCTCTCTCTCTCGCTCGCTCGCTTTCTTTTCTTAAAATTTGAAAACTTTTTTTCTTTCTGCGCAAATATGCCTTTGCATAACCTTTACCAAAAATGCAGCTAAATTCTAAAGCAAATATTTTTTTTTTTAAAGCAACACTTGCTTGATTAGGTTTGTCCCGATCAATATCAACTTTTGCTAAATTTTCCTCATTTAGTTATTTGATGGAATATTTCCAAGAAAAATACTACGGATCAGCTTTAATTAAGCGAACAACGTCGGAGCTTTCCCATTGAACATTTAGTCCGAATGAGTTCATATGAAAATAAAATGTCCTTTCACACACAAATTCTGCTGAATCAAAGTGTTCTGATTTTTCTTCTTAAATTATTGTGAATAATAATAATAATAATAATAATATAATAATAATAATAATAATAATAATAATAATAATAATAATAATAATAATAATTTAAGTTGCAGATGTTACGTTTTATCGCTAGGGAAAGCTATGCGCTCAATTCAGCCACTAACATCTGGCTTAAGAACTAACAAAAAATATTACGTAACAACCATTCTCTATTCTGTCACATGCTTTCTATTATTTTTTGCCAAGCATTTTGATTGGTTACTTTGAAAAGTTTTCATAAAATTTACACGGTTTCTTTATATATATATATAATAAAAATAAAACGAAGAATATCAGCAAAAGCGAAACTAGTGAACAAAATGAATTTACCACATTAACATTTAATAAATGGTTTGTTGTTTTTATTCTTTATTCGTATATTTCCTGCTGTTTCTTTAAAACTATTTTTGTGTAATTAGTTGTTGCTGTAATTGTTTCGTATTTTTTTTAAAATTTGCTTTTAATTTTTTTATTATTTTGAAGTCTTTTGTAATACTATTCGTGTTTTTATTCTTTTATATGTTTAAGCACGTGGTTTAACTGTTTAATGTTTAAGTTTAATTTTTATTTGTATCTTTTTATTTCTCGCTGTATCTTTTATTAAGAGAAGAACGAATTTAATACAAATCAGAAGGTAGCGATTCCATTTCACTGTTAGAATGGTAAAAAAAAAAAAAATAGCAGCAAGGAACTTTAAGATAAATTACTTGTTTTCTGCCGCAAAAGTCAAAGATTTTTTTTTCTTGAAAGGAAATCGAAGCATGTTCCTCTGATTACCTTCTTGCTGCATACGTCTGATCTTTTTGTGGAAACATTGACAACATGTTCAAAAAGAATGATCTTTATCAAACTTGTTTCAAATGTTTATTCTAGGGAAAGGTGGAGAGACAGCCAAACATCGTATTTATGTATATAGTTTGTGTTTTGATAGCTAAGCAGATTATTTTTTAAATGTTTAGCAGAAAGACAGAAAAAGATCGAAGCCAAACTGACATTTTTATCTGTCATTGCTGCTACTCTATAATCGCACAATTTGCTAATATTAACAGATCTTTCCGACCTTCTTTGTATTATTTATATAATTAAATATCGTGTCTTTTTTAGAGATTATTATTATCCAATTTTTGAAATTGAATAAATTAAATTCTTATGATACAAGTTTTTTATAGGATTTTCTATTAAATAGTTCAAAAGCTGGCTGATAAATATTTAATATGTTAGAAATTCTCTCCAAGACTTCAGAGTAACAAACACAGTACTTTGTAAAGATTCTGGTTTTTATTTTCTTCAGGTAAAGCTTCGCAAACTACATTGGAAAGCAGAAATGTCTTTTTCTCAAGCCATTGCTCTGTAAACAATGGCGTATTCCAATTGATCGGTTGGGTTGTTTTCTACACGACACAACGTCTTGCTGCTGCTGCTCTGTTTTTACGTCACGTGAGATGGCGAAGCCTTTTCTATGCCGTAATCATGAGTGATGGTGGTTTTCCTTTTGAGATGCTTCCCTGAGGTATCAGCGGAACGCTACTATTTGTTCCTTTTATGTGAAGTTGGTTCGAGAGACTAGAATTTTTGCACATCTACATTCGAGACTTTTCATCAGAATTTTGTGCAATGTTTTCTAAAAGTCCGATAACAGCAGACGCCCTCAGTATGTGAAAAGGTATCTGATTTCTTTTACCTGCCTTTAGCAGCTTCGTGGCTTTTATTTCTACTTCTGATATCTGCCTTTCATTTTCTTTTTAAATTTTTGTCCTTGGTGCATTTTAAGTTACTTAAAATATTCTGCTGTATTTTTTATTTGGGATTTTTTAAAATGTTTTCTTAATATTTAACCCTTCATTTGAGGTGATTTCTTCCATGTTCTTACTTATATTTTAGCTTTTTTTTGCTATTCGTAAACTTCCAAGTTTTTTCCTTCTTGATCTAGTTTATTTTTCCTGTTTATGTAATTTTTGTAAACTTTTTAGCTACTTTTCTGTATGTTTTTCTTTATTATTATTATTATTATTTATTATTATTATTATTATTATTATTATTATTATTATATTATTATTATTATTATTATTATTATTGTTGTTGTTGTTGTTGTTGTTGTTGTTGTTGTTGTTATTATTAAAACAAAATACAACTTTCTCAAGATTACAATTGCTCTATAAAAATAAACTAGTCTAAACAGCCAATATTTCTTTAAAAACCACAAATAATTAAAGTACACTATGCGACACTTTAGGTACATCTTCTATTTCCGACTGTTTTTGATAGCACACATTTTAAATGAGAGATCATCTTCCACATCACAGTAGTTCTGCTAGTAAACAATTTTATTTCTAATTTTATACCACAACAGTTGTAACCTTAAACGATATATAAATGTATATTTTTCATAATTAGAAATAAATATACATTATTTTACCGTCTAGTTTCAGTTCTCAGCTATATTTCTATGTTTGATAAATTCTCAAGAAAATCTTCTGCAGTTCAAGACTCGTGTTTTTTCGTTTGTTTGTGCAAACTTTAAAGTGAAAGTGATTTTTTTTTAATGCTAGATAAAGCCTGTATTTGTTTCCTCTCATTAAAGCAGAGAATATTTTTAAAACCCCTGAAAACTTCTCCACCAGTGTAAAAGCTAGCCCTGAATTTGTGAACTTCTTCCCACATAATCAACACGTAGTACTTTCTTTAAATGTAGAAAAGTATAAAACAAGCAATCGTCAAAGATAATAACGAATAATGTTTAAGAAAATATATTTACAATTTTTTTTTAAAATTCATAAATAGTATCAACAGTAGCTCTTCAGAAAAATTTAATATTTTGTTATTCTTTAGTCTCGAAGATTATTGTTTTTATATAAATCCCCTTTAAAATAATCTAAACACTGGAAAGACATGTTAACCATAGCTATCCAATATATAAGCACCCAAAGTCAGCAAAATGAAATGGACTAGTAACATATGGTATAACCACCATAAGATCTCGTAACTAGCGGATTGGATTCCATTTTGCACGATTGACTGTTATAGACACCGTTCGTTTAAATTAGTTTCGCTTGAATGTTTTGATTACCATTTTCTATTAATCTGTTGGGCTATGTCCAGGCTTTATGGAGCCAGAGGTAAAAGCTGAAGATCCTTACCCTACCATCTTCTCTGGCCAATTGTCGTTTGGTCAGTACATGCTTTATCATGTTTCTTTTCAGGATAACTTGGCTTTTCATCATGTCTCAGCAACTTTCTGCAGAATATATCGCAAAATGAAAGAGACTATGTTAAAGCAATGATGGCAGCACTGAACCGCCACATTTGATTAATACTAGTGTCGACTTGCTGTTACACAAAATTCCGCAACCAGCACATCACAGCGGTCACCTTTGACTGTCGGCTTCAGAGGTGAAGACTAAAGACGTTTCTCAAAACTGTATCTGGGATCTATATGCAGAGGCGTAGCAATGGGGGGACAGTCGGCCCGGGAGCAGGTGTGACGGGGCGCAAAATTTCCTCTGCCCTATAAATTATAATGTCAATTAATAACTAGCCACCTTCGCCCGTGAAATTTCCACAGTAGTTGTGAAAGGTCTTTCAGCCAGCCGAAATTATCTATGACATACCTGAGAACTTCAATGACTCAAGAACGACTGAGTAACTTGGCAATATTAAGTATTGAAAAAGACGTACTCAACACCTTAACTTTTGATAGTTTAATTGATTCATTTGCAGCAGCAAAAGCAGGAAAGGTTCATATACAGTATACCAGAATGCTACCTGTACAGGATCTAGTTAAGTATATGCACAGCTTTGTAAACTAATAGAACTTATTTGTAAACATCAGTAGTAGTTTATCAATCTGTTTCGTGATACATGTACACCTGCATCCTTGAGAGATTACTCCGGCTGTGTGACTTTGAACGATACTGGGTGAAATAAACATTAGAATGGTGTACAGTTCAACAAATTTCGTAAGTAAACCTAGGAGGGAATACCTCATCAGTTCCAGGTTTACAGTTGTGATATTGTGAGGTGTTATATTGTGACTTTGAATTAGCTCTTTATAAGGCAGTGACTAATTCTTTGTGATTGTCATTAAGTGGGCAAATAATCAAAACATTTCAGAGGTGAGGGCGCCAAAAGAGTCTCGGCCCCCCCCCGGGGCGCTGGCTAAAGTTTTACTTACCAAATGTTCAACAAACTTCTCTTTACGTGACACAGCTTTTATCAAACAAGTATGTGGATTATTTTTAGTAGAAACATAAACTTAACTTTGGTATAATGGCATCAGAATCTGGCTTGTTGTCATATTATTTTTTGCTCTGTTATGATATTTATTTTGATTGGCAACGTATGAAAAGGGCAGCCGCACCTGTTTGGAAGATTCTCTCTTTCTAACGGAGATAGAGGCGGACAGTCACAGACCCAGATGGTGGAATGGCTAAGTGTGATCATATGTGTAGTTTCTCTGCTTTGGAAACAAATTCAAGCACATAATGATATTAATCGAAGACCAGTTGGAGGTTGATCACAGGTCATAGCCACAACAGATGATTTCCATGCGTCGTTTTTGATTCAGGGAAGCAGAACTGTATCACCCACCCAACTTGCTTCTGGTCTTTTTGGGACCATGATAGATTGACATCAGCCTTAACTATGCGTGGAAGACTGCATAAAAGAGGGCTCTGTGCGAGACAAGGTATGGCGTGTATCCACTTAATTAGCCGTCAAAAGCAGGAACGGTTGGACTAGTGCCGTGGAGCCATGTTCTGCTTACTGATGAGTCAAGATTTAGCCTTCAAGGCGACACGCGGCGCGAAGTCATCTGCATAAAACGTGGAATACGCAAGCATCCAACAAAGTTATTGAGAGGGATCAATACATTTGAGCAGGTAGGCACGATACTTGGGTAGAGACTCCATTGAGAGGTCCTAAGACCTGCCTGCATGTGTTCCAGCGAGGACTGTAACGAGGTGGGGACGGACGAGATTCTGAATGCTTGTGTCAGACCACGCGCAGATGCAATTGCAGATAACTTTATTTCATTGGGAGATAACCTCCCTGCACGGGAAGCGTGTTACTGGCCATTATCTTCAGGACAGAACCACTACCTTTACGACAAAGTCAGCACTTTTTCCTGAGTTAAGTCTTATTTTAAATGTCTGAGATGCTCTAAAAAGACACGTTGCTTTTTTTTCCATTCCCTTCCCCGGGACCTCTCTAAGAACTGGAAAATCTCCTTATAAGACAATAAAGGTTCTCGCCCAGTGATCTTGTTGCCAGGTTGGCAGCACGCGCTGTGTTATATATTGTTGCAGAAAGAACCATCTGACCGCCTCTTTGATTTTTATGTTTGAATTTCTTGTTGTTTCCTGTTTGGTTTTCTTTTCTTTACTTTAAATCTTCAAGAATGATTTGTAATTTTAAAATTTCCTTGATAAGGCTGTGTTACATAAAAAGGAGTTTGTGCTTCTATATTTTTTGTGAATAAAACTTTAACCCTTTTAGAAATTTTTTGTTTGTTTGCTTAACTTTTGAAAACGAGACCTATCTATTATTTTCTTAAATATATATATTTTGAATAAAATCACA
This sequence comes from Nautilus pompilius, assembly GCA_018389105.1. NCBI lineage: Eukaryota > Metazoa > Mollusca > Cephalopoda > Nautilida > Nautilidae > Nautilus > Nautilus pompilius. Next base: position 651,186 of record JACATO010000312.1, on the reverse strand, counting down.
GGTAGATGATTAAACGGAAAAAAGGGCTTAACATAATAATACAAGCAACAAAAAATAAAATTCTGAATGGATAATTAAAACGAGAGAGAGAGAGAGAGAGAGAGAGAGAGAGAGAGAGAGAGAGAGAGAGAGAGAGAGAGATTAACTAGTTCATTTGTACTTGTAAGCAGACTCTTGTTTTTAAACATCTATCATCGGTATTTAATCGTGAATAGAAGAATCAGCAAAGAAAGTGTTAGGAAAATTAATGTTAGCACAAAATTGCCACGCGAGTGTTAAATAAATAAATTCTGACAAAAAGATTGCAAAAACATTTTAGAGAATATAACGATCGTCCAACTATTTGATGTAAAAAAAAAAGATATCACGTGAAAAATCATTTGCTATTTTTCTATTAGTCCGTCCGAGGTTTATAAAAAGCACATATTTTTGTTTAAAATTTAAATGATGCAGATCGTTAAGAATTATTATTTTAATTTTATAAATGACGACAAAGATTTCCAGTAACTTCAGGTTGTCTTTCTTTAGTGTTAATGCATTTTTACAGCTCTGACATTAGTGGCTGATGTGATCTTACGACTTATCTGTAGGAAAACTGTCGATACCAGAAACTACCAGCATCGCTCACCAAGACAATACTAATACTAAACTCTGACAATGGAGATTAAATAATCCCCAAAATCTCGGTTTGCTTTAGACAATTATGTAACTACTAATAAAGTGAATTATGCTGCCTTTTGTAAATGACTCATCACCGATAATTTTATATTACTAACTTTCAGCTAGCAACTTAAAAAAACTGTTTGGTAACTGTCTATCGACTTTCCTGACAGCGAGTTCTTAAATGGTGGTCAAGATACAAGCATCTGGAAAATCTTTGCTAGAACTCTTCATTTTTATATGTAGAAAGAGAAGCCAGGCAGACGAATGGACAAAATTGCGGTACAGAAATTCCAGAAAAAAATCATATCTCGGCAGGTCGCCAAACTGAACCGAACTCAGGCCATCATCCCCCCCCTGGTAATTTATCAAAGTTAACTTTGACGGTGATCGTATATGTCAAAACTAACCCAGTGCGAATAGAACTTATTAAGAAAGACGTCTTTTTTTCACGTGAGAAACTCTCAACCAAAGCAAATTGACCAAGTAATGACTCAAGTTTATTCCCATCTGTTTCAGAAATTGTCATCTTTTTTTATTATTGTTGTTTTATGATGTTGCCATTTAACAAATTCATGCATGTGGCATGTTTGTCTTTATTTCTTTATTTCTTAGAAGATTTGCCTGAGAAACGTTATCTGGAAAGCTAACACAGCGAGTACTAGAATTTTATGACAAAAGATGCTTAGAATTCGGTCACTATATAAAAACAAAATTCTTTGGTTGATTGAACGCATTTTTTGCATCACCTTTTATTAGGATTTTTTTATTTTCACAACTGCATATGGAAAGTATTAGCCACAGTGACCCAGTCTGTCAGTGGTATGCAGAGGTCCAGCAATTCATCCACGCTATTTCGAATGGAGGAAATGTCCACACACTCTTAAAGTCGCATCTTGCATTCAAATATAGTGAAAGGCAGATTCCAAAATCTGTACCCTTGAGAAAATGCATTTTGTCATTAAAAGAAAAATAAACGAAAAAATACATAGGAATTATAAAAGTGATATGATCTGTGCATCAACGGCTTTGTCTGCTGTGAACTTGAAAGCATTTAAGTGACAGATCCCTACATTTTCACTTTTTCTTGAAATATTTTTGTACTTTTATCTTGAAGGTGTTCATATTCCCTGTCTTCTCATTATTATATTTTTCCTTAGAAAACTATTATGGTTGCAAAATCAGTTATAATAGGAATAAACGCAAGCATATATCTAAACATATACTAGAAACGTTCAAATAATATCCTGCTGAAAAAGAATCATTGTAATGGCATCCGGAAGTTTCTTTTAATGGTCCCTAATATATATCAAACTTTTAGGGCTGAGGGCTTAAACAATAACTTTTTAGGTGGAAAACTTTTCCAAAATGTTATCGTTTGCTTTATTTTGGTTTTGATTTCTATAATGTTTTGTTTGGTGTGAAGCATTTCTCGTCAAAACTGTCTGTAATTTATAGTTTTTGTTACGTGTGTATAAACTACTTTGAGACCTTGGACTAGTATTTACGTTATTTAGATACCCTTTCAGAAGCTGATAAACATCAAATGGAAAACTAACTTAGTAAAATGTACTTTAATTTAAAAAAAAATAGTGGCTTATCAGTGAATGTCTTAAATGCGACCGTTGCATTTCAGTTTTAGATCTTTTATCTTTTAATACGCTGAGCAGACATAAAACGTTATAATAATTAATAAAATTTCCATTGTTTCCTGCTGTAAGAAGCGGGACCAACTGATCCTTAAAATGCTCAAAACACCGAGGAGAACGGAACTGGCCGGGTCTTAAAACAAACTCAAATTCACAACACCAATAGAAAGAAGGACCTGCCTGAGGGGAGCACAGAATTGCTCTTCGAAGTTATTTAATGTAAAAAGGATCCAGTAAATCGGCAGAAAAAAATAATTAAAATCCGTTTTGTGCTTCACTTGACCCCTGCTCTGCATTATTGTCTCTGTGTTTGCTTTGTTTGCTTCATCGAAGACATTTTAAGTCCAATTCTGCTCAGTATTTAGTTCAATTGGACGTGAAGTCTAAGAAAAAATACTGGATTACTGAAAGTTCAGCGCAGAATATTTAGAATTTTTCCAGGTGTCGAACATTAAAAAATGCTGAACGATTATTGATATTACATCTGTCCATCCTGGATTTTTTGTTGAGATCTTTGCAGATTCTCGATTATAGCGAACTGTCGTTCAGAAAGCTAACCTCGTTTAAATTTAATTTCCTATTATTTAATAGTGCGGAGGGGAAAGATACGTAGTTCTCTTATAAAAGCTATACATGCATTTTAGAATATGCTACAATTAATAAAAGAAGGAAAAAAAAAGAATTCTTTAAGGATCTTGTCTTATTTGATAAAATATTTGTCTGATCTATTTCGAAAATAACACCTCTAGTGTCACATTATCACGTGGTTATTTAACCTTCTAATCTTGGTCTTCCGCCGTAGAATTATTACTTTCTAGCATCGCTTGATGCAACTGTCCCATTACTTACAACTCTGATCTTCAGTGAAATACTTTTAAAAAAAATAGGAAAAAAATATATAAATCATTATCCACTGACAACTTTATCCTAATAATAAAATTTAACTCAAATCTAAACTTCTGAATTTCTACGTTTAATTTTCCTTTACCGTTTTTTTTACCTAAGCCAGCTCTAGATGCTAAGCTGACGGCATGAATGTCTTAATGGAAGAGTGTGTGCACCGTTTAATATTCCACGTCGGGCATCCGCTTACGGTGTAATTCCTGGCATGTTTCGGGGCCCGGACATTCCTAGTTTCTGTTATTCTCTGTCCCTTTTTTGGTGTTAATGACCCCGATCCTATCCTGGTAAGGTTTGCAGCTAAATAGGCCACGTGAATCCAGCTGCTGATGTTGACTGATGATGTGTATGTGTGTGCTACTTCTCTCGACAGGAGCGTGCACGCGGACGCTATGTTAGAACAAGCGTCGTGGGTCTCTATGGTTGCTATAACACGCTTTTGTTTGTGTTTTCTTTAGCCGAAATCACAAAATAAAATAGATCCCATAACAGTAGCTTTCCTTGTCGTGTGTATAAATGGTCGAGTGGGCAATTTGTGGCAAAATCTTGGAGACAATGTTTTCCCAACACCTGCCTCGTAGTGCAGGATTTAAAGTACATCGGGTGGAGCTGCGATTGCGTCGGCTCAATGCTGCTGCTGCTGCTGCTAGAAATACAAACAAACCGGGTTTCCGTGACCGAGAACTGAGCAAATATTCCGTATAAAAGAAAAACAACACCATTTTTTTTTTAATTTAAAATAACTTTTTTTAACAATGAGATTATTCACAAACTGTTTATATAATAAAAGGAGGACAACCCCGACATTTATTAATACATTTGTTTCTAAAAACGAACAGATATCTGTTTTAGTTTACTATCTAGAGTGCATTTGTACTCCACTGCTCCTAGATTCTGTATTATTTATCACAGGTGGAGCCACAGGGACTGTCAAAAGGTTGGCAAACAGATTGAAAGTGTTGTTTAGTTTATCGAAAGCAAAAGGGCCTATGTACAAAATTTAAACTGAGAAAGTTTGTATTTCTCACAAAGCGGCGGCTACTTTATCATGTATTCATTTTTGGCCACAGAAGCTATGCAAAAATGTCTACAGAGCTTCTAATGATAGCAATGTCTTTCGTGTCACAGTGGTCACAAATCTGTGCATCGCTCCAACTCCCTGGCCGTGCTCCGTATCACAACTTAAGCTGCTGGTACAGCTGAGCGACTATATAGCGCATGCGTGGTGAACTACTCACGGTACTGCCAGGTTAGTATCTAAGCTCGTGGTATTAAGTAACTTACCTGGCCTGGCCGGCCACCGCAGCGATACGGAGTGGAATCTTAACAATATGCACAAAAAAGACTCAGACCTCAGCGAACTAACCAGACGGCGTACATTTAGTAAGAGATGACGTAATCCCATGTCCAGGGAACTTTTTGTTTGTTTTTTAAATGTATATTAAATTTGGAAACTGAACATACAGTTGTAGCTTATGCTAGGTCGCCACGCACACTGGTAGTATTTCTAAAAGTAATCCTACTAATGGAAAATAATCGTGAAAATGCAAAATATAAATGTACTTTATTAACAGTTTATTTATTTGATGTTAAAGTAGAATTCTTTGTCTTGTTTAATTTCTATTTCATTTCTTTACTTTAATTTTTTTAATAAAATAATACGTAGATGCGTTTCAATTCTGAACAGAAGTCATATTATTCTACAAAATGTCTATGTATGGGTAGTTGATCAAAATAAGACTCGGGCTGTCTGCTGATGATCGACTGCATGACAGTGGAAGTGTTCATGGGTTTAAATAAATTCTGCTCAAAGTCACAATGATGGATTCTCGAAAGTTACTACAATAAGAACGAACCTCAGTGGTCACTGATGAAGATGCTATTCAAAGGCCATATTAAATTATTAGGTAAAGAAATAATCTCGCCTTGAGGTAATACGGAATACAGATCTTTGTCATAATAATTTGCACACTCATATAAATTATCAGTGCTAGATTTTTCCATGTTTTCCCACAAAGCTCGAGGTTACTCCTTCAGGAGTTCAGTGAGATTCATATCCGAGCTCTGAGGCTCCAAGGAAACAACTTCAGTCCCTTCTGCGTCTCTATGCCCTGTTTTCTTGCTGGATTATTTTACTGCGGACAAGCATTTGGATCTTACAGTATGGCGAGCACTGCGAAAGATGGATATAAGCGACGGAAGTCAGACAACAGTGGATCTGCACGTACTATATTAGTGACAAGGCGTCGGCGTTCAGTGGTGGCACTTTCATCCCTAAACAGTCGGGTTAATGCAAACACCTGCGAAAAACAAAACATCGGCGGCGCTACGTCGTGTAGAATGACTGGCCCATGATCGGCCAAAGGTAAATGGGGAAATATTTCGGTGATCACGTGGTTTCGGCGTCGTATTATGTAAATGAGTCTGTTTCCTCTGCGGCTTATTTTCTGGCAAGAATAATTTTATTTAAAGAAAAAATTTAATTCTGTTTTTTTTTTTTTTTAAATGTAGTTATAGTTTTAGCTGAACTTCCACAATTCATCCAAGAGGTTTGGTTGCCGTTTAACTTTCTCAGTAGCCATATCGCCCAATATAGTCTCAATGATGTTTACATCGGGATTTTGTGTAGACCAAGGTATCTCTGTGAGTGGTTCATCAGCCTCTTTATCTTCAAGATTGTTTTCACCATACTGGCTGTTTGCTTCGGGTGCATGGCCATTTTAGAAGATGAATTTCCAACCAATAAGATGACTTCCTGAGAGAGAATGGCATGATGGATGAAAACCTTCCTATGTAGTAGGTATACCTTTGGTTTTATGCAAATCCCTGACACCTTTTCCTATCCCACATTATTGATCTATCAACATGTTTCACAGCAGCTGTTATACGCTGATTGCTATATCGATCTTCTGTTCCTCTTCAAACAAACTGCCGCTAATTATTGCCAAACAGTTCAAACTTGTAATCACCTGTAAAAATCCCTTTATTCCAGGTTTGGTCATCTCACACTATTATTTTTCTGCCTTTCTCAGTCTTTCCGTTTGGTTTCCAAAGGTTTTCGAGCAGCCGCACATCCCGCATTTGCAGCTTGGTCACTGACTCATCTCACGTAAAGAACATACTCTCAGGTACTTAACATCAATTTTAGAGAGTTTGGGCTTTCTTTTTCGACTACATCCATTGTCAGCAGTATCACGTATCCTCCTCAGAGTCTTGCTTACAGCCATTTTCAAACATGAAGTTGGGCTGCAATCTGACACAGTGTGGCCTTCACTAGCCAAGACTTTGATTGCTATACGCTTTTCAAGTGAATTTTCGTTCCCAGAATCTATATTATTCACCACACATTCATCACACTGCAATGATATCACTGCCTATACTTTTATGGTCCTTTTTCAGGTGTGGAAATTTGTTTGATTATTTGCATCACAGTGTGCTATTGTAACACATGACTGCATTATGGCGCACTTCTTTTTTACAGATAAGATGCAATTCCATAATCTGTTATTTTCATCTGATATCCAGTTCTTACTATTTGCATAAGCAATGTGCATTTTTATTCATAAGTTCAACTGTATAAAGAAATAAAACAAATGAACGAGACAAAGTTTAATAAATAAATATTGTACAGTAAACAAAATGGAAACGATGAAATAAAACTTGTGTAATATTGTAATATAATGTTCACCCTTTTCTTTTATGACTTCCTGAAAACATACACTTCTCCGATTGTCGGCCATACATCGTACATCTCGTAAAGCCATTAATCTGACGGAGGACTTTGTTCCATTGTTCTAGAGTCCACTTTTTGGTGCTGAGTGTATGTTTTAATTGCTTGGCTTTATTCTCTTCACGTAAAAATGGTTTCTTGACTGCCATCCGTTCTTTTAGTCTACTTGATTCCACGGTCTTCGAACTGTAGAATCATGAACCGAATCTCCCTTATTTTGTTTTATCGTCTCGCTGAATGCCCCTTTATCCCTCAGAGAAGTTAATTTTAAGGTACAGATCAATTGTTTCAGATAGTTTTCTAGATCTTCCACACTTTATTCTATCTGAAAACGAACCAATATCTTTAAATTATTCGATAATTTCTTAAATGGCACATTTTGAAATTCTAGTTAAACTACACGTTGCGTATTTGATTTTTGGTTGTTCATGGAGAAATATTATCTTATGTTTATTAGCAATTAATATATTTCCTATTTTATTCAGGTATTATACTGGAAAGAAACTAAACAAGCAAGAATGTTTTTGCATTATTCCTAAAACTTTTGCACAGTACTGTACATATGAAGACTCGATAGTAAGCCTATCTTTATTACCAGCCATATATAGATTAAGATTAAAAAAACATTTCAAGCTTTTTTAACATTTTAGAACATATTTTACTCCGAATATCATAAAGGTCACATTATCCGATGCTTGATTGATTGATTGATTGATTATTATTATTATTATTATTATTATTATTATTATTATTATTATTATTATTATTATTATTATATTATTATTATTATAGTTTATCCTATGGTTTTTCAGAGTTTTTGGGCTGCAATTATTATGAATTGCTCGACTGTTTGCTGTTAACTTTATATTTAGCGTAAAAAGAACAAGAATTTAATCATATACAACGCTAACAGTAAATAGAAACGGTAAGTACATGTTAAGTCACAAACATTAAATCAAAATTCAATCATAATACCAATATCTAGCTGACATCGACCCTGGGACCTGGCCTAGTGCGTGGTAACGTGGTTTCACCAAGAAATATTACATCCGGGTTTTTTTCCTAAGCGGAACAAACCGCGCGTGGCTTACGTCTCTACGAAAGCCATATTTAAAAGAAAATCTCTGTAATCAAAACACTAAAATAAATATTATTTACAAAACACGTAATTTTCATTCCGAAGAATAAATGTATTTTAGAATACGAAATAACGTTCTCATAATGTAAGCCAGGGAAAGTCGTCAGTCAAGATGTCCGACTGAAGCAGAAATCGACCGCCGACTGTGGAACAGCGATATTTCGCAGTTGAAAGGGAAGAAGAAGAATTGATCGATTCCATGGCGGTGCTTCGTGGAACGGAATTATTTATTAGTGGCTGCTGATAGAAAATTATTTCCAGTTCCATTCGCTCTCTTATAGCATTCAGTTAAAAAGGTTTTCAAAACTGTCGCATGGTTATTGCAGATTAACCATTTTCTTAGCGTGGTGCGGTGCTTCGATTTACGCCTAGAATATCAGAGCCGATCTGCGGACGTAAAGGGTTAAAATAAAACGTTTCACGCATCGTCCGTTGCCTGGAGTTTCGTACGACTTCATTTGGTGATTGGCTTTTTCACTACGAAGAGAGATCGCCTGCTACATGGTTATGATATTTTAATGTGGGCTTAAATCTTTTACACTTTTTACTTCCTTTTAATAAGGCAGAGAAAGGCTTGGGAATGAGAGTGAGAGAGAGAGAGAACTAATAAACAAGAATCAGTAAACAAACAAACGAGAACTTGCCAAGAAAAAGCCTTTGTTTTATAAAGATCGAAGAATGCTAGATATTTTCGCCAACAAACACTAGCACTCTACATAAGCACGTGTCTGCCAAGGTTTCTATTGTTTATTTGTCATATGGCTTCACGGTCGTTGTTGAACCCAGAGAGGAGAAGCATACCAACCCCAAAGAGAGCAGATGTCGGATATCACCTAGTTATTTTTAGAAGCATAAACCCTAATCCTTGTAACCGTATCTAAGAGGGGGAAAAAATAAAAAAAGAAAAGGGGAAGGTATCATTAGTTGAGAACTTTCTAACCGAAGCTAGGTTAAAGCGTTACTTCTGTCTTTTATATTCTCTCTGTCCCTTTGATTTAGGGATTCTGAAGTGACGCATTTATATCAGAATAATTAAAGTTTTTTTCATAATCAAATCAGTTATGAAGCATTTATATTACAGTAAAAAATAATATGATAATAACAGATAAATGTCTCCCAGACACGTTAATTCATTCGGCTATTCATCCGTTGACATCATTAAATTGATTCGTCCATGTGCTTTATTTCTCACCCTTCGGTTTTCTCTGCAAGGTCTCTGAGCTTCTCGACGCAATGGCGAGTTAATGCACTTCCTTTCTGGTGACTCCGTGGTGTTGTTGTGCCAATCTTCTGCTTCCCCCCTCCCGCAGTCTTTGGATATGCAAATTGGCCGCCTGACTTGTGATTTCTTTCTGTAACTTGTAAGTTAAAAATTATTTACGCAAATTATGCATTTAAAAACGATGGTTTATTGATAACAGGCATATGAAATTTTATTTAAAATCTTTAGTTTAACAAAATATTGGTTTTCTAGAGAACATTGGTTCTTAATTTTAATTTTAATATATAATTTTTTGGTAAAAAAAAAGAATTTCAGATCGATGTATACGCATATCGACACATGCTCGCAAGAGACTTGATGCCAAAGTTCGATGTGCAGACTTTCCAGGTGGAAACAGGCTATAATTTGTTCGCCAAAGCCGAAGGTTTGAGCCTGGAAGGGTCACACGACTGTGAGTTCGATACGTATGTCCGTTTGCCACCGACTTCACGTTGTGATGTTTCTAAAAACACCTTTACAACAGCGAGAACATCCGTCTCGTATAGGAACCACTCGGTTGCACGAAGACCCGCTATTATTTTCCTAGTGACATCCTGTTTACCGTTGCTAAAATATCGTTCACCGTTTCCGCACCATCTAGGGGTTTGTCATCTTCACGATACCACGCTACAACTCTCAGAGAACCTCCAGGTTACCCTTCATCAACCGCGGCTGATCGGCATAGTAATCAATTGTACTGACGCTTATCAGATCTTATTGGTACCTTGGCTTGGAGTCAGTCACAAAACGCTATAAAGCCAGTACCACCGATACTAGTCGTAAACGACTTACTATCGAAAGTCAGCCAGCCTCATCCTTTCGTGTTCTTATTTCCTCTTCCGTTTTCTTCTTAAATTGCATAAAGGAAAGTCGAAGCGTTGCGTGATCTAGGCGGTTAACTTCTTCTATCTCTTAGATTTGCCTAAATCCTTAAAGTTTTATTTTTTTTTAAATGATTAGCAACTGAGATTAAATGCAAAAAAACAAACAAACAAACTCATAGGTATCATTTATATAAACAAAACCGTTCATTTTTAGACCAAGCTCAACAATCGTTGTGCTGCTGTCGCGAAAAACCACGTGGTGCTTCCAAAACTTATTACGGATACGACACATGTCCGTCAGACATTCCTCACTGTCAGTCCGGTTGTACGAGAATAATCACTCCCCTAAATATACATAGTAAATTCACAATTTTTTTTTTAACAGGGGGATCACTTCCTACTTTTGAAAATACTATTTAAAAGAGCTCCGCCTCTTGATTACTCTGTTCTCTGCCCTTTCCTCAGACCCACGAGATAAACCTTCAGCACCTTAAGCTTTACAATAGAAGTAATGCACAGAAATTAAGTTTCTTATTTCGTGAAAGTTCGGCCAGAATAATCCCTTTATTTATTTAGTTATTGCGATCCTTTGTGTCCATACAAACGATGTACAAGAAAACCACGTAAAACGAACGAGGAATTTATACAAAAACAAAAAGAAAGACGATTTATCTCTGGCTAATTCTCGGACTCACTGTCGAGTTAATATGGCGCGGCCACGCGCAGACCATCTTTCCCACTATGTAGTACTGGCAGATTGGATAAAAAGAGATGGATCGCCTATTCTCTTATTTATCATAATATTGTTGTGGGGTAACCAGAGTAGCTGTCGTAAAATCCACTTGCAAGGTTTCCAACGTGTTTGGTCATTGACACCCGTTGACCTTCACGTCCATTGGCTGGCTGGGTACTGGCACGCGCGGTATGATCCAGCCTGTGCTATTTCTTTCAGCAAATTGGCGCTCGGCGTGACACTTTTAGGTGTTCAAACAACCAGCTGTAGAAACTTTAACGTCTCAATTAAAACCTCGTCGGTCGTCGTTCGTAATTTAATCTGTGTAAAGACAATGAAAAAGCCTTTGCTAATACAGTTTATTGTCATACATGAAGCATCATTTCTGCGCACAAGTTAGGGCCATTGTGCATTATTTCACTTTATTACATGGTTATTGACCAGTAGGCAGTTTACGCAGCATATATATATATCGGTTTTCTTACCACATGAACGGGACTATTTGATGTTAAAATTAGTACAGTAAAGTTACAAAGTCCGAAACACGTACTTTTAGCTTATCAAAAATAATATAATTAATATTATAATATAAGGCTTCTTGAGCTTCGTTTTGAGTTAGCTAAGTCATTGTCACCTAGACCGTAATTGCTGATAACCTGTTAACTTGTATTGGTGACAAAGTATTTTCAGTGCGTACTGGTATTCAGAAGAAAGTTGGGATTTTACTGAGCTGGATGTCATCATTCGTGTACAAAAAAGAAAGAAAGAAAGAAGCTGTGGATAAAACCAGAAGATAATTGGATTAATATTATTTTATCATATTATCACACATTTTGCTTTGCATTCTTGTGAAGTTAAGTTAATAGAAAATACTTTTTTTTTTGGTCAAAACACTGAGTACAGAGAAAAGGCTGTAATTAAATAAGCAGATATGACCATCTTTAGGAATCATTTGTGCTGTAGCAACTTACTCCCGTGACAAGCATCCCTGGCCCCTACCGGAAAACAAACAAACATTTAACGATATAAGCGAGTATTCTAAGAAATTGTTGTCGTTGTTTTTTAAGTATATTGTCATGTCGTTATAACTGTCGAGAATCATCCTATAATAATTATTATTAATTCAAAGTTCAGCTAAGTTTAGTTTCGTATATACAAAGAGTAAAAAGACAGCATCTATTATTAATACTGGAAATGGGAGTTTAGTTATCAGTTTTGTCAATGGGTAAATATTCTCCCTTCCAGTGCTTCTAATTTTTTTTTTTTTATTTACCACAGCACAAATTCATTCTGTTTTTGTTTTATTTTTATGGTTAAAGAAAATAACAGCAACATTTTTTTTTTTACAAAACTGAGCAAAATTCCCAGTGAACAACAGAGAAACGCGAGAAAGAAATTAGTTTTAGAAGTTCTGTAATTTTGTGTCATCCGATCGTTAATTGAATCTTTCATAAGAGTTGCCTGTGCATTATATCCCCCCTGCTTTCAGTAAAATGGGGGGCAGAGGTGTTGAAAGATATTCGAATCTTTAGAGAAGTGAATCTTACTCCATCCTATCGATTCTTGGAGCACGATAAAGCTGCCAGTTATGGATTCATCGAGGCTGACTTCCACAGATAATTACCATGAGTAGAGAAAATGTCAAGTTGTCAAATAAGTGTGGATTCTCTTACAGACTGCCAGCGAGCTCGGTTTTGCCTGCAGAAGAGGGTCCACGCTAGACTTGACCCGGAAGAAGGTATTCTCTCTCTTTCTCTCTTCAGTTTAAAAGAGAACTGTGTCAAACAAGGCAACTGACACATGCCAGCTGGTACTGCCACCTGTCGGTGAGATTAGACACTTCGTGCCACATTGCTGCTTACTGACAGGTCGGTGTTAACGGATACATGTTCTCTCTAAACGAAGCTCAGTCGATCCCATACGTCGACGCAGCGAGAATCGTCATTCGGAGAACGCTTAAGAACAAAAACAAGGACCAAATCAGTTTCTAGAAAATCATCATTTGTTTCTTATTTTTAGCATAATTTGATAAAAGCAACACAACGGCGAGAAGTCTAATTTATTTCTAAAAAACCAGTTTTAAATGTAAGCATTACTCTACGACTGGGTTTCGGTACAAATCACCCCCCCCCCTGGTGAAAGACAAGCGTCTCTTATCTTAATTTCTTTTAGACGTAATTAAAATTAACCATAATATGATTTAGCCTATTTAATTACGCTTACACATCACACACAACCAATTGATTATGAAGAGCAGAAATGGCGGTTGTGGAGGGGAGACAGATCTATAGAAAATTGGCGAAAAAAGTATAATATTACGGAGGAGAATCTAGGATTGTTACCATAAGATTGCATAACTTCTTTTGAGCTTTTAAATGGAAATACTCTCTACCTTGTTATAAATATCTGGGGTTACAACTGAAGAGTACAGCTGATTACTAATTATATTAGTTCTTTATGCCTTAATCATAGAAGTTAGCAACAAAAATACGCAAGAAATACATAGAGTGTTATTCCCCAATTAATTTGAAGCAATGTGTTAATTCCATCTTCTGTTATAATTCTTTGAAAATATTTTACTGTTATTTATCTATCTTATTTTACTTTATAGAATATCTGCGACTCTTTTCCATATTCATGCTACATTTGAGTTTCACGTCGATTAAGCTGCGTATTGTCCGCTGTTGGCAGGGTTTTCCAGAGTAGTTGCTGCTGTTGTTGTTGTTGTTGTTGCGTCACCTCAGGCGCCTGAGGATAGTCCTCAGTAGCGCTGTGGCTGCACGTGGAAGTCGAGAGAGTTCGTCGTAGGAGAGACCCAGCTGATGGTGATGACTGTCCACCAGGAAGGCAGGGGGCAGCGCATCCAAAGGTGTTCGGATGACTCTTCCTCTCCCGCGCAGAACCGGAAGATGTCGGTCTCGGCTTTGCCTGTGAGACACAGCCAGCGTCGGAGTTTTGGCTGATGCCCGGACCGAAACCTGATGAGGTCCGTCAGTTCTGATTTCTCCAGTAGGCTCTTCTCGCTCAGCGTGCTTGTCTGCAGTGATTGCAGTCTGGCGTCGATCCAGTCGGCGGATGATAGCCTGGCGTGTGGGCCGTTCCCCATCAGGTTGCAATGACCGGGTACCCAGACTATGTGTGCCTCCTTGGTTGTTAGTAGTTGGGAGATGGCCGATTGCAGCGCCAGCACGGAAGAATCTGGTTGTAGTGGATTACCAACGGCTTCGACTAATGATTTGCAATCACAGACGATAGTCGCGGAATGACAGTCATCTTGATTCTCTAACCATTCGAGGGCGGTTTGTAGTGCCACCTTTTCGGACAGGTAGGAACTGCTGTGCGCACCTGTTGGGGCATGCCATTGGTGGATGAGGTCCGCCCCTGTATGACCACTAAGCCAGCTCCGCCGGTCCTGACACCTTCCATAGTGGATCCATCAGTGTAGAGTTGAATGTCGGTTTCGCCGGCATCTTTGATGGTCTGGACAGCTCTTGCAAGCTGTATGGAGGTTGGCATCGAGTTGTCAGCCGGTGTCAGCAAAATGGGCGCTGGAGGTGGAGGATCCCACGGTGGGGGAGGAGGTAGCGTGACTATGGAGTCTTGCAGGAGGTTGAATTCCGTCAGGCCAGGATACACTTGACTTCGCCAGTCTGCACTTGACGTCGCGCGTTGCCATCCATCTCCTTGGGTCTGTCACGGCGAGGTGAAACCAAGAGTCAGCTTTCAGAAGGAACAGGGTCCTAAAACGAGTGGCTAGGGGAGTGAGGTTGGCTTCTTGTAGGACAAACTCTGCCGGGGTTGACCGAAGGTGGCCAGTGATGGCGCGTGCGGCGTTTAGTTGCGCACTCTCCAGCTTGTTCAAGTTGGTTTTGGAAATCCAGGGTGCCCCAGCTGGTGCAGCGTATTCGGCGAGGCTGCGCTGGGTAGCAATGCACACAGTGCGTAGATCGGCTTGCCGCCATCCCCAAGTTGTGCTCCCGAGGGGCGGAGGAGGTTTGTTCTCCTTGACATCGCTTGGCAGGTCGTCTTGACGTGTTCATTGAAGGACAACTGCCTATCGTAGCGCACGCCAAGAAAGGCTGGAGCCGGATTATGATTGAGGCGTGAGCCTTTAATGGTGATGTTTGGCTGCCAACTTGCCTCATTGGATGCAAGCCTGAAGAATGACACCTCACATTTTGATGGTGAGGCGCGCTTCATCACTCCAGGAAACCACTTTATCCACTTCTGTCTGCAGTCTGTGATTGACATCTTCCTTGTTCTGGGCACTGCACGCTATCGCCAAGTCGTCGGCATATGCGCTGACAAGGGTCGGTTCCTCGAAGCGACTTAAGAGGTCGTTTATGTAGATAACAAATAGGAGAGGTGATAGTGCCGATCCCTGTGGTAGATCTTTGAAGTTGCGCGGTCTGCTCTCAGAGGAGGTTATGCGAACTCTGTCAATGCGATTCGTCAGCCACTCGGACACCCATCTCAGGAAGCGCTGCGGTACACCAAACCGCATCATCTTACGCAGTAGCCCCGTTCTCCAAACGCAGTCGAAAGCTTTGCTGAAATCGAAGAGGGCGATCCCTGTACGGAGTCTCTGTGACGATTGAAAGCCGTCGGCAATGTGTTGTGACAACCGGAGACATTGGTCCGCAGTGCTGCGCCCCTTACGGAAGCCAGCTTGCCACGGGCTCAGCAACGAATTCTCTTCTAGCCACCATGAGAGACGGTTTACAATCATCCGCTCTAGCACTTTTCCGATGGTAGATGTGAGTGCGATGGGGCGATAGCTTTCTATTGCTTGTGGATCTTTCCCTTTCTTCAGAAATGGGACGATAACAGCGGTTCTCCACGACTGTGGGCACCGTCCTTCTAGCCAGCTGTGGTTTAGGATTTTCAGCATTTCTGCCGATACAGCGGTAGGTAGATGTTTGAGAAGGCCTGGCGCGATGTCATCAGGGCCTGCAGCTTTCCCGGCTTTTAGTTGTGCAAGTGCAACTTCCAGCTCCTCGTGATTGAATGCCTGCTCAGTGGGCTGCCTCGGACACGTGTTGAGGTTTCTTAGCCCTTTCCTCGCCTATTTTACTGCCCATCTGGATATTTGGTCACTTTTTCGACCACTGACAGATGCGTACGGATGGATAAAGGCGTCCGCTTTCGCACGGTCACTGAAACATTCCTTCTCACGGTACTTGATTGCTTTGCCGGAGGGTTGTGGTTTCTTGTCTTTGAGAGCCCTGACTGTCAGCCATGCCCGTGCCGTGTATTTTTCGGAGTCAATTTTGGTCAGATGGGTTCTCGAGGCCGACCTTTTGGCCTCGTCTGTTTTTTCGGCGATCTGCTTGCATTTTTCTACCCAGGCCATTCTGTTGTTTGTCAGGTCCCGCCGTAACCGGTTACGCTCCTTGATGAGTGACTTTAGTTCATTGTTCATCAAAGATGTCTCTTTCTGCCTATAGACTCGCAGTGGGATGGTAATAGTGGCTGCGTTCTTTAAAGCACGGATGAAGGCATTGAGTTTCTTTGAGGGAACCTTTTCATCTGCGATTGACGGCAGGGCGTCTGTGAGAAGCTGCTGGTATTGGGACCAGTTGGCTTTACGAAAGTTTGGACACAGTTGGAGTTTCTGGCGCTTGTACCGGATGGACTGGTTCCACCTGATGATTATTGGTGGGTGATCAGAGTTAAGCTCATTGAGTGGCTCCCAGTGGAATCGTTCCGCAGAATGTGCGTTGATGATGGTGATATCTGGGGCGCTCAGACCGGATCTTTGACGACAGCGCGAAGCTCTCGTTGGGGTTCCGTCGTTGAGGACGAGCTTTGAGTTCTCTTCACACCATTGGTGGAGGGCTGCACCGTGGCTATCAGCGTGGGCATATTCATCCCAGAGCGGATGATGAGCGTTGAAATCCCCACAGATGAGACCTAGGTCGGTTGGTAGACTGTTGAGCCATTGTGATGGGTTTGACGCTCTGGTCGTGGAGTCTGATCTCTCTGGCGGATAGTAGATGTTCGAGATGGCAATTTGACGTCTACTTGAGATCGGGAGGAAGATTTTTTGAGTCTCCACGGGAGCGACTTGATTGGTAGTGGCGACGGAGTACTGGAGGCCCTTCCGAATGAACATCATGAGACCCCCGCCTCTTTGGTATTTGGTGCCACTGCTACTCCTGTCTTTACGCAGGGCGTCATAGCCGTCGAGCACCGGTGTTGTGTCCTCGAGACCAAGCTTTGTTTCTTGGATGGCCACAATGTCAACGTCATATTTCCTGACAGCATAACCCAATTCTGTGATTTTTGACGCCAGGTAGTCACAGTTCCATTGGAGAATGGTCAGAGTGTTGAGGGTGTTTTTGGGGGCTATTTTCAAGCAGGGGGCTGGTAGATTTAGCTGGCTGCCAAGGGAATCCTGGCACGTTTGACAAGCCCAATTGTTCAGTGATCGGAGCCTTTCAAGGGCAGTGCGCGTTTCACGTGCGCATTTAAGGTGGAAGCCCCTTTTGCAGTGTTTGCAGATTAACGGGGTTCTTGATGCAACGAGTCTGCATCGGCACGCTGGGCAGAGCTTGTTTGGCGGAGCTGCTGGTGCAAATGCGGAGGTGTGTCTGAGCAGGTGTCACAGCGCCAGGTCACATTCCTTACATATATTGGTAGCTTTGTGCATGCCCTGTGACAGACATTTGTGCAGGCTTGGCATTTAATTGGATGGCACGTTAGACGAAACTTCGTTTTGCAGACGAAGCACATCCGATTTCTCCCCAACGGTACAGTCTGCTTAGCCGGATTGGCGACATTATTTCCTGAACATTGGCTGCAGACGAAGTCTTGTGTGTCCTTTTGGTGTCGAGACAGGCCGGCGCAGCTTCTGTGGAAATGTTCACCGCAGGCAGAGCAGATGATGGGGGAGAAATCTCGACGAATTGTCTTAGTGCACCCTGAGCAGGAAGGCCCAGGGTCCACCTCGACATCGCCCGCCCGTAGCAGAAGAGACCAGAGATGCAGGACGGGGCGAACATCTCCGGTTGCCAAAAAAGGGGGGGAGCTCGTCTCCCACTGTGCAGCTCGGGTGGATTGGGCTGGATTCGTAGGCCATCGAGGACGGCCCGACGCAGGACACCACAAGACGGTTCCAGTCCTCGTCCTGCAGTTGCTGTTGTTGTTGTTTGTTGTTTGTTGTTGTTGTTGGACTTCCAGAGTAGTTGCTGCCAGGGAGATGACAACCATTCTGTCCGCAGCACAGAGAGCTCCACACTAGAAACTGCTGCATAAATACCCACGTGATACTTCTAGAACAAGAATAAGTCGACCCCCGCGTAATCGCGGTTCGACCCCGGTTATTCGCGGAATCGCAAATATCTTCCGCGATTTTTTAATGGCTTTTTTCGTGGCAATATATTTTTTTCACGCTTTTTAACGCTAAATTATTAATAACAATATAATAATTTACTAATTTTGTGATATAAATACTAACGTAAATTCAGCAAAATATCAATATAAAATAAACGCTATTGGCTGGAGGTTTGAAAGTAGCCAATCAGAGAGCGTTATACATTTCTCCTCGCCGCTGATTGGTTGCTGCCCACGAGGCGCTGTCTCAGGCAGATGCAGCCCAACAGCCCCACATCATCCCAATTTACCGCGTGTAGCTATCTCGAGTGTTTTTTAAAGTCCTAAGATGCCGCCCAAACGCCCTGCACCTTCTAGGGCTTCTGGCAATGACCCTAAGCGCCAGAACAAGGTTGTGACGCTCCAGGAGAAGGTACAGCTGCTGGATACGCTCTGGGAAGGCAAAAGTTATGCCGCAGTAGGTCGCCAACGAAAGCACCATACGCTACACAAAGAAGAACGAGGCAGCGATCAGGAGTACCGTAGCGGTAAGTTTCTGTGAAAATGCCAAAAGGGTAACGACAGTGAGAAATAAGCACATCGTCAGGATGGAATCTGCCTTGGCGTTGTGGATCAGCGACTGCGAGAAGAAAAACATCCCCTTGGACGGTAACATCATCCGCGAGGAAGCGCGGAACTTACACCAGCAGTTCGCTACAGGAGACACCGACAGCACCGGAGCCTGAAGATTTTCAAGCCAGCAATGGATGGTTTAAAATAAAGTGTGTTTCCCTACACGGAGAGGCAGCATCTGCCGACAAAGAAGCCGCCGAGAAGTACCCCTACATTTTACTGTATTTTTATTAAATTATTATTATATATTTACTTGTATTTCTTTTATTATATTTTACGTTATATTTTGACGTTTATAGGCATTTTTATGGACCACGTCCAATATTCGCGGTTTTTCACTCTTCGCGGGTGCTCAAGGGACGTAACCCCCGCGAATACCGGGGGACAACTGTATCGCTTAAAGCTGGCAACAGATTTTTTAGAAAAGAAAAATCCTTTACCAATTCTGAGAAACGACATCGGATACAAAACAAGATATCCGGAGCCGCATCCACCAAAGTTACATCGGTATTTTGGTAGATTTGAGAATTAGATTACAAGAAAGTCCTACTGCTTATTTTTTTTTTAATACTTAAATAATTTATAGATCAACCAAATAAAACGCGAATCTTGCTGGGTAAAAGGAGCTCCTCCCGCCAGCTCTCTCTTGGGGGGTTCGTGACTGGGTGAACACCGGCTCATCATCAGTACAGGAAGTAGAGAGCTAATAGAATAACAGCATCGCTACCGATGGCAATAGTTGTGATGCATTACTCTTTCTTCACCGTGAAAGGTAATTTATTTCATTGGTCAGTGAATCATCGATTTTTACGAAAAATATTATTCATCTAACTAACTAACTAAATAAATAATAGTGCGACAGACATGTGAAAAGAGAGAAAAGTCAGGTAATTCATTAATTTCTACCCATAGATTTACAGTGTAGAATTCTTAACCCTATTTACTGCAGTAAGCAAAGAATTAGTTGTCTACAATCAGGAGACACGGAAAAAGCTAATCAAAGATTTCTTACAGTTACAAAATCATAACAATAAATTATTATTATTATTATTATTAAGTTCTTGGATAATACTTAAAGTTCTGTGAAAATGTTAAGCTTCTTAGATGGTGGATAATCTGAAGTCAAACAGAGATCAATGTCATTTCCAAAAATACATTCAGTAGATAATTGTTTTATTTTCCCCTGGCGCACACGAACTGTTAACCTTTACTTGGTCTTATTCGTTTCAGCCAGTAAGTCTAATCTTTTCTTTCATATTTGTTTACCTTTTCATTTGCTTTGGCCATGATTACAATTTTTATGAGTGACATATTAACTGTTCGAGAATGACAAAGAAAGCAAGCAAATACAAGTTGTTGTTTTTTTATCGATTTATCTATTTTTTAAAAGAAATCAACACTTCTTCCCTTTCCTCATCCATTCTTCACATGGATCTTTTAAGAAAAAACAGATTTTCTTCCGAAGGCTGGGAGCCTACAAAGTGTATAATGTTAAGAAGCTGGAAATATCTGGCCTCAGGAGTACGAAGAAAATTCATGAACCAGATATATAACTGTTGTGTTGTTTTAAATTCTATTTCTTCCACATTTTTCATAACTGAAAGTCTATAGAAAAATTAACACGTTTTAACTGATCTTATCAGTAAGAGTTGATATTAATAAGCAAATTTATTGGAATATTTGAGTATGACTTTTTACTTACATCTGTAAAAGTTCGATTTTTCCACGGTAACAGAAAGCTGTAAGTATCGCTGGGATGTCATTCTGCTTTAGAGGCGGTTAAAAGTTGGGCAAATCCACCTCCCATTATTTTGAAAGAGAAAAAGAAGATTATATAAACTGTTAGGTTAGTATATCACAACTGCACTTACATAAAAAGCGATTGATTTTAACTAGTATTCAAATCTGTAAAGATTTTGTTTCTTTTATCTTCAAAACAGCTTCAAGTTGTAGTTTGAAATAAACTAAATGTTCATTAACGACCAGTTATCTTTTACCAGCTGTGGAAGCTATTATTATTATTATTATTATTATTATTATTATTATTATTATTATTATTATTATTATTAATACGATGCTATCTTCTGCAACCATTTTTTTTAAAGATAGAAATAGAAAAAGAGCATTTCACATTTAGGAAAAATTCTCTATTTCTGAGTGGAAGCACGTGTTGGTTCTAATGAGGCAACTAACTATCTGTGTTACTGCTGCTCCATCCAACAAAGCTGCAGAATAAGTGCACACTTACAGGGTTGTGTTTTTGCACTATTGTGGGCTGCGACCCCTTATGTATTTTAGGTAATGTAGACACTAGCAGCACGTACCACAGGGAAACTCGACCGATGGAAGACTGTGATAGTAGTGTTGGATGAGAATTGTGGAAATTAGAGGATGATAGTAGAATCAATATATGTCATGTATCTACAAAGCCAGCACAGTTTCCTGAAGGCAGGGCCGGCCGGATCTAGGAACTCGATTCTTTGCAGTGTCTACCTACAACAGCTGAACCAGGACCTATCGTTTTATTCCACGGGTGAGTGGAAGGAGGAGATCGGGTGGGGATCTTAGCTTCTTTGATATATATTTACCGTTGGCAAGTCGTCACGTAGTCAGATAAAAGTGCCAGGTTTGTTTAACTGGGCGTTTGACGGCGAAATTTGGTGGGAATATGATTACAGCAAGCGTATAGAAAAATACAGGGTCTGTTGTCCGATAAAACCCTGACTGACTGACGCCAGCTAGTATTCCAAACTGAATTAACCTGGACCTCCATCTGAAATTTATCCGCACGATGTTTCGTTCGTTTGGCTGATAAACTTAGCAGTGTGTCAGATTGGAATCCCTGAGCTCCATCACGTTAAAGAGACGCTTATTCTCCTTTTCTCTGTAGTACAACATCGGCACTTTAGTAAGTATCTTTCGTATACAAAATCAGAAAGCAAGTAAGATACATAGGTCGTGACAAGCATAAGTTCAGATGTCCCCACCAGTAGTGATAGCAAATGAAACCTTACCGCTGCCACACCCAGTAAATCGATCCGAATGTTCTGGGTCAGAGCCCGATATACATAATACATAGATAGACCTCTACCAGCCATGTATATTATTTTCAGAGGGTTTCAAATCGTAAGGAAATCTATTTTTTTTTTAAAAAGCATAATTCAATGATGTTAAGAACATGTATATTTGTTTAATATCCAAAACTATGGCAAGTATAAAAAGAGAAGATGAAATTGATCTGATTATTTTTTTTAAAACTGTACTATTCCAGCTTTATATACATGCAGAGAATTGTTGATCAATAAAATGTAGACTTTTTACAACATTTTTAACACTTCTATATTTCCAAATCTGTCTCAGTCTGGATGCTTGCAAGTGAATTACAAAAGTCAGATCGCCAGTTTTCTATCTCTGCGAGTGTCTCACACGGGCATCCGCATGATATTTTCCAGGATGGGAGGGGGGAGGAAAAATGACAAAAAATGTTTTACTTGGAAATATTTCTCGTGATTCGTTTAGAATTTTTTTTTTAAGTTAATGTCCTTTCGACGTTTATACGGTTCAGTCATGATTGTGCTACCCACCAGAGCTAAACAATAACGAAACAAGAAACAACACTCTCTTCATCCAACATTACCCTGTCACCACCAAGGGCCACACACGCCTTTATATTTCAAAGGGAAATGACTCCCAGTAATTTCAGACGTGCACTTTCATCCCTGTTTTATTCCTTATAAGAATATAAGTTATCATTATTTTATCCTTTTCAGTATCATGAACCATACGTAAACATTAGACTCAAAATTGTATTTTTCTTAAATTCTTGTCTGCATAAAGAAATTATTATTATTATTATTATTTTGTATGCTAATTTAACTATATGTAATTTTATTGGTAAATGCATCATAATCAGTGTAAATTTTAAACATTTCATTAGTTATCAAATATTACTGAGTCACTTTCCATTAAAAGAAAAGTCTTTCATTTACTTGCGTAGGTAATCGGTAGTTACTTCCCTTTAACCAGGTTCTATTAATAATTTCTTTTTTTTTAAAGACAGATTACCGTCAGCAAAGCAGACAGTTAGACTATAATATACAGCCCTAATACACAGTTAGACCATAATACACAGATAGACCCTAATACAGTTAGACTATAATACACAGCCATAATACACGGTTAGACTCTAATACACAGTTATACCATAAGACACAGATCCCTAATAGAGTTAGACCATAACACAGATAGACCCTAATACACAGAGACTCTAATACACAGACTCAGTTAGACCATAATACACAGATAGACCCTAATACAGTTAGACCATAATACACAGCCCTAATACACAGAGACTCTAATACACAGTTAGACCATAATACACAGCCCTAATGCACAGTTAGACCATAATACACAGCCCTAATACACAGTTAGACCATAATACACAGCCCTAATACACAGTTAGACTCTAATACACAGCACAGTTAGACCATAATACGCAGATAGACCCTAATACACAGTTAGACTCAGACCCTAACGCACATTTAAAGGGTTATTTAAAGGTCAGGGTGGAAAGACAAATGATCAACTTAGTTTATTTCGCACCACCAACAGTGCACGGTTCTGTTTCTCCTTTAGCCAGGAACGAATACCACCCCCCCCCCCTCGCTGGCCCCTAACTACTGGAAAATCAAATCAATTAGCATAAAATCACCAATCCCCGGAAGCTGAGGGGGGGAGCCCGGCCACCAGTCTAGGTAGGTAAATAAGTGCTCGTGGTTAGCAGTTCTCTCTGGTGTTGCAGCCGGAAGCCCGCTTGATTTATAGAGAGGAGTCTGGGGGTGGGGTGGGGGTGGGGGAATGGTCAACCATACGATTCCCAGGTTGACTTACAGAAAGAGACCGTCGATGCCAGTCGCTGACACCAGTCGCACACCGGAAGCGGAAGTGGCGCGAAGAAGTCTGCAGTGGAGTTAGTGACGCGATCGCAGAGCGGGTCGATTAATGCAGTCATGCCTCGGCCCAGGTGAGCGTCGACCGCACAGGTGATCTGATTGCGGCAAGCACGGGCCTGCGAACGGATGACAGGTATGGTGTTTTGGGTTCAGCAAATTGGCGAGATTTAAGCGCGGTATCTGTCTTGAACTGCGCATAACTAGCATACAAACGGTAATTGGAGTCAGCTCCACACCTAGGGAAGTTGGTTGGTGTTTATACAGCTTGATCCGGCCTTTCCCCGGGGGGGGGTATATGTAAACTCCCAGTTCCCCTAGAAACGATATCGATCAATACACAAATGGAAGAAATAAGTTTCGCCCCTCTCGTTTGTTAGTTCCTTGAACAGGTGTGACAACCACCGCCTGTTCACTCACCCCTCGGTCCGACAGACACCCAGTCCAAACATCAGTCAGTTTACATCACACCATCCAGCTTCAGCTGAGAAGGAAAACAAGTTTAATGTTCACCATATTTTAAATTCCTTCATAATTGTTTCTATTTGTAGTTGAAATGTAATTCTTTGAGGGTACACACACACATTTATGGAGAGAGGCTCTGATCCTGACAGAGTAGATAAGATATGGATCAAAATAGCAGCTTCGATGCCTTAACAAAACCTCAGTCCATCTATACACTTCTGGAATAAGTTTGAACTTCTTTGTTGCATTTTGAAGCTGAAAGCAGTGCAGTTTGGTTGGAAGGCCATTGCTACTCGTGTCAAGAGATGTGGGTCTCTATTATCTGCTAAATGGTGTCACCTTCAAATCCATTTGTTGTTCTAAGGAAGCCTAGACTTACCAATATGCTGTTCAGGAGGAATCCAAAGAACATCCTGTCTTTTGCACTACTTGTTACTATAGTCATCTAGGAAAAAAAAAAACAATTGTGAGCCAAATATTGAAAGCTGTGATTCCAGCCACTTGAACACAGAGAAGCAGACTACTGACCACAGATTGGTCTCACATTTGCCACTATATGAGTGTGCCAGATGGTCCACTGGATTAACCCTTCCTTTGGGCTCCTTGTAGAACAAGGTGATGTCAAGCTTCTAAGTCATTTAATCACTGTCAGTTTTATTATCAACATTTGAGTTTACTACTTCATTGTTAGCCTCATCAAAGTAAAAAAATTCCAAATTTGTTGAGACATAATTATCATCACTATGCAAGCCAAGTTCATGGCATAGAAAATGTTTCAAGTTGACTTCATCAACATGAAAGCCAGAGCTGAATTGTTGTGAATTTGGTAGCAAATTTAAATGAAACAGAATCTAATGTAAATGAATCATCTATTAGTGTTATTGGCCAATTCGTTTTTCAAACAATTATGCATCAAACTTTATTATTATTATATAGTAATTACTCTCTGAAACAGAGCAGACATACAGTATCAATAGTTTTGAAAAAATATAAACATTATTTATTATCAACCATTATTCTAACAAATAGTATTATTACAAAAGACATGCATTATATTACACAGTAAAGCATTTTTTTAAAATGGATAATAATATTCACAATATATTCTTTGGAGATTGTGTAGATCGTTTACCAAAGTTCAGTAGATTTGTCTTAATTGCAACAAAAAAAAAAAAAATAGATTTCCATATGGTAGAAAGAAGATTAAAATCTCTTGTTCTTAGCTGTGATCAATAATAGCTGGCAGAAAGGTGATTATCTTGGGTGTGCCCACTGTTATTATCTGATAATTCTCTTTATGGCCTTAAATTAAAGGAATCCTGATAACGAGCTTGTGCATGCCATTTTTTTTCAGCAATTGATTTGTGATACTTTCAGCTACCATGGCAAATAACAAATATGTTGTACATAAGTGATGAGAATATTATCATCTTACTAGTAAATACAAAAGTTCTGAAGTGACTCTCTATGAATATATTCAAAAGTGAAATTATAAATAAATAGTAAATCACCTACTCTGACTGTTACTCTTTCAAACTCTACTCGTCATCTCTTGGGTGTAATGATGAATTTTTTTCTGTAATAGATTGTTTTCTGTGGAGAACAAAGAAATGTCTGAACTATCCTATTATTCTCTTCCAGTGATGTCCAAGATTCTCACTTAGTTGTCAGATATTTTTATAGACAAGACACTGTGGTGGGGGGTGGGGAGACAGGGTGAGGGCTATTTTCAGAAACTTTTGGCTGAAAGATCTAAACATTTTCTGTTGTTGTCCTTGGTAGGCACAAGATATGAATAGCATTGGAGCTGTTTTCATCCTGACCACACTTCACTTTAATGTTGTCACCAGTTCCATTGGGGACACATCATGGATCTTTCAGCGTTGCCTCAGCAGCTGCCTGCACAAGAACTGCACCAACAAGATATTTTTCTATGCCAAACAGCCTTTCTACCTGAAATTGTTGAAATGGGACTGTGAAGATGAATGCAAATACACATGCATGTGGAAAACAGTTGATGCTTTCAAAAGAGACAGCCTGAAATCACCTCAGTTCTATGGAAAGGTTAGCTATGAAAAGTTAGTTTTAAAGGGCATATACAAAGATTTTTTAGAAAATGTAATCACAATGGCTCTTGTGTTTTTTTTTAAAATATGATTCTTTTACTGTTACAAATCTCTTTCTGTGATGTCAAGTACGATTTTATTGCTACTAATTCAGTTATATACACGATGATTGTGAATTAAATGTGTCTGGTTATCTCATCTGCTCTGTGATGTTTATAGAGTGAAAGCATATCTTACTGCTTAAGACCTAACTTTTTTATTTGCTATCTTTAAAATATTTTGGAAAATTTCTGAAGACCATTCTGCTATCCTTTTTCAAACTGTTTTTCTTCAATATTACAGTATTTAGTCTTAAACGTGTCATAGAAACAGATGATGGCAAAAGCAAATGTCCACAGCTAAATAGAAAAACTTTAGTCTTCATTTTGAAAATAATGAGAAAGTAATATTATATTAGTGTTTATTTATTAGTTCTTCAATTACCAGGTTTTTTCTTTTTTTTTTTTATTTCACATCTGCTAGAATCTAATTCCTGTGGTGCACAAAATAAATTCACCTGTATACGGAATTGAAAGATGTTTTTAAATATTACTAATTATAAAAGTGAACTACATGCTGCTACACTATTCTAACTTTGAAAAGTTCCCAATTATTGAGAGTAATGTAAGTATATTTGTAGTTGTATACCTTTGTTTACTTTATTTTTTAATTTGAAGTTAATATTAGCAAAGTGTTTCTGCATTGAGAGCTGAATTGATTTGATAAATTTCACATGTTAAAGCAAACTACTGAAACATTTTATTCATCCTTGCTTTAAACATTATGCAAATAATTCTAAGACAGACATAGCTTCTTTCAGTATATTTATCTGAATTTATTTTACTTTTTTTGTTTTTTTTTTGTGGGATGGTGAGTGCAGAATTATAGTAAAAACAGGTGAATTTTTAATTGCTGCTTAATTATCATGAAAACTGCTAAAAATTCTTATCGTGACTAAATGTAAACATGGTGGCATTCATGTATTACTTGGTCTGGCTTACATACTTTTAAATTTATTTATATTTCACTCAATTAGCATTTTGTGTGTTGCAGGACAGACAAAGACATGTGGGAAATTAATGATTCCCATATAATTGTCGATAAAGGTAATTTATTAATTGTTTTTACAAGGATAACATGGCAATGTCAGTCAGCAAGGGTTATGCATAGTAACAAGGGAGACGTCATTTTCACATTTGTGTGTGGTGCCACAGATAAATGATTTAACGGTTAAAATCCACAGGATAACAAAAGGAACATTCTTTTTCTTTTATTTTCAGTTAACACTTCTTTTTAAATTTCAGTGGCCTTTTATTCGCCTTTTTGGTATCCAAGAACCAGCCTCAGCATTTTTCTCCTTCCTGAATCTGCTAAGCCACCTGATGATATTTAAATTTCGAGCTGATGTACCACGGGGCTCTCCTATGTACTGTGTGTGGCATTTTTTAGCTCTGGTAAGTAAAACCTTGTTGTAGGTTCAGCCTACTGAAACTTAAGTACACTTGTATATTTACAGTGTCAAGATCATTACTCACTAACTAATCCTGTAAATATACATTTCAAGGTTTTGCAAGCTGTAGAAATCCTGTACTGTAAATATACAGGCATATACTCCTTTCAGTTAAAAACAACCTTGATTATTAGTGGGAGATAACTCAAGCACAGATTTACATTCTTTTTTTGTGGTGCATGCATATAGGTGCAGGTGTAAAGTTCGTGTATGTGTGGTTATCTCCGAGGAGAAGGGAGTGGGAGAGGCCGAAGCCTCGGGTGGAGCTAAGCTCCTGGAGTAGGCCAAAATGGCAAGGTTGAGGCGCCGAAGCACCTCGTGTAACTGACCATAGTGCTGATTTTCATTTATCACTTTTCTAAGTTACACATAATTTTTCCTACAGGGGCCTTTTAGCTTCATTTGCTGCCTTTAATAGTGCTTTTTTTGATAGCTACACAATTGTTTGGTCCAGCAGATCTTGAAGTGGCTATGCAGATTCTGGGTTTTCTCTTGTGCCATTTAGCTGGGCTGTAAGTTCTCTTGCTTAATATACCAGTGATTGTCCCTGCATATTACTCTTGTTCTGAATAATTTTTTTGTCACAATCTATCCATTGTTATAGTTTGGCTTTCCTTGCTTTTATACCGTCACTGACTACATGGGCGGTTCATATACTGTCAGCTGAAGCCAGCAGTATCACTGCATGAGCTCAGTAGTTATAAAGATGATTATTTTAGTGGCTCAGAGATTTAAATTATAAAATAAAGTTTATATTTTTGAAATTGAACCACAAATAAACTAAATTCCTGTAAACTTTTGTTTTTCATAGTTAAGTATTATAAGTAGGCAGGAAGAAGCCATCTTGGTTATTACAACACCCATGTGGCCCTTCAGACTGTCACTGACAACAGTCTTTTATTTAATCATTTATAGTTCTGTTACTAAATAAAACAAACGTTTGTTTGGAGATGACTTAGCCAATTCATTTAACTTATGAAAAAAAGAACATTGTTTTTCTAAGGGCTTAAATACATTTAAAAATCCTTTATTTGGTCTCCTTTCTAATTAAAATAGGCAAATTAATTTTTTTCACTTCTGCACAATCTTCATATTTAAAAACTTCCAACAAATTTGTATGGAGGAGATTGGTAGCAAGTTCAGGAGGGGTATTTAGGTGATATTGTCAGTGTAATGGCAACTGGTGACAAGAAAAAAAAAATTTAAGATTTCTTGCCACATTCCATTTTATATTGAGGGTGACTACCTGACTTGATTATCCCAATGGGATTGTGGAAGCTATTGGTGATAATTCTAATTAGGTCTAATGTGGCCAATACTTTTAGTATCACAATAAAAGGGGGATAACTCTCACAACAAATGAAAGGGACTGTTTTTATAGGAAAGCAGCTAATTACATTTTTTCTATTAAGCAGTAAACCTATTTCTAGACTTGTCTGTATATTTATGTCATGGATAAGGTGGTGACAGTTATTTTCAAATCTCCATGACATGACAAAATGTACAGCATACTTTCAATAACACTGGACAACAAAAAAATAACTTTTTGTCTGCTACTGAGGTATATGTAGGTGTCCTTTATCAAATCAAGCAGCTGATTCCAAATCTGAAGTCAGAATTGATCGAGCAGTCAGCATTTGTAGTTACAGAAAAATGTCATTTTCGGTCATTGTTTATTAATAAATGAAGCATATCGCAAAATTGCAAAAAATAAATTCATTTCACAATATAAACAATTGTATATTGTACAGTAACTGTTATCCATAAGCTCAAACACATTGTATGAAGTATACATTAACTGTTTAGAAAATCTTTAGGCACTTGATTTTACACTTGTGAATAGCAGTGGTTTGTCTCTGGAGAAACCAACAACAGTCCACCACCATGTTGTAGATGAATCTCACCTGATAGCGGGTCTCCATTGTCTTTGTGTTGGTGGAACCTCTCACTATGCTCATCACTCACAGCACCAAGGTTGGCTGGGAAGAAATCCAAGCGTGAATGAAGAAAATGAAACTTCAGCAAAATACGGCAACCATTTCTTCAAAGGCTTTTATCATGTCTTGAACCAAGTCGGCATAGTCATTTGCTTTGTGGTTATCAAGGAAATTGTGGGCTACCAGTTTGAAAGCCTCCCATGCAGCCAGCTCCAGTGGGTTAAGCATTGACTGGAAGACTGGATCGGAAAATAAATCCTGAATTTGTGGTCCGACAAATATTCCAGCCTTCAACGTGGCATCAGTTAAAATCACTCCAAGTTCCAGATAAAGAAATTCTGCACTTTCAACACTCATTTCCTTTACAAAGCTCTTCATTAGGCCCAGCTTTAAATGCAGTGATGGAAGAAATATTCTTTGCGGACGTACCAGTGGCACATGTTGCACATTGAATTTTCCTGGAGTTTGGACTGTTCTTGATGGCCATTCTTTGATCTTTTAGTGATTTGCATCGTCTTGGCTATTCCACAAGCACACGTGTTTGGTATACCCACCCAAGCTGCAGAACGAGCAATAGACCTATCACCTTTAAGTCACCTCACATGTTACACTTGTGTTCAGCATATTTGGTGAGCTTCACTAGAAGTTCCATGGACTTGTACGTCTCTTTGATACCAACAGCACGTGCCACAGACACAGATGGATATTCACTGCCATTGTAGAGAAACACGGCTTTCAGACTGAGCTTGCTGAAGTTGATGAATAACCTCCATTCATCAGAATGGTGTTCATATCCTAGTTGCTTCATGAGGCCGTTCACATCGGTGCTGTAGCACACACTATTCTCCATTTGATAAAACGCTGCCAAACTAGCATGGCATACACAAAAATGAGAAATTTCGTGCTTGCTGCCAACAAGTTCCACTCTTGCAAACTCGATCCCAACAATCCTGCCTTTTGCTTTGACAGCTCCAGGTCCCTGACTAGGTCATTTAATTCTTCCAACTTGATCAGGTGCGGTTGTTTCTTTGACTCCAATTCAGCTGATTCTTAAAGCTCAGTTTTATTAGAATTATCGCTACCAGCATCAACAGTAGCTGGTGGTGGCACAGGCTTCGGATTGTCCTTGTCATGTGGCAAAGTTCTTAGTGCTGGCTCGCAATATGGATAAGTTATCTTTTTTTTCTTAGCAGAACCAGCCACTTTAACTGTGCAGAAGTAAGCCAGTTGATTCCTCAGCTCCAGCCACACCATTGGCATCGACGTTTGTTTCCCATTCAACCACTGTCAGTCCGGGGGTACAAACAATGCAACATATGTGTGTTGTACACGTCTTGTCTTAGATGCCCACCTCGTAACCGAAGTATTGCTTGTATGCGATTTTGAGACGATTAGTTATGTTTTCTGTTGGTTATGAGGCGTATATTTGCCACATACATAGCAAAAAGCAGTCTGCACTGTTCAGACACTTGTCTATTCATATCGATCTGAAATAAAATAATATTTCATGTATTAAAAGCTCAATAAGAGTTTTAAAAATACAGAACAGCATTGTTTGCTCAATAAAATAAACCAAACACATCGTAAATATAGATTACTTACGGAGCAACTGCCACCAGGCCCAAAGGTTGAGAAGAACAGCATACAACTGACACCTCTCCACTACAGCGCACGAGATATAGTATTCTTGTGTTTACATGTTGCAGGCAACCACGTGCTAGAAAGAACACTCAAAATATGGATCATTAAATTCCCAGTTATTTATGTAACTAGAAATCCTATCGTATTGGATTAATTCTGATTTAAGATTTGGAAACGGCATACTCGAATTAGTCTGAGACATACTTTTACCCCAGTAGCACATTGGTTGTTGTCCAGTGTAATTCACAGGATACTAAGTTAACCAGAGTTTGACTTATCAGAAATAAGTTAATGGATTTTATTCAGGATGGGAGGTCTTCACATATGTTTTTACATTTCCATTGTTCAGGTAAGCTGCCTGGCATTTTTAAGCCATGTGGAAAGAGTATTTGGAGTCATGTTGAACTGTTTTGCTATCTCTCCTACTTTTTAGTCCCTTTTTAACTTTGAGAATTGCCTGATACTTCATTTAATTTTTGTGGCATATTGATGTTAAAGTTAGTACTGATAATTTGTTGCTGTATTGGCATGTCAAAGGTACTTATAATTTTCTCAACTTGTGAAATGTCATATTAAACACCCTTTCAGTATTTGACAATAAATTAGTAAGTAATTAGCATCATTGATGATCAGAGATTTACAAAAGAAATTCTGTTTCTTAACAAATGTACAACAAATTGCAATCAAAATCAGTCATCCAGTCAAGTGACAAACTTCATGTTATAAAGAGAAATTAACAATTGCACTTCAGGGGACTAAAAAGCCCCTTAACTTATTCATCTTTTTGAATTAGAGCAGTTCTATAATTTTTATAATGACACTTTGAGTTAAACAGTATATTCAAGTTACCAAATGCCTTTTTACAATTTAATATGGATAATTTTTTTTAGGTGGGAATTCACACCTGGATATGGTCAATAATATTTCACAGCAGAGACACACCAATAACAGAGGTAGAATATTTTATTAAATATTTATTTTTCAAGTAGTGAACCAACAGCTCTCTTGATGAGACCTGGACACGGTGAAAAGAATCCTATGGTTATGGTAGCAAGAGTGAAGACTTTCCTTCCTTGATACCAAATATTTGAGAGATGCTTGTTCACAAAAAAGCAATTCCAGTGAACATTACAGAACAATCTTGGATCAAGACAAATGAAATGCTTGGTTGCTAGCAGTTTTGGTGATGTTTAATGACATTAATTTGAGCACAACTCTCCTGAGAGGTCTGTCCAGATTATTGGCATTTGTGTAATCTATATTTTACCTTGCATTACTTGGTTTGGTCAGAAAAGCCATCATAGCCGAGCCGTTCCGTGAAAACTCACCCACTGTTCAAAAAGCTTCCAAGGTGACCTACATCTTTCTTGAAAACGTTCCTTAAAAAAATCTTTAGTAGTATAAGTATGACTCATACATTTTCCAACCTCATCACTTATGGGTTCAGAGTTATGGTCTTCTGTAAATATGCATTTCTGAATAGCCATATTTGGCTGTCTAATAAATATATAAAGTTAAAACTTTGAAACCTAGATAATTTCATTCATTCATTTAAGAATTCACTCAAAAATGGAGTTTTAATCTTTCCAAGACTTCTTTTCAGTTTGTTAAATGTGTCTCATCAGTACTTAAAGGATTAAACAACTCTGTGATTACATTTTGGAGATTTTTGAATACATACAGTACCGACGTAGATGATCTTAAGAGATCTGCATATTAGGTTTATAATCTTTAAATGCAGATACATTCCAAGAAATAAGCATGAGTTAATCCTGTGGCAGAGATTAAAAGATTGATCTACAACAGAAAAAAACTGTCAAAGTGGAGCAGGGCTCATTTAGCAACAAATCTTTAAAAATAATAAATTTTTAATGCAAGATAAAATGTAGTACAGAAGTAGACTAGACATTCTTCATGTTTATGAATGTTAGTATTATGAATGGAAATTACCTAGGGCCAACTTTTAACTATATATTTTTATTGGATGGCCAAATGTGACTATCCAAAACAGCTTATTTTTGGAAGGCTATAACCCACTCAAGTAAATCTAAGATGGTCAACTGGGAAGCTTTTTGTAAATTGGGTGAGTTGGCATGGAATCACCCAGTTTCTGTGATGCTGCTGCTACCCCAAACAAGGAAAGAGAAATGTTAGAATTCCTTAGTGATTAATTTCACTTACCTGTAATTAGCAACAAATTTCATAATATCTAATCATGTTAAAATCTTAGCGGATTTGTAATGGTGAGCTGAAAATTTGTTCTTGTCCACATGCTAAGAATCCCTAATTATTTTGAAGAATTATTAGATCTCCTCTTAAATGTCTAAATTCAAACTTTGTAGATCTACTATTTTAAACTGTTCCCTGTGCCTAGAAACTTTTCAATAAATCCATACCAAACTCTAGTAAATCAGTATCCTTTCTCAAATAAGAATTTTCACAGTTGCGCAACATATTTAACTTAAGGTCAAACCAAGGATTTAATTAAAACTTCTTTTCTTTTGTTTGAGACTCAAGTTAATTACAACTAACATTTCTAGTTAGGTGATTTTCTTTTTCCAGATGATGGACTACTATTGTGCATTTTCACTCATCATGTTCAATGCTTTCACATTTTGCTGCAGGTGAGTAGGTACAAGATTAGCTTAGCACCACACTGGTAGAAAACTGCTGTGTGTGTGTGT
The DNA here is from genome assembly GCA_018389105.1 of Nautilus pompilius. Lineage (NCBI taxonomy): Eukaryota > Metazoa > Mollusca > Cephalopoda > Nautilida > Nautilidae > Nautilus > Nautilus pompilius. The sequence goes on along the minus strand of JACATO010000312.1, from coordinate 617,053 downwards.
GTGAACCTGCCTATGTTGCTTAAAACTGCACTGAATGAAACACGTAGTGCATATCTCCACTCATATCAACTAGACTGCTACTGTTAAACTGGTAGATGAAAAGGATTTGGTTTGCATATATTAGAACTGATATGGAGTATTGCAGGACTGGAGCTTAGGATTAACTACCATGAGTTTACAATGATGATTAGTAATCTGGTATGAAGAAAAGATGAAACTCCAGTTGCGTAGTTTGGCTTGCTGATGATTTCTGGGAAGAAAGACAAAGATTGTTAGATTCTTAGAAAATTTTTGTAGCATCCAATTGAAATGTTTTGTCAAAGCAGAAAGTGTAAATACTTAAAATTGGCTGGACACTAAGTTTACAAATTTTCCATTTCTTTTGACTTTCTGTGTATACATCTCTCAAATGCTAATGACTAATTATTCTGTTCTTGGATAGTGACAAACATGGTGCAGTGTTTTCATTGGTTTGCATCTTAAAGAAAGGAAACTGGGGTGTGGATAACTCTTAACAGCTCACCTGAAATCAATATAGGTTAGCATTACATCTGGAGGCAATGTAGAGATGATTCTAAAACTTCTGTCAGGTTTAGACTTGTTTCCAGACAGATTTTGAGTCATTCTAAATGTACCTCTGTTTGTTAAACCAGTGACTGGTTTTAAGAGCTTTATAGAGATATAAAATGTACTGTGACTATTTAAAATGTACTATTCATTGTTAACTTTTTAAGTACTGGTATTTATATATTGTTTGATCTGATTTCAGGGTGATAGGCACACACAATGCCATCAAGGTAGCAGGGGCTGGAAGTCTCCTCTTGGCTTTCTACCTCCAACACATATACTACATGACATATATAAAGTTTGACTATGGCTACAACATGACTGTAAATGTTGGAATAGGTAGGTGCTATTATAATTATCAAAAATACATTGGCACACTCTAACATAGACTACTTAACATTTTAATGCAATTTATCAAACAAAAAAAAAATGGATGTATGTTCAATGATTCGAATTTAGTCTCTGGCAGTGGTTAGATTGTTGGAACAATTCAGAACAGTGTTCTGGGTTTTCTTCTAAATTCTTGCCACTGGATAAAATTATGGCTTGGTTGCTTGTTAAGTTGACTTATCCATTTAATTTGACAGGTGTATTAAACCATGGAGTTACCAACATTATGCGTAAGCCATGAAGGCTGAAATAATTAGCTTTGACATAGCTCCAGTTAAATGATTGCCAACTAGTTACATTAAGTATTCACTACATCTACTGTGTCAGGTGGATTTCCTATTATATTACTATTTTTAGTAGTATGACTATTATTATTCTTCGTATGCAGCATTTATAGGTTAATTTAGCTGTTTGTATTATATTTTACTTGGATATAATTTTGTGAGTTCCACTTCCTTTTTATCTACAAATTAACCATTGTTCTCTGCCACCATAATAGTTTGACAGACCCATCAGCAACAGTGGATCAACATCCCTGTAGCCAGATTGTGGATTAATTATAGGGATGCACCAATTATTAGGCTTCGTATCAGTGAATGGAAAACTTATTTTTTAAGTGAAAAGAACTTGAATATTGCTTTTCTGTTTTCCATATTGCAGCAAGTTTTATCAACAAATAACTTTGTCCAGATTAATACACAGCTGCCCCGCCGCCCAGGGGCATTTATCTGGCTTGAAGTTTGGTGTGGGAGCAAAGATGGTAGATCCCATAGGAATTCATCACCACATCCCGACGTGTGTGCACCCAATATACATTTTGGTGCTTTTTTTGATGATGTGGAGAATTACCTTACCAAAAGGCCAAAACACAATGTAAAATTCAACACATTTGAGATTATAAAACAAATTTTTGTACTGGAAAAGTTTAAAAAACTTCAGAAGTTTAATGTTAACTAATCAACACAGGCATATATGAATCCCAGCTGATATATAACTAACTTCTGTAAACTGTCAAAAATGTAAGGAAAATTTCCTACTTAAACCTTAATGATTTCTCTGTTCAACCAATCAACATAGCAATTTCCTCATTCTGATTAAATTGAAATTAATACTGATCTATAAACACAGATCCAAGATAGATAACAATTGAAATTTGTCAAAATTATAAGTTAAAGTCAGAATTCTTAAATTACAATGCGGAAACATCATCCTTTTCCCCACTTTCTGAAATGATGTGATTTCTTGTTGGCTCAAGCCCCTGGTGCTGAGAAGTCAATCACCGTCTATGGCAGATGGAGGTGCACAAAAATGCACTGGTGCCAGCTTTTTGAAGTGGAGAGTATTTCTTTTTTAGCATAACAAAGAATCTTAATTTCTGGATAGTAGAGGCAAATTAAGATATTCCTTGATCTATATAACAGCATTATTGTTTTAGTTCTTAAGGATCTACAGTTTGCATTCCTGTTAAAAAAAAACAAACTTGCAGCTTGTTTATTTCCAGTTGCTATTCATAGCAGTTCTAAAATTTGGGAACTGTTATTATTGATTCAGCAGCTGAAGCTAGTGGTACATTTGGATCATCAACACTTGTATCAGAGTCTGTTACTACATTTCTCCTGGAGCTTTGCCTAATCTCTTAATCTAACACATTTTCAATCCTCTATTAACCACTGCATCATTTTATATGGGCTCTTCAGTCTGAAGCAAGGTCTAGACATGGGGTTCCTTATTTATGAAATACTAAAGTGTTTTTCACTGATTTGCAGTTGACAGAATTCTTTCAAAAGTATTAGTGGTAGCTTTTCTAGGAAGTTCTGTTGTTAAATTTGACAGAATTATAGCAGTTGCATTCTTCTGACAAGCAACTTTTGTTTTCCTTTTAAAGCCCTTTGAAAAGATCATGTTTTTCAAGTAGGTTTCACTGATATGGAGTTACATTTGGAATATTATAGTCTACTGCATATACCATAATTGGACATCTTTGATCTTTCATTTTCTAGCATGTAATACGAATTGTTTCAATGGGTGGATACATTGTGTAGAAGCTTACATTTGGGGGTCCCTTCAGTTGTTCCTGAATGTAACTTAGCTTTTCAGACGCATCAGTAGAAATTCAAGAAATTGGTGGAAATGGTCAGCTACGAAAGAGATCCTTTACTTCTCGTTAGCTAAATATGACATCATTAATGGAGGTTGTAGAGTATTGATGAAACAAGATAGATGGCAATCTAGTTTTGAGAAGTCCACTGATCATGTTAGTAGCATCGTCCTGAAGGACCAAATTGACTTTATCCAGTGGTATGTCAAACCAGCCAAAATTTGCTCAATGTAATTCTGGAAGTGGAACCACACTGTGTGGCTCTTATCATAGAATACTCTAACATCCCTTATAATGTGCAGTTCTTGGGCTAGGTTAATATTTTAAAGGACATTTATTTTAATTAGCAATTATAGATCAGGCAACACAGACAATATTACTATGAATGACTAATTAAGCAAAAAAAAATTGAGGCTTAATCAAAATAATTTTATACTGGTTGCTTACATTGGAATATGCAAAGCATGTATGTACCATAAGCAAAACAAGTTTTAGATCTCTTTTTTAAAAAAAATGCTGATATAACTTCACATACTGCAAGAGAATATTCCAATAATAATGCAGTGCAATATAGGCACTCCATGCAACATTCACATGATTTCAACCAGCTTTTAAATATATTTCAGTGCCTCTATCTGCATGCATCTCTTCCTTTTTTTGGGATTTAATACTAAAGATTTCAATCAGACTGGAACTTTCAGGATTATTCTGAGATGGGAAAACTGATCTAAACTGCATTTTTCATATTTTTTATGGCTGGATGCATGAGGGCTGACAACTTTAGAATGATGGCCAGACCCAAAAGTATTCCAGTGTCCCCACACAATTCATTTATTCACCGTTCCAACAACTTCCTGTTCTGATGATAAATCATCAAACAAAGTGACCGACCCAGCAGTCACAATAGTGAAAAGGGCTAAAAGCAGCAAGATAAAAAATGATCAACCCAAAGATTCATGCAAAACCTTGATTTTATTGCTTGAAAAGTCTTTAAGAATTGAGAGAGAAAATTCATTCAGATTTTTGAAATTCTTCAAAACCCAAGCTAATTTGGTGCTTGAAAGAAAAAGGTGCTGTTGATATTTTCATAGGTTATGTATTTTAAATCCTCAAAATAACATCCTTTTGTTACGCCCTTTGCATTGGTAGAATGTGGAAATATATCGCGAGTTCTCAAAGTTAGTGGACTGAGAAAAGTTTTAAGATTTTGGGAAACTGAATAAAATTTTAACAGAAATTTTCGTGTTCACAACTGTCCCAGTGGTGGGGAGAGCCAGCCAGCCTTCTGGACCTGTTTATTTTCCTCCAGATACAGAAATGAATTTTTGGTTTTCCAGTACATAATCCTTGAATGTACCACTAAAGATGTTTTTTTTGTCCTTTTAATAATTTTCTTCTTCAGCTTAGTTGAGGTCTGGATTTTCTTAATGTGCCAGAACACATTCTGAAATGGGTTTGTATGTGCTTTGCATACATGTGTCTCGCCACTATTTATCTTAAACCTTGTTGTTATGTGCATGCTTGCCCGTAAGCTGGAGACTCTTTGCATCTGTCAAACCAAGGTATAATTTAGAGTCATGGAATTTTCATGTTGCAAGTAATTATTATATCACAGCCAATGAGCTTTTAACGTGTTTTGATTTATGTACATGCAGAGAATTTTTGGTATAGGAAGGTTGGTTCTGTTTGAAATTGACTGAAATATTTATCAAGCCAGACAACCGCCTTTTTATCAAAGTCTAGGATCTGTTTTTGTGAGTTTGTCATTTTGTCTGATGATCACAGATCTACTTCGCTGCCACTAAGTCATTGAAGGCCATTTTAAAAAAATGGGGCACAAAAGATTAAAGCAAAGCTTTGTAGCTGTGTTATTTCTGCTATCTTACTGGAATACTTTTCCTGCAAGGATGACTAAAAATGTGAAGCATTTATCAACATCTAATTACTAGTTTCTTTGTCGGCTATGGTGTTTGTTGAAAAGGAAATATTAGTTTTGGTTTTGTGTAGCATAAAATTTCAGGTTCTTAACATCCCTTTTCAAGAAACTCAAACTGCGGTTTTCTCGTATTTAGTGGTAACACTATCCAAACCAAATACTACTATTACTAGTAAATTTAGCTTTTCCCATTTATCAAAACAAACAGAGCTGATATAAATCTGTAGTTATTTTTTTTTTTTTGCATTTTTTGAATATCTTAATCTCTCAGAACTGTATGCTAAAATTTTGGGTTGAGAAGCTGTTTGTACTTTAAATTATAGTGGTAGAGTGTCACTTCTTACTGGCTAATTTTGTGAATAACACCAACTTTGTTGTTGTTTGTTCACAAAGCAATCATGGTCCAGATAACCAACGTCCTGATCAAGGTTATATACCTACTGTAGCTTTGCATTAACTTCAGCAGGTCCTTTTATATAGCACTTCCGTTCAAAATACCAAGAAAAACCTTTTATAGTCGAGATGAGACTAAATCACCAACCATGTCACCTTTTTAGGCACCAGACTGGTTCATAAAGGCAGGGAGCACATTACCACCACACTACCATCATCAGTTAGGAAAGGTACATTTTATTAAAACTACTTAATTTGCCTTTAGTCAAACAGAACCTGTTAACCTGATATTTCAAGCTATGGGCACATGGCCATACCTATTTACAGTCTTTAAATCAAAGGAACCTAACAACAAGACCGTAGGAAATTAAGTTTGCAAAAATGTCAGGATGATGATCAGGGTTCGAATGGTTAATTTCTCATACTGCAAGTTAAAAATACTTAAATGCATGTAGCCATTGTGTATATGATTTATTAAAGTTTCACACAGTAATTGTCATCTTTTTTTTTTCTTGCAGGTATTGTTCAATCTCTGTTGTGGTTCATTTGGTGTGCGAGGCTTCTGTCAAAGCAGCCGTATGTGTGGAAGTGCATGAGTGTAGTCATTCTGACCAATTTATTGATTAGCCTTGAGCTGGGTGATTTCTCACCCCTTTGGTGGGTATTTGATGCGCATTCATTGTGGCATGCAGGAACAGTTCCCTTAGCTATTTTGTGGTACAGGCAAGTATTCCTTGTATTGTTACAGAAAACTTAGTGCAGCCTTGTAGTTTAAAAGATGGGTTGTTTCTAGCCATTCCAAGAGTATAAAATTTCAATCTAAACTATATTCATTGCTCCATTCACCTCAGGATTCCTGTTCTTCTGATGATCTATTGCTTTTTTTGAACTGATAGAAAGTGTAGATAAAACAAGTGAATAATTTTCTGATCATCTTGTCTTTGCAGTTTCGCCATCGATGACTGCCATCACTTACTAAAGGAGAAAAAAAATATGGCTCTGAAAGGTTCATGACCAGTGAAAATTACTGTCATTTATGCAATTATACTCAGAGGCAGCATTAGGTTAGGACCCCTGAAAAAAGGCATGCAGGGATATCTTTATAACGTTTTGTTTAAAAATAATCAGAATTCAGGTATAACTGTTAACAGGAAAGTTTTGAAGCAATGTATAACAAACCACTAATACACGGACATGTCAAAATTCTTAATTTATACCCTGAATACCATGTTAATGCATTTATTTAATAAATAACAAATCTATGCTATATTCATGAATATACAGTGGTGGTACCCATGTAAAAAATATTAACAGATGGTTCTTCAAAAATGTGTACTTAAAACATGCTAATAAGTTTGACAACTTTTGGTCGTACTTTCACCATCAAAATATATCCTTTTGTTTAACTTCTGCATTCTATATTTTTGACATCTTAGCTAAAAAATGTAAATTTCAAATGAATGAATCGTAAAGCAGTTATACGTCTTTACAAGAACAGTTGTAAAGGTATTATATTTATTTATGCTAAAATTTTAGTAGCAGAACAAACAAATAAAATTTTATTTGTCACCTGGTAAAATGGATTTGTTATTAAAGCAGGTTTGTTCTGAGAAATAGCTTGACAAGTTTACCAGTCTGGAATAAGCAAAACTACTGCAAGGAAAACAGTCACAAGTACAGCCCACAGAAAGAGAGAGGAAGATGACAGGAGAATTATTAGAAAGACTAAAGCAAATTGCTTCTTTATCGACAGTTTCCACCTGACCACACTTGTACTGCAGAAAGTGGTATGTTAAAGCACATTTAAGAGAGATTAGCTTCAGGGTTGTGCTTAAATTTTTAAAAAGTTGGGGCAGGATTTTCTTCACAAGCTTTAAGTCAGTCCAAATACCAAGCATTTTGAAATTCCATCAAATTTTCGCATCATCATTCATACTTTTCTTTGGAAGGCAGCAGCATCCAATTTTGAAATAAAATGGCAAAGTCCCAATTTTCAAGTTGTCTTTTTGTTTGCTTAGTAAAAAGAATGTTACATTTGTATGTGATCCCATCACATCATGTTTTATCAATTTCTTTCCAATAAGTCTGTTGAGGCATTATTGCAGAGAATCAGAGCAGCAGTCAGCATCAGAAAAGAATTCAATTACCAGCCCTGCATCAGTACAAATACAATGATGGAAGATACCAAGATTACTGGTGTAGGCTTTCTGTGGTGACAAGCATCAACATTTGTAGTCAGTCAAAAATGAAAATTACTGCTGGCATACTTTCATTTTTTATGGAAATATATTACACAAAATGGCATTAAAAATTTTCCAATTTTAACTGCTGATTATAAGGTCCTGGGAAAAAACCCAATTGTAGAAAATGGTTTGATCACACTAAACAATACTTTGAAAATCATGGTTTTCTGTATAGACTTTTCACATTCCTGAGCTTGACCGCAAGTATCAAGATTACCCAGTGGTACAAACTACAGTAAAACCTTGATTTGACGAACTAATTGGTGTGTTGGGGGGGTAAAGGGGTGTCCATTAATGCTGGGAACCTGTTAAATCTGGATATTTACATACGCGGGCACAAAAGGTAAAACTTTTCACACAGATCAATGTGGATGTTTGTTGGGAGACCAGACATCATCTGCTGAATGGGAGTCCGAGGCAATTTCAAACTATAGGCTTAAAAATAAATAAATAATGCATCCAACAAAGGTTAGAAGAATATCCAGTGATGGGTGTGTGGTTCTCAGGTTAGAATGTTAATGAAAATTGCTGATATTTTTTTTACAGGAGAATATCATACTGTGCAATGAAAAAACAAAAAACTTGTCTGCACTTTTTGCCACTGTAAACAGTCTGATCTGATCAGTGAAGAGCAGTTTCCTGTTCATTATGTTCCACATCTTTCAGTGTCCTCGCCTGCAAGCTATGCGACTCAGTGTATAGTCTTCAAAATATGTCATAGCTCTTCTCTGTATTGCCTACTGTCATTAGCCATTTGATCACTCTTAACTATATACGTGAAGCCCAAGAAATGTTTCTTCATTTAGACCCATTTTTAAGCATTCACACATTCTACTTCCTGGTCAGTTAAACACATGCATGTTGTGAGATAGCTTTTCTGAACATGTGACAGTTACATTAATATAAATCCCCCTATTCCCTTCATAACTTAGAAACATCTACCACACCCAAAATTTGACAGATGGTATGCATCATCTCTCTCTGCTAGTATAACGAAATGTCAGTATCAGTCATTAAAATGCATGTGTTTTAAATAGCAAAAGCTCCCCTTAAGTAGAAAAAATAGGACAGTGTAGTCGTCATCATCACCTGTTGCTTTCTAAAGATTTCCATAAAAGAAACCATCTTTGTAAAAACGAGATAGTATCGAGTACTAAAGAAAGGAAATGCACTATTCAGAAAGACCTATGATTTTATTAACAAAATGTTTTCTGTCTCTCTTACTGCACACTATCCATCGCAAATGAGGATTCTACGGGAATAGTGATTCTCACAAAAGAGGGTGTAAAGCCCTGAAAACGTGTGATTAGGATTTGTTATCTTCATACGCAAAATGTTGGGTAGTATAACATTTTTAAGTAAATAAACAAGGTTGATAAATTTAGAGAGTAAAACCAATTCATGTTAAAATCTTAGATTTTACTTTTTTTCAGCCAGCTGACCTAAGTTTCGAGCCAATTATTCAAAACCACTCCAGCCCACTCCATTTCCCACAAAAAAATTTCATTTACTTGAAATAAGAATTGATCTCCATCCCAGTGCAGTTCATTATCAAGTCCATTTTCAGTCTTCACCTCTCTCTCTCTCTCTAACCTTCACCTGGTAATCTTCTTCAGTCAGCAGCTTGTTAACCTCATGAGCATGCTCCCGTAACCTTGGTATTACTATTGCAATGTACCCATTTGTCTGAGGCTGCCACCAAAAAATAAGAAAGATAGCATTTGTAGACTGTAATAAGTGGATAAGAAATATTTAAAAACAAAAGTGTAAAATCATTTTACTGGTCACCATTTTTGCAATGGTACTATATATCGGAGTAAAAAACACTTGACACTAAATTTAATACATTCCATGTGTCTACGGGCAGCACTATACCTCTGGTGAAGATGATCACAAACAAGTGTGTCTGGGTTCTGTATGATATTGCTACTCACTCCAAAAGAGTTTAAAAAAGATGGCAATCTTTGGTATTACTATGATAATGTTAAAGTATATTATTTCTTATATGCATCTGATGATAATTTTAATGCTAGAATTACTAATTATAAAGTCAGTAATGAGAGTGGAAATATGTAACATTCTACCATGCTGGAGGGAAGCTAACAGTTTCACAAATAATACAGCAATTTTGATACTCAGATATAAAAGGATGAAACTGCATGAATGATTGGAACGAAAGTAATTTACTGTACGCACAAATATAAAAGGAGCTTGCTTGTTCATAGAAATCTTTTACTGTTAATAATAGATTCCCATTTACTTCAAGTTTCTACCCTTTTGTATCTGAGGCAAATGTAAACTCTCTGGAAATACTGCAGAACAGATTCTTCCCATGGTTGGCATCATTAGTAACATACATGAAAATTGTGTGGAGTAACATAAAATATAATTCACATTTTAAAAAAAATAACACTATACCACAGTGCAAATTAATTTTAAAATCATAGAAATAAGCATTTTCCTTCCTTGGGAGACCTTGTGCATATCCGCCATCCTGGTAATCAATGAATGACTATCAGGCCATTTTAGAGGGAAAAAAACAGGGTAAAGTAAACATTTTACTTTCTCCATGCAGATTTAATGGATAGATGGTGAAGTAAGTCTGACTGTAGGTTGGAAGCTTAAGCTTCACTTCATGATAAAGCAAGTATAATCTTGTTTCAGATGACAATAAATTATGAAAATAAGATTTGACATACAATTGATCTATTAGGAATATAAAATAATTTGTTGGATGTTCTCTCATGAGAATCTATTAAATATTTTAATGAAGGCCAGTCCATCGACTTTATGGTGTGCCTGCTTTCTTTATATCATCCACACAGATGATCGTCAGGTGCCCTATTTCTTTGCTAAGTCTAAATGGTGACTTGCTGACAGAGCTCTAAATGCAATCTGATAACAAGAATATGCTTTTTCTGCTGCAGAGGCAGCCACCTTAACTGAATGTAGGTAGTCTCACAAGTTCATGTGGCTTCAAAAAGTGTGAATCAACAATCATTAATTTAGCTCCAATTCTAGGACACCCAAAACTACAGGAAAGCAGACACATGAAAGATATCAGGACAAAAAGTCTAAATAAGAATTACACATTCAGGATGCTCATACCTTTTGAACAATTAGTTGTGGACTTGACAGCAGGTTCTCGTTAACTTCTATCAGCTGACCACGGATACAGCTGTACAGAGTATACATGGATCCATCTTCACATTTCACTTTACAGAGGGCAGACATAGCCCCTAACCATTGAGCCCCCTGAAAAATTTACCTGGCTACTGTAAATGGTAACCCTGATTTTTATGACAACAACAATAACAATAGTAAAAGAGACAAAAAAAAAATTTTGCTTTCAATATTAGTATTAAAGTTTAATATTCTATCTTCCCAAAAGATCTGATCATAAGCCATGGGCAAATATACTACTATTCTCATGTTTTCATTTCTGACAGAATTTTAATATCTAAATATTAAACCAGGAAAAATGTTTGCAGATTTTTCAATTTAAACATAGGAAAGATTCTTTATATCACTAAATGTTTTCTACACCTGCATGGTATATTTATATATTTTTCTTAACATAGCATTCGAATGTTCAAAGGTGGCCTAACAAAGGATTTACATGTCAATTATACATATTAGGCATTAATCTGCTTTTGACAGAATTACTTACATTCTACTGTGGTTTAAACTCATGACTTTGTACCCATCATCTAGCAACTAAATATGCATTATTTATGGTGGTTGCTTCTTCACTAATTGCCAGAGATAGGTGCCATAGTACTGATGAATCTGTATTAGATGGATTCTACATAAGCTAAATCAATACTCTGTGTGAATAAATCAGTTTCATTAAATGTTTGCTTGACTATGAAGTCTATCTTGCTATTAACTCACTACCAATCATTAATATAGCCCCCAGCAACCACTTGCTACAGTGGTTCTGAGGAATTTTTTTTAAGCAACATAATTTGGAACTTTAGTTAAAACAATACTGTATATAGAACTATTCTGTGTACTTATGAATGAGAAAGGATGAATACCTAGCTTCCACAAGTTTTATACTTGACAAAGAAGACAGATGCAGTTATTTTTAAGAACTCTGAACTTATTTTTATTTGTCATTCACCAAATATGATATCTGGAAAAATAAGATTATTGACAGTTAATACTATAATCAAAAAATAAAATATAATCTTTTTAAAATACAGATTTATAGTATAAATCTCCATCAGTCTTCTAATGCGATAAGGTAATATTGCAAGGGAAGCAACTTTGGAAAACACCCTAAATTGCATTATTTTTCATTAATTTGACAAAACAATTCTCCTCTCCCACTTCTCAAAAATCAAATTATGAAACAAGATTTTAAAAACATAAATAAATAAATAATAATAATATCTCATCTTATTATTAATATAACCTTTAAAAATGTGTCAGAACCTCATAAGTAACAAAATAACTACAACTTAACAACATTGCACACCAAAACAGAATTAAACCATGGTTATTCCTTAATTCAGTTACAACTAATATGGTGATGGCATATGCCTGAAATAATTCTCTAATTTCTGTGTGCTTATTGTTATGGCAAGGCTCATATTGATGGCCTCAGGAGAGTCCCTGGTGGTCATCTACTGTGATCAGAGCTACAGAAAGTCTCAAATATTCTTGGCAGTAGGTTTGCTCCTCCAGCAGAAGGAAGAAAGGAGAGAGGCATGACAGACAACAAAAGGAAGAATATGTGGTATTAGACAACAGTGGAGAAAGACCTAAGCAGTAGGCTAACTTTTTCTGCAGTTCTTACTGTAATTAATCTTAATTTCCTTGATGATGGTTAATGGTTGTGTGTGGTGGCATCTTTTGTGGTTTGTGGAAAATACCCAACACTGAATAAAGACGAAAATTTTGAAGAACAAGGCAGCTTAGAACATTCTTGTGATAAGGACACAAATAAAAGACGCAGTGATGCAACCAGGAGTAGACATGACATCAGAAGTCCCAAGATTTCTTGGACCATTGCGTGTCCAGGAACCAATTCAACCACTGAGAAGCAAGGAGTGTCCAGTTCCTGAGCCATCCTAACATCACTGAAGATTTCCACATCCAACTCCTTGATGCTTGTACTTCACTGACCTCTTCAGAAATAGACTCTTGCTGTAATAATTATCCATTTCCTGCATGCATCATCCATCAGCACCAGGCTAAAAGTTAATATCTTATGCTTTAACGTATCAAACTATTGTGGTTTTCCTCAGTAAACTATTTTGGTATTTACCCATTTATGTATTGTTTGATTAATAAAAAGTTTAAGTTAACTTAACTGTTTGTTTTGGTCTCTACTGAGTTTGCACATATTATTAAATATTTAAAATAACAAAAACCTGTTAAAAATAATTGTAAACATTTGATGTGAAGAATTCAAGGATTTGTGTACACATACCCGCTTGTTTTTTCCTATAACCTTGTTATCCGTCCGATTTAGATCCTTGGATATCTGAAAATCTACAGATTTCACCACTTTGTTTTGAGAGATCAGTGGGTGGCTCTTAGCTACAGTTATTATGCAAACTCTAGAAAAACAAAATGAAACAAAACAATCAACATACTTCACTGCTTCCCAATATAACTTTTTAAAATAAATAGTAATTTTTGCCTCATCCACCACACCACAAGAATAGATACAGATCATATAGATAATCAGAGGTGCAAGAAGTTTTAAAACTTAGTAGTGGCAGCTACAATTTTAAAATTACTGGTTTAAATAAAAGCATATTTTTGCATGGATTACCAGTGATACAGAGCAAACTTAGGTGCAATTAATGTTGTAGAGGCAGGCATTTGCATGGATAACTGCAATATTACAAGTACAAATAAGTGCAATTAATGTTGCAGAGGCAAGATTCTATGTAAACATGTGAACTAAATTCTTAATTAAAGGATCCTTATTAAAATCAGTATAAATTTAAAAAGTAAAGAAACTTATAGTCCCAAGTTGGTAAATTAAAAATGTACAATTAAAAACATCAAGCACACATTGCCATCATCAAAGATGTGTCTGTTAAACACTACAAAAAAAGAAAACCAATATCAGAAATTTCTGTCTCCAGTTTAAAGTTATGAATGAAGACTTGAGAAATTTCTGTTATAGAAAAGTTACATTATGATCGGAAAATTCATCAAAGCTGAACTGCTGACAATAATGCACAACTTGTATTCACACATCTTGTAAGTGAACATTTTTATAAACCATAAATAGCAGAATATTTTTTAAAAATTCATAGGAATTTTAAATTCTTATTTTTCCATCTTTCACAACTTAAAAAAAAATCAAGACTGCTTATAGAAGAATTTTCTGCATGATAAATACAAAATATGACTTGAAATTAAACAATTTATTGTAATTTTGTAAGAGTCAAATCAAAAAATTCTAACTTGCCTATGGTATTTGTTGGAACCTGGATGTTGGTGTCAGGATTCACTTCTGATCCTCCGGGAAGCTATTCAACATGAGAAGGGTGTGGACCTCTGCAGAAGTCTTCAAGGAAGCCATGCATAAGATGTTTATGCTGACTGTGCTCTGGTGGCAGAGTCACAAGTCAGCAGTGAAGTATGAGCTAACAATCAACCTAACAAAAACTGAGGTCATGCATCAGTCTACACCAGGTAAACCTACACTCAGTCAAAAATCACCAATGATAATATAGTTGAGAACCACTACGATTTTTCTACCTTTGAAGCACAATGTCAAGTGATGTCTTTATAGACAAACTAGCAAATCATATCAACAAAGCCAGAGTGTCATTTGGCAGACTATCAGACAGAGTCTGGCAGCAATATGGTCTCCAATCTGTTACACAGATGCAAGATCTGGATATGCCATCAATGTCATATCCAGTTGCTAGATAATCAGAGACACCCATACACCACACTCCATGTCAAATATCTGGATGGTCTTTAATAACAAAGTTTTAAAATTTAGCCACTCTACAGAGTTTGAAGCCATGCTGATCACAGTAATAGGCTGGTCACATGTGGAGAATAGACAACTCCAGAATGCCAAAACAGTCACTCTTATGGTGTACTAAAGGAAAGTGAGCAGAAGAAACACTTCAAGAACACACTGAAGAACTTTGACTTCAATAGCTAAGAATCGAATGCAAATGACAGAAATTGATGGCATGCAGCAATTAAAGTTGAGGTTCTCATTTTGAGAAACAATCTAGAGAGTAAGACGAGGCCACAAACAATACCAAACAAGTGGACAATGATTGCAATCACACTTCATCACTCAATCTTCATGTACGACTGCTGTAGAAAAGATTGTCATTAACGACATAATCTCCTTAGCCACAATCACATACACAGGACATCAACACCATCATCTTAGGTCACAAAAGACAACAAATAAATGAACAAATGAAAAGGAGAAACAAATATATGTATTTATCTCAGCAAAAAAAAAAAAAGACTAGGAAAAACAAACAAATAAATAGTAAACAGGTGAATATGTGTAAAAATTTATGAGTCTGTCTTTTCATTCATCGAAACAAAAATTATGCCTAGTTAATTTTTTCATGCTACAGAAATTAGAAATAAACTAATAATTAATCTAAAATATATTCAAATAAAGTAAATCTCACTTTGGACTTGGGAGAAAATAAATAACAAATGCAAAATCATTCTTATAGCAGAAACAGCTGACAGTTGTTTAATTTTATTATTAGTCATCCTATCAAGTTTTCCTCATATAGTAAAGAATATAGTTGCTCCAACAGTAAACTGACACCATGCTTCAACATGGTTGGAATAGTGTGATCACAAACTGGCATAAATAAGTTATCTCTTCAGATCCACAAAACAAAGGGATGTTTAAAACCAGGCAGTCAGTAGCACTTAGCATCAATAGTTGCAGATAAGACATCAAAGGCACCCAGGAAGGAATCAAACCACAGTGCTTGGAGTCACCATGCTAACCTTGACTAGGACAAGTTGCTTAACAATAGGATCCAAACAGGGTTTGAAACAGTGGAAACAATGCAAATGAACCAGAAAAGCCAGGATTGAAAGAAATCTGCCAACATCTAAAGAAATAGCACAGCTCACCATATAAGGGGGGAAAAAGAAAGAAAGAACAGCAAAAGTGGAGAGAGATTTTACAAAGATGCTTTCAACTTTGCCAAACAATTGTTTGAGTATTCTCATTTTGGGAAGTTGTAGAACTTGAAGATCATCTTGAAAAACCTATTTAGATGAAAGAGCATGAAGAATCAGATTATAAAGGTTTAGAGTGTGCTGGTGATCAGGGAAATTCTTCAACATTAAACACTTGTCTCTCTTTATAAGGTGTTAACAGTTGCTCAAAAGGAAAGATCAAAGTCAATCCTGGGACCTAATGGAGTTCCATACATCGTGTACAAGTAGTACCATGAAGTCCTGAAAATACTTCATCTGCTGTCATTGGCATGGAAAAAACAAATGAGATGTACATTCCAAAAGGCAATGCTGCAAAAAAGTCAAACCTGACTCATACTGTTAATGAATGTCAAAGGAAAGATATTATTTTCTATTCTTGTATCTCAGCTTGCTGCCTAGCTCAAAACTAGCGGGTACAAAGAGACTACACACCACCATGACATGGAAAACTATCCAGAGAGCCAAATCTGAGAATTTGGACTTGTATGTAATTTGGCTAAATCTTGCAAATACATATGGTACCTCAATGCCGTAATTTGGAAAACTTTGCAGATATACCACGGCCCAAAAATTCAGTATCGTGTTAAAAGACTACTTTATAAATTTCAAGATGCATTTATCAGCTGGAATATTCATCATAGAGTGGTTACAATGTAAACAAGTACTGCCTTGAGATGTTGAGATGTACATTTTTGCCACTTATGTTTGTCCTAGTGACAGAGATACTTCTGAAAGCATCTGAGAATTGTGCTAGTGGCACTGGACTCCATGTGGAACCACTCAAAAAGCCTTCAGGGAAGAAATAACTGTCTTGAATACCAAACAACAACAGAGTTATGAGATGCTTGCCAGACTGAACTTTAATTGAGTGGTGCAGGATGAAAATAAAACCAAAGAAATCAAAGGGCCTATCAATAAGGAAAGAGAAACTGGATACAAAATCATTCAATTTCAAACCAGGTCATACCCAAAGTTAGCAAACAGTCTGTGAAGAGACTGTAGCAGTGGCATAATGCAACAATGAATGATACAAAACAGTAAAAAAATGTCAAAGAAAAAGTGCACAGGATTAAATACCATAGACAGAACAAGGTTACCATGCAATACAAGCTTTGGATCATACAGTTCATATTCATCCAAAAGCTGTTGTAGCCAGTTAATCTATGAAATCGGTATGACTCCTGTGGAAGCAAAGATCAACAGCTTCACCAAGAAATGGCTCAGAGTCTCACA